>JAWLRI010001098.1:1239584-1315342 GCA_034781795.1 Crypturellus tataupa
GCTGCTCTCTATGTTGGACATGGGAACCCTCTTCACATTCAGGTAGCAGAAAGTGTTTTTGTTGAACCTGTGGTAATCATCTCTAAAGATTTATTTTACTGCTCTGTGAATATTTGATTTCTCTCATTTAGCTAGCTAGCCTCATTAAGAAATGTGTTAGATTTTCCCTCCCCCCTTTCATAGAGAGGCAGTGAATAGCATCATGTGGATATATTCCATCTGTAAGCTCAGCATTTTGTCTAGTATTATACTGCTCTTCGGAAGGACTTCAGTTGCTAAATTGTATTTATTTTATTTTCATTATTTTTTATTGTGCTGCAAAATCAGGCGAGACCATTACATTCCTGTGCATGTAATTTGCTTTGGGGGCTGCCAAATACTATTGAGGTAGCTGTATCATTCGTGTGTCCACAAATAATTTCTTTCTGTTCATTGGTTCACTTCATTACTGACTCTTTGGAAAACAAATACAGGCTCGTCATGTATCTTTTAAAGTATGAAACCAGTGCTTAAATAGAATTTCTCCATGCAGGAACAAAACAATGTGCTCTGACTGTAAAGAAGCCAGGAGCACCTGAATTTAGAGCTCTTTTCTGAAGTGATCTCCTTTTGGGTCTGTGAGCAAGTCACTCCCATTATCTGCCACGGATTAATTAGTTTTAAAATGCAACTACCAAGCATTAACTGTCTCTTGGGTGTATGGCAAGGTATGATTAGTAGATGTCTCTAAACATCACAGTGATGGAAGGAGTATAATATGGCCTTATGGTATTGCACAGGAAAGAGCATAGGAAACTTGACTCTCTTCTCAGCTCTACTACTTCTGTGCTGGAAGATGGTATTAAAATTACTTTGCTGTCTTATGTCTTTGTTCCTGAACTGTGAAAGCCAGGTAACAATGTCCACCTGTCCTTTGTACAGTATTTTGAGATCTAGAAGTGAAAGCAGCTTTAAAAATGCTAATTATTATCTGTAACCAAAGGAGCTCTTTCCTGCCTCTCCCTTCCTTCGCTCACCTTTGAGCTTTTCTCACCCTGTATTCCCTGTATCATACATCCTTTCCTTGCAGCAGACACCCTTCCTTCCACCCTGTGGTAACAGGCAGCCTGTGTGATGCTGGAGAACATCACTCTGACCCTACTTCTACCAGGGCCTGCCTTGAAATGGAAACCAGAGGTGGTTCAGACACTGGAGAGGCATATGCCTCTCTGGAAAATTATCCAAGAATATCAAGAGAGCAAGCATCTTGCCCTCTCCAATTATTCTTTAACAGCAGAAAAAATATAAATTTAGAAGAGATTTGTTGATAGAAAAAAAATTACATTTCTCCTGTAGTTAAAAAGAAAAAAAAATCTTCTAGTGGAAGGTAACACCCTCAGGGTTTTACTTCTGAATTTACACTCCAACAACAATCAAATTTTCAACCTACACAGCAGTGGTCTTCAGCCACACATTTGATCTTGAAATTGTACAGCATATTGGCTTGTTACGTACGCAGCCTGATTTGCAGGTCCTTTCCCAAATCTCGCTGAGGTGAAAATCTCTTTAACATCAGTGGGAGGTTTAGCAGAGCAGGGCTAAATAAGAATTGAAGGACATGAGCTCTGCAGTTGGTTTGCATATTAATTTGAGATTCTTTTTACAAATACTTCCCTAGCTTGCTTTGGCTCATTTTCTTTGCTCAAATCTATCAACAGCTACATAGCAGCTGCGATCTGGGCCGAGAATTTCCACCTGCACTTTCAAGGTGCAGGTTTAATAACACAGCAATTGGAGGCTGAGCTGGTGGGAGTGAGCTGGAAGGAAGGCTGCTGTGACAGTGATTGCTGTGAGCGCCTGCAGCATCCCTGTCCCTCACACCACATGGCAGATTACAATCTTTCCCTCAGTGAAATTGCTTTTGTCACCTCTTTCCCAAATGGTGACCTTCTCTGCCTCTGGGCAGCTAAAAAGCACAAACCAGCTCTCAATTGCATCCCCCAATCACCACCAAAGAAGAAAAGTCTTCAACCTGTGAGCATCTGTGGCTGGCAAGGTAAACTGTGTGGAAACTTCCCATAGCAGTGGGACTGCTTTCAGTCAAGGAAAGGAAACTGCAGGAAAGCTGCAGTTGGTAGAAGATGCATCTTATTGAGAAAACATAATCAGCAACTGATTAAGTAATTAATTGATTGCATCTACAACCCAGCAAAATGTTTCAGCAGCTGAAAACAGAACAAGGAAGGCTTTTATTTCACTAAATCATTTTCTCACTGAAATTTGAAGCTTGGAGGGAAAAGTCAGGGAGCAAGAACACTCTGAGAAGAATAAAGATTTTATTCTGCTATCTTTAGCAAGGTTTGCCTGCGGTACTAATTCTCTAATAAGTTAACGATTAAATCCCCTCACTTTTAGCAGCTGAGTCATGCCTGTGATTTCAATGTACCTTACGTTGCGTACAAGCAGGGTGTTTGTTTTACTGCTTCTGTTACACATCCCAGAGCCCTGTAATACAACTGGCTGCCGTGCTCTTGTTTCGTTATTCAATCTATGAGTCTGCAGAAAGAGCCCGTCTCATTGATTTTTGGGAAGGTGTAAGGAGAGTAAGTGGGCGAGAGAATCATTGACCCTGACACTGACGGGGTGGATTCCAGCTGGGCTTGGAGGGACCTGCTGCAGTCTAAATGAGATTAACGAACTATAATAGGATTTTTTTTTCTGTAAATCAAATTGATTATCTTACTTGGGATCACACAGGTACTCCCTACAATGTGAAAAGTATCGCAGAAAGCCTTTATATAGTGTTTTACTTATTAACTTAATTAGACACTTTGACTCCTACCATAATAATAACAGTAATTAATAAAAAGATACATCTATCCAGAGCTGCAGGTGTCTCTCATACAAATTATGAAATTACATATCAAGCAGACCATGAATGTTACTGTGGTGCAGAAATAGCTAGTTCTCAGGGGCCCTATCTGAACTGCAGAATTTCATGCTGATTTTGGAGCACTGTTGCAGCCACTTGGTTCCTAGAAAAGAGACACAGCACTTGTCAGAGCAGACAAACTGTCTGTGTACTTCATAATTGTTTCTCGCACTAGCAGTGGTGTTAGGTAGCTTTTTCACACTTTCCTGCACCAACTAGATGTGCTTAAGCATAGAGCACATGGAGGGTCTGGGAAGTCTGCTGGAAATAGTCCTAGAAATTGCCTGTGATGTGTCCTGAAAATGATGATGTGAACTGCGAACTAATGTCCTTATTCTTGACCGTTCTGTCTAGCAAGTAACTTCCTGTAGCCTTGCCAAGACGCTCACTATTTAATTGCTTCCCCGTGTCCATGCCGTTAATGTCTGTTTAAGGTATCACGTCTGGACAAAGGGGCACGCGCCAACGAACTTTGCCAAGTGGCGAACGGCCACCACGCCGTACCGCGTGGAGTGGGAAGCGGACTTTGAGCCATACGTCGTCGTGCGGAAGGACTGCCCCGAGTACGACAGGCGGTTTGTTGGGTTCGGCTGGAACAAAGTAGCTCACATCATGGAACTGGATGCACAGGTGAGGAGACGGCTTCTTCATATCTCACCAAGGGGCAGCAGAGGAGTTAAATATGTTCATCTTCTGGAGAATAGGTTCACATTTTGCATCACCAAATTGCTCCTTTGGCCTTACTGAACTGTTTAATGAATACTCTTTGGAAAGTTGGAAATACCCAGTCCTTGTCAATCAAGGAGAACAGTTTCTGAGTGAATTCATTCATCAGTGCTGAGAAATCTGTCGTCTCAGGGTTGAACTAGCCCTGTCATGCCCTCCTTTTCCCAAGCACTGTGTCCGAGTATTGCAGTACTGGTTGGCAATCTCATCACCTACTAAGAGAGCTCTAGAGTTAGCTGGAAGTTTCTTAGTTACACAAACTTTGGTCAGTCCTAAGTGCTAATCTAGAATTCAAAAAATCAATCTTAAATTGAATCAAAGGCATCTTCATTTCCTGGCCTGGATTTGCAGTGTAGCTCTGCAAAGTCAAGGACTTTACATTTTCATGATCTCTGGCTGTGGGCTAGACCCTAAAGGATCCAGATACCTTTTCTTTGGGGCTCTTTGCCTCATGGGTCTGTGGCTCTAGAATGAAGCTGCTCAGCACAATACATAAGAATAGAAGATTTAGGGAAACCTAGAAAGTCTCAGACTGGCATCTATACATACAATACTACATGGTCACTTTGAGCTGGCTACACTTACCTCTGTTTGCAAAAGGGCATTTCCAGTGAATCTTTACCTGCTTAGGTTGAGAAAAAATGATTGCAGAGTAAACAAAAATAGTCTATATTATCCTCAATAATAATATTTTGCTTTGCTATGGCACTTTCATTTTTCCAGTGCACTTTCCAAATACTAATCAAAGTGGAGAGTGCCAAGATAATTATTTATTATTTGTTAATCTGGGTAGCACAGCTTATCTTTCTGGTGGCTTTTCTCATCTAGCACTCATAGTTCTAACTCTTTTGTTCAGAGACTGTTTTGCCCAGCATATGGACTTGTACAGAAGAATTCAGAAGATTTGTTTTAATTGAATTATAACAGCTATTTTAGTTAGCCATTGATTTGGAATTGATTCCAAGAGATGGTTTTTCTCAGTTTTTCAATCTTAAAACTGCCCTGATATTGAAAGAAATAGGGATGCTGGCGTAGTCTCTTACAGAACCTCAGTCTGGAGGAGAACTGGAATTGCACAGCTACCTTCCCCTGTGACAGGGGACCATTTCCCGTGCCAGCTCAGAATCCACCATAGTACTCTGTCCTGTTGCTTTATGTTCCCTGAAATAAACTGATAGGCCCATACAAGGGACTTGTTTAGTCTGACTTCAAACTCCCAAATGCTCTTTTTTTTTTTTTTTTTTTGCATTTTCATCCTTCTCCTGAATTCTGACTTCTGTGGCTGATCACTCCATAGATGAATGGGGAGTATTTGAGATAAATGTGACAACACCTCCTCCCTGTAAAGAGGGAACACTGCACCGAGCACCCTCAGGGCATTGCTCTGCTCCGAGGAGTCCACCGCCGTCTGCAGCTTCTGGACTGAACTGTTTCACTGCTCCTCACGCCGCCAGCATCTCTCTAGAGGGTTGTGTGACGCTCCGTTACAAGGGGCCTGTGCAGCTACTGTCCTTCAGAGCAGCAGCCAGGGCACAGATAATCATGATTGCTGTTCTGGGGGCATGTAGGTGTCCACTGAACTGAATGCTGTACAAATACATAGGTAACGGCAGTCTCTGAAGAGTTTTAACCTTTGAGACAGGGACAGAAGTTCCAGCAAGTACACTGTTTTCTGAAGAGACTTTTCCTTACAGTAAAGATGGGCCATTCGGAAACCCTTCTCCATTCTTCCAGTGTCTGTGGAAAAGACTGTGTGAGAGGAATATATCTTACTCTGTAGTTTCAGCTCTAGATGTTATGTGCCTGTGGAGATGTATTACACGTTTTGTCGCTGGTCTGCGCTCCTCGCAGTACCACATCAGCCTTCGTTTCTCTGTTCGGTTCCCCATTAATTCTAAATCTCTTCCAGCTACAGGAGTTCTGCGTGCGAACATCACATTATTTTGCTCTTACTGTATGTGTGTCATCTGTAGCAGAAGCTCAGAGGGGCCCATTCCCCCTCTACAACAGCACTATCACTTGACACAAAGATTTACCGCTTCAGCACTATCCAGCAGTGTACAGGGACTCCCATAATGAGAAAGGAGCAGCCATAAAGCTGCATCTGCAGCTGCCTGTCTGACATGTACTACTGTTTCATAGGTGTCTCTGGGATAGCACTGCGGCCTTAGCCGCTTCATTTCCAGCAGTGTTGTTCAGAGTGGGTTTCTAATAGCATCATGACCCAGCAGTTTTGAATCTCTTCCACCTTTATCAGATTTTGTTAGATGAAGAAAGATATACACGTGAGAGCACTCGTGTTCTCATTCACATTCACAAGTGTGTTCTTACCCATATATTTCTTTATAGGAATATGCAGAATATTTTGCCTTTGTGTTGCAGATCTACATCTTTGCACAGATTCATTCATCTACAAGCAGCAGCAGAAGTTGGGCAGTATTAAAGCTAGCATACTCTGGAGGAGCTCAGTAGCTGTTTCTTCACTGCCCACTATCTTGTAGCATCTTGGTTGAAGAGGCAATGCAACAGCTGTAGTAAAAACCAATAAAGAGCACGGAAATTCTGTCTTTGGAGGGATCAAAGATTTTTGTCATTTCCATCCCATCCAAACTCAGACTTTTCTGACTGTAGCATACTGTAAAACCTAGAATAAGATAATTTATGTATTTGCATGCATGCGTGAGGTTCATACAGTCTGCACTTACAGCTGGTCTTCCTCCCCTAGGAGTACGAGTTCACCGTGCTGCCCAACGCCTACATGATCCACATGCCGCACGCCCCCAGCTTCGACATCACCAAGTTTCGCTCCAACAAGCAATACCGCATCTGTCTCAAGACCCTGAAGGAGGAATTCCAGCAGGATATGTCCCGCCACTACGGCTTTGCAGCTCTCAAATATCTCACGGCAGAGAACAACAGCTAGCACAGCGGAGCCCCTTTACGGGAATCAAAGACACCGAAAGGAGAAGCCACTTCGTGTTTGGAGACCAGTCTTCAAACTTTGAACTGAGAAATATTTTCTGTTTTTATATCATACCTGGCAATTCTAACAGTAGAGATTGGAAGTGACATGTCTACAGACTATGCTCATTAGCCCCTTCCCTGACTTCCCTGGGCCTTTCAGCTTTAGCATTCGTGAGATGTGAAGGAGAGGGGCCTGCCACGATCCTGCTATGCCACAGGAGGTGGGGAATGGGGACGGGCTGGAAATGCTGTTCTCTTAACTGCAGAGCAAAGACAGATCTTCAGAATATAGGATTTCGTGTTGCTATTTAATAATTTGACATGCTTTTTATCTGTAAAGGAAGATCTTCGGGTCGCTGTCCTGTGAATTTCACATCTGCACTACTTCAAAAGGAACTTTCACCTGTGAACTTTTGCAGTGGCCCTGTTAACATGGATGACCTTGTTAATGCAGGATGAGCCAAAAGTCTGAATTAGCCTTGAAAATTAAGGGGACGCTGATACAATACTGCACTGTAGAGAAGGTGTGTTACTGGTTTAGGTGTGTACATGATATTTGTTGGTCTTTTATGCTCAAATTAATTCTGTTTTATCAGGAAAGTCATCTATGCCCTACCCTGGCATTTCCCCATCCTAAATGCCATTTCTTTCCTTGCCAAGGAAATGTCACCCTTGTGTTCGTTTTCCATATTCAGTTCTGGTAGTCCAGTAAAGGAGAACAATAGTTATTCCAGAATGTGAAAAAACTTGTTAGTGTAAGGTCTGTTTTCACCTGAGCAACTTGTTCATGTGTGTCTTGTAAAATAAAGGGCCTGGTTGTAACTCTTTATCTTTTTTAGGCCAGAATTGGATTTTCCATAGAAGGCATTTTGTGCTGGGTAAAATTGTCCTATAGACTCTTTCAGTGCATGTCCATCCGTGGAGGCTTTGGGCCTTGGGATTTAGAAGTGGACTTCTTTGCTGAACAGGGGATATAAACGTGGCAACTGGGTGCTGTCCTGCTGCCTGCGACAAGGTCTCAGAACTACTTCGTTAAAGGAGTTTATAAATAAAAGGAGCAGAACTGCTGGGAAAAAACTCCCCATTCAAGGGTGAGAAGAGAATGTGTTGGGAATCTGAGTGTGAATGTTTGCTTGAATGTGCAATGGTCAAGTTCACAACATCGATATACGCAGGAATATTCTGGAGGGTGGACAGGAAACCTAACAAGAAAAACACAGAAAACAAGACACTGGACTTTTTTACCATTTTCTTTATTCTTCAGTATTAATGTTGTGTTTACATTGGATAAGGAGATGAGGTTTAATGCACTACCCCTTGCAGGGCTACTTGTAATTTCTGTTGCAGTGTTAATAGAGAAAGCAGAAATGACTCAATGAGAAACGTGTGTCTCTCCTGACCTACCCCAGACCCTCACACAGACCATACTTGCCAATACCGCTGATTCGGACATTAAATGGATCCACGTTCTGCTCCATTTATTTATTTCATTTTGTTTTTCAGCCACTACATCTTCTATTTTTCTCTCCACCTCATCCCTCTAGAGCTTGGTTTTATTTCTAACCTGACATTTTGCAAGAGCTTTCTGCTATGGTGGAAACCACGCAGTTAAACGAGACATTTAAACTACAAATATCAGTTCATCATGCTGTGTATATATATAAGAAAAGCCAAAAAAGGCAACATCTTTGACAGGAAATAAAAAGGGGTGGGAAGCTATGTGTAATTGTTACATTTTCCCCTGGGAGTTTTGGCTGCATATGAATACATCACTGCATAATTTTCCAAAGTACTTTTGTTCTGTTCTTAATGACTTCATTTAAAGATTTGCATAAAAAACTGTGAAGGGCTGCAAAGAAGTGAAATGACTGCTCAGTCCTGACCAGGTTAAATTAAATTTTAAAAAAAAAAAGAAGAAGAAGAAAAAAGCAAAATCTTAACTCCCCACATCCCATATCACCCCCTGTTCAGTGCTCAAGCTGCTGTGACTGTTGCAAATGGGAAAAACCCTGCAACACCAAGTCCTGTTGATCGTATAACGTGAAGAAAGACATCAAAAGCTTATGCTAAAAGAGGCTGGACACTGGCTGTACCCACATGAAAGCTTCAGTGCAACCACCACTGAGTATTATATACATAAAACTTTCATTTCCAGTTGCATATCTGTCCTTGGCTTAACAGTGTTGGCCAGAGATGGAAGAGCTCGCCCTGCAACAGCTCAGCCTGTAGCACAGACATGCGCATTACTGGGGTTACCAGCTGGGTACCGTTACCAACACTAATGTTATCCTCTCCTCGATGTGCATGAGATGGGGATGGGGGAACGGGGAAGTATCCGTTTGCTGCTTTCCTATACGTGCAGCAAGTGTTGGGACATCCCACATAGGTTTAGGTGGGCTGGCTGGTGTAACCAGCTCAAAGGTTGCTGGTAATTTCAGAAAGCCTCTTTATTTTCCTTATAGACACGGTGTGACTTGTATCTGTCATGTCATGTTTGTCTACATGCTTCATAATTTGAGAGGAACAGGGGCTGTTTTTTAGTACCAATTTCAGCCAATTTACCTGGTAGCAAATTAGATTTATTCGCCTGTCTCTAACTGCCAGGACTCCTCCAACACCGTGGAAAAAAAAATAGCAACAGCAAAAATCTCCGACCCAGTTAGAACCCTGACCGTCTTCCAGGCCTCTGCTATAGTAGATGTTTGTCAGCAACTTCTGTTACTTAATTCTCAGATTTCTCCTGAACTCTCAAGAAATATGAGATAAACCTGGTAACTTTAATGCCTTTGATTTATTGATTTGTTCCATCAACCCCTCTCTTAAGTCTTCAGTCTATGACCTCTCCTTACCTTTGTTATTTGGAAGTGCAAGTCTCATTTAAATATCACTCCAGTACCCTCTCTGGTGAAGACTGATGCAAATAAATCATTTAGATTCTTGCCAATGTCCATATTGTCTTTAATTATTCCCTCTACTTACTGTTTGGGGTGGCCTACCAGTTTTCTCAAGTTTTCTGGTTCTGATGCACTGAGCTGTTGTGTTTTCACTTTTAATTTTCTCCTGTTTTCTTTTCACATTCCCTCTTACCTTGCTCAGTCTCCATCTTCACTATTATATATCCGTCTTTCAGCTTTAAAGCTTTGATTTCCATTCTCTGAAGGCTCCCTACTTGGTCTGAAAAACTTTTGAAATTTACTGTTGGCTCATACCCACATTTCCTCGTCCTTGGTTTTTGTTTATCTAGGGGAATACCGTACTATTTTGCTGTTCATAAGCGATTTTGAATCTGAAGATTTTAGTTTCTTTTTAGGGCTTCTGATTCTTCTTAAAAAAATTTTTTTTTTTGTTTTTTAAATTTTTCTATCTAATTTAACGCAATGAGGTTTAGGGGGGCTGAGTTTTGAAAAAAAAAAAAAAAGCTATGCTTTTAAATCTTTTAAAACTAATCTCCTAGTTAAGAGATCAGAAATAAAGTCCTACCAAATTCTTGCAGTCTTCTAATCTGGGATCCTAGCTTGACACATTTTGTTCTTTGTCTCCCTTTTCCTCTCCCAAACATGTTAACTCACTTGAGTCCCTGGAGTCTTGGCCCGTCACTAAGCCTCTTCCAGCCCCAGCGTCTGAAGAGCGTGTTCCCAAATCCAGTGTCCCGCCACCTTCTGACATCCCGCCATGCTTCAGCCATAATTACTACTTCAAATAATGCTGGCAGGTGCCTAATCCTCCTTTTTTGTTTTCATGCTTCTCTCTTTGATATAAAATGCTCTTTGATTGAAGTTTTAGCTTTATTTAATTCCTTATTGTGACCCTCTTCCATAATTTTGCACTATCATCACAATATGTTCCTTCAAAAGCCTAGCTGTAATTTCCATCCCATCACTTTTCTGGCTAAGGGTTATCTCATGTTTGCCTATCTGACAGCCCTAAAAAAGTCTTTGTTTATCTTGCATAGTCCTTAGTATCCATCAGATTTTTTTCAAAGTTCTACTTTCAGTTATTCCTTCCAACCTTGCCAGTTTTCTGTGTGAGCAAGCTGTTTCCACTTGCAATGTGTGATTTTTCGTATTTCATTTGTAATCATCATCTTGGACTCAATGGCATAAAGGAATTAGCAACTGTACCTACGATTCCACTATTTTTTTTTTCATTTGAATATCAAAGATGTTCACATTATTTCTAAAATCCTGATATTTTACCTGATAGGCTTTATGTGGTTTATATGTAAATCAAAAACTTCATTTTCCTTGTACTGCTACAAGTGAGGGCACTTTGTAATGTTATTTGCAGTAGCTTTTGCAACAAAGTAAGTTAGAGGGATAAGCTCAAAAACCTTGTCAGGATTGTAGCTAGTGTTTTCTCCATAGGGGAAAATAAGGCTCTAGCACAGCTGAGCCATTCATTTTACAAATGCCTTGCGCAAAACACATTGCACATTATTTTCTGGTAGTTATAATCGTACATCGTCCAATTAAATATGAAAAATTTATTTTTAATGTTCTCATTTTTACATGCAATTCTATCCAGAAGATAATGTGTTTCCTTCTGCATCTTGCCAGTTTCCCCCATTACTGCAGTCTGCCTAATAGCCCCATCTGTTTTTGGCTGAGAAAGATTAATGACCACCAGCACAGGGAGTCCCGGCGGATCAGCAGAGATATTACTCTTAGGGATTGCACGAGACATCCCTTCCTGCTCTGCCAGGCATTGCACGGGTGCTCCTCCCGCTCGGCACGGCATTGGGAGAGCGCGGCAAGCTCAGCAAGTGGGGTGAGCATCACTATTTATGGAATTCAGCAATGCCTGATGGCTTGGATGGTGGGGCTGTACAAAAAACAGTGTATTGTTGTGAGTTCAAAGAATATTTCAGTTTTGGAAAAAGCAGCTAAGTTTCTGCATCTCCAAGAAAGAGGACTGGAACAAATAAGTTACTGGTAGGTGAACAGCCAATAAACTAATATTTCCAATTATAGCAGTGAAGATGCAGAAACATGATGGATAAGTGAAATAATTTTTGCAAGAGGAATTCAAAATACATATTTAGGCTAGGTTTACAACCAAGCAGGCGAATCCAACATTATTTGCAGATTTTTACTTTTGTTCACAATATAGATTTAAGTTTGGGAAAGCTTCTGGCTATGTATAGCAAACTTATAGGAAATGTTAGGAAATTGTGGAAAGATGAACGTGCATTTAGAAATACCCAGCTTTCACAGGGACTTGTTTTCACTGGTGGATGCACATCAAGATGCAAAAGATTTGCAACCCGGAATGACTTTTAGTCATTCTGTGCTGTAGTTTCGAATCTAGGGAGGGGAACCGTCTCCTGACTACCAACTAATTTCTGTTTCAGAAGAATGGAATGTGCTAAACCTCTGCAACCTGAAGCATGGTTCATGGAAAGGTCATTCTGCAGCTGGCAAAGGCTTTGTTTGAGGTCCAGAGTTCTTTGTCACTAGGTGCTAGATTTCAATCCAAAGGAAATAGTTCAGATTTTGTCCTGATTCTCTGGTCAGCCACATAGACACCACCCTCACCTGGTATATTCAAGAAGTGCAGGATTAAAGTTAGCCCAGACCTGTGACATTCCCATTTTAAACAGTGGCCTATGTGGCCCACCTGTAGTAGATTAAGTTGTTGTAAAATTCATGAAAGCACCGAGATTAAACCACCCTCAGCGCAATGATGTCTAATCTGCTTTGATTCGTTCGGTTCCCACATTGCTTCCCTGGTGATCTTAAAAAACAATGTTTTCATAACAGTAGCAGGATGAATCCCGTCTTTTTGAGATCGTCTCCACCTTAAATCAACACTTGGGTCCAAGGTTGGGGCAGAGCTGGAGACAGCAAGTTTCACAGATTTTTGTTCTGTTTTGCTTTGTGTTGCTTTGTTTTGTTTTGCCTGTGGCTCAGTTGTTCCAGCAGCGCTCTCCAGCGATGCAGTAAGGAAAGGCAAGCCTGTCCAGTGCTCCTTGATCTATGAACTCTTCCTCATCCAGGCAGAACTAAAGACCAGCAGCAGGAGCGAAGCAGCACATCTGTCTGCTTGAGTATTTGTTTTAGATGGCAACAGTGAGCTTAGTGTTAAACTGGTTATTCTAACAAACAGATTTTGCTGAGCTTTTCTGCATTTTAGATGGATACCACAGGAGGTAATAGAGACCCTGTGTCGAGATGGGACTCAACAGTTTGCAGGTTCAGAGTGGAGCAGGATATATAGGTATTTTCACAGGTTGCTCAATGTTTTCTAATTATATTGGCAGCAATTAATCCACTTTTGGTTTGAAACTTGGTGTTCAGGCTGAGCAGCCTGTGCTGTGTGAGAGGACAGATAAATGAACAAAATGAAGTTCTTAGCATCAAAGAATACAGTTTGTTCTGGTTCGCATGGCTCATAGAGAGTTTGCTACTTTTCATATTTAGGGTTTATTTGAAGTACCGCAAAGGCACTCTGAAAAGAGGAATGAATTCTGGAAAGAGCCACAAGGATTAGCGTTCGTGGCAATTCATCAGTGCAGGTTATTCACCAGGTTAACCTAATGGGTTTCGTCGTGAAAGCAGAATAGAGACCCTGTCGTCTTCTTTCTGATTACATTTAACAGAGCAAAATAAATGCATGTAATAAACACAACCCTCTGAATCAGATCACCTAAGACCCAAATACTTTAGAAGTGATTCTACTTCTTTCGTTACCACTTTTGTAGATGAAACTAACAGAGTTTGCAAAACTTTTTTTATTATTATTTTCTTAAACTGATGCTGCTTTCTTCTGCATCAATCAAAATTGCAAATATTACCGCATTTCCTGAGGGAAAGAATAAAACTGAGATGTTGCTGAGGTGCCCTGAGCACTGCTCTGGTAAGAGACGTCGTTTCCTACTGCCTGAATGATTGCGCGTAGCCTTTGTGCCATCATTGGGTTTAATTCTGTCTTAGCAGAGTCTCTTCTTGTAAGCAGGGAGGACCCCTGGCTTGTCCTGTCCTATTGGGTGACTTCATCACTAAGGCGATAATGACACGTTTTGTATCTGACGTGGCACCTGGGCCTCCATACGAGATTACACTGCAAGCTTTTCCTGCTTCAATTTTCAAGGCTAAACCTGAGAAGAAATTGAGCACCTAGCAGCTATAGGAATGGGACCTCTGTGTTTTGTTTGTAATGTACTTATGTTTAAACAGTTCTGTCCCTATGCCTAGCTATGCTTCTCTATATCTTTCAGAAAATTATTGTTTTGAGAGAAGGATCATCATTGTCAGTAAAACATGGGGGTAAGGAGCAGTATTTGTCATGATAGGTAACTTACACCATGTATTTTTGCACAAGTTTCTACAATATCCACAAATTGCTACAGAATCTGTAAGGCTCAATTTGAGGAGCATTCCTCAGGCAGCCCATCTTGAAGTTCACACTTTTTCTGTTGTTACCATTCTGCTCTACCCCTCATCCATGCTTATACCAGGCTTAGATCACAGAATCGCAGGAGGCTTGAGGTTGGAAGGGACCTCTAGAGGTCATCTAGTCCAACCCTTGCTCCAGCAGGGACACCCAGAGCACATGGCACAGGGTGACATCCAGGTGGGTTTGGAAGATCTCCAGAGAAGGAGACTCCACAGCCTTTCTGAGCAAATGAATGGATGTTGAGAGATATTTTAAAGGCATTATAGACATTTTCTTCTTGAGACATGGTCATGAAGATGTCCCTCCATCACTGGGTCCCTGAAAAATAGTAAGACCTCATTAAAAAAAAAAAAAAAAAAAAAGAGGGGTTGCTGTGGAGGAGGACAGAGAGACGTAGGTCTTTAATGTACTGAATGGCAAAAATCAGTCAGGTGCTCAGCGACACATCACTACAACGTGGTAGCCATGCGAAGATGGTGATGGTGATAGAAGAAATGAGGGCAAGTGAACCTGGCATCAGCCACTTGGTCTTGGGTCTTGAGTTTTGCTTGCCTCGCTCTGTGTTAACTGCCTCTCACAAAGCGTGTTTCTGTCTAGACCTACTTGATGCTTCTTGACCATCTACTTGATGCTCGACAAGTCTGACTGCACTTGGCTACACCTGCGCCAGGGCCTCGGCTACGCTCCTGGCTGATGGATCATAGCTGGGCCTGGAAGCCTGTTTTAGAGCTGCTGAAACCCACCTACTCGTTTGGGATCGTGGGTGTCCAAATCTCTGGGAAACAGAGTGCTGAGCGCATCAAGGCTGCATACTCAAAATTAGCCAACAAACAAACAAAAAAAATCCGCCTGGGGCTAGATCAGCCAGGGGAAGGGGATGATCTGTGGGCTCTGGAGATGCGATACACGTGGTGATAGACTGCTTGTGCAAACAGCCGGGGAGATGCCAGTTTTCCAGATAAAGCTCCGTGACGGTTGTTATAATACGACCTCAGGTGTTGTTTTTGTGATGTTCGTGGCACCATGTTACCACCAAACAGCTTCGCTGCGAGAGGCAGCAGCACTTTTCCAATGCAGTTTTCCAAAAGTACAGGTAAGTAATCCGTAAGAAAGAGGAAAACCCCCTCCCTGCCATGTGTGTTGCTTCTTAAGACGCCAACCTCTCCTCATTTACCTTCTCAAGGGGAAAACTGGAATGTCGTAACATTTAAGGGGAGCCAGGCGTCAAACAAGGCTGGTCGTTTTCTGGCAAGGGTTACTTTTCTTAACATCACCACCCTGGCCTACACTACCCTTTTAGTAGTGCAAGAGGACTTGCTGTCCTCCTGCTTGAACTAATACTGAACCCGTCTGTTTCTGTTTCTCTCCCCAGCTTGGGGAAAGATCCTTACACAACATTGCAGGGAAGAAGAAAGATTTTTTTCCTTTTTTTTTTTTGCCTTGCTTGTGTTTCTTCCCCCATCCAGAGTTGCTAGACTGAGGCAACTTGCATCCAACACAAACCGCTTAGTTGACATGTGTGCTTCAGTCCACGTCTAAGTTTTCTAGGTGATGGTTTTACTGGGGCAAATGCTGTTTAGATTGTGTGCAAAATAAATGGCTTGTAAATACAAAAACAAACAAACAAAAAGGTTAATTTTCAATTGTGCAATAAAATTGTGAAATAATCCTCTCCATTCCTTTCCAGTGTCTGACTTGACATGTGCTGCTTTCAGGAGCTGTTTTTCCCTTTAGATAGAAAAAAAAAAAGAGAGAAAGAACTTGGTTATTCCATTTTCATATTTAAGTGATTTATTATTTTTTCATTTGAGCTGTCTTTCCCTCTCATCTGGTTTATTCCCCAAACCTGGTTCAATGGGGCGCAACACAAGGCACTTCCCACTGACGACAGGATAGTCCTTACCTGCTTAGAGTTAATCCCCGTATTATCTGCTTTACTTGACCTAGGCCTTCTCTCTGCTGGTTATTAGGGCTTTCCGCAAGCACACAAGAATTTGGCAGATAGAGATTCATTCTGTTCATGTTTCAGCACAACAAGTGCATGGATATCCTACAACGAATAAAAATCTCACCAATGCCATGGAAGCAAACCCAGCTAGCAGGTTAGTACAATAAACACTTGTTATCTGCTAGTAAGCTTGGATTTTCCATTATACATCCTTCTCCTGATAATAGGAGAATCTGTGCCAACACCAGCAGCCTTCACTTTTCCATTAATTAACCCCAGGTGATGGGATTTTCAGGTGCTCAGAGCTGTGACTGCACCTACCATAATCTTACCTGCAGCTGCTGCTGCTTTTAGCAAGTAGAGCCGTAGGGAAACAATTTATTCTCCACCACTCAGCAGGAGAAGCTTCTGTGCTCGAGAGCCTGGCTGTTGTGAGGGGAGATGGGGCAAGGGTGGGAAGACAGGTCAGCCACTTAATCCTCTATTTTCTTCTTTTTCTTTTTTTTAACCCAAACATTAAAGCAGAGTCTACTATAAAAGTGTTTTTGCCAAGGATACCTGAAAAGAATGTGTGTTTTAAGGACATTAAAAAAAAAAAAAAAAAAAGTCCTTGAATTCAGGATATGGAACCTCTGTCAAAGTTAAACAGAGTCTGAGCAAAGACTAGGGTAAGTTGGAAAGGGAGCTGAATTTCCTCTCTTGCAGATAATTACACAATCAAATGGGTTTTGTGTGGTGTAGGAAGAGACTAGGAGTCCAAGAAGATCTTTAGAAAGAGAGAGATCTTTGGATTCATTACAGGAAACAACTACTTGGAAATGTATATTTAGATAGTATAAAAACTTCAAAGAAAAAGAAGACGAAGGGCTGGAAATGTGCAAGCGGGTACTTTATATGCTGAACTCTGCTCTCTTTAGAGAGCAAGGGGAAGCCTGCAGGTGTAACTCCCCTCATTTCCCTGACTTTGCAGCAGGGTAAAGCTGCCTCACGCTGCAAAATGAGTAATTGAGCAGGTGCAAGGAGTGAATGGCGTTAACTGTGCAAATAGCAGCTGATTTTCAATAATGAGGCTTGCAGAAGGCATCCTCTGCCGATGCCGTTTCCATATTACTCACAACTGTTCCTATCCTTCCACCTCTGACAAATCAGCAATAACGAACAGAGCATCCTCTAGGGATTATGTCAAATATTAAAACTACAGAGCAGATTACAATGTATTTACCTTAGGGCTGGAAGACATGTTTCATCAAAAGGTGCCAAGGCTGCGCTTCCTGGTAGGGACGGGGCAGCACCTTGCTCTGCACTACCCTTTCTCCAGCCTCTTCACTTGGTTCTCTGTGAACCTGCTATAGCCACATTCAC
Source organism: Crypturellus tataupa (assembly GCA_034781795.1). Lineage (NCBI taxonomy): Eukaryota > Metazoa > Chordata > Aves > Tinamiformes > Tinamidae > Crypturellus > Crypturellus tataupa. The sequence continues at coordinate 1,256,891 of JAWLRI010001098.1, forward strand.
CTCCATGCTACGTTAACCAAAAGAGTTAGCTAAAGACTAGACCGTATAGACAGAAGAGCTAATGACTAGACCATACAGAGAGAGGACAGGCATGTCTATATGTATGTCGTCTCAAGACATGTTATCCAAGGCCAGGTGTTACTCAGGCTGATGGTGTCTGCGAGAGTTTTGCTATGAATTTGGCCCTTCAAAAAGAGAAAAAAAAAAAGAGATTAAAAACGATTTATCTGCCAGTTGCATTTGTCTTGGTTTTCTGCAAATGTATTTCTTCCACCGAGGCCATAATGGGGTAACAGTTACACCTACCCAAATACTCCCTGTGGTAAATCCAGCCAAATCAATTGCTCACCGGGAATCCTTTATATACTAGGTATAAAGAAAAAGATTTTTGCTGGCGTTTACCCCAAATTAGGTACCAGAGCTGACAAGTACAGCTGGTAAATAACATCAGCCGACTCCCCTCAGACCTCCTGTTTCAGGCTCTCTGCTGATACAGCATCTTCACGTATGTCAGGTTCTGGTCTTGAAGGTTAATTTTGCAATTATAAATGCTGTACACATTAAAAAAAAGAAGAAGAAGAAGAAAAACTAACAAAAGCCAATATTTTGAAGAGCATGCTGGCCCCCCAGGGAAAAGGATGAACTATTACAACACGTTCCATTCATCCCCTGCTTCAGGGCATAGCAAGGCATCGCTGCGCGGTTGCCTTCCCTTTAGCTCGTCCTTGGCTTCTTCTTTCAGGCAAGTAATCCCCTGTACTTCTTGCAGAGAAAACCTCTCTCATGTTGTTTCCCAGAGGCAGCCCAGCAGTTTCCAGACCATCCCTGCCGCTCCCGGAGAGGCTCGCGTCCTTGTTCCCTCCTCCGACGAGGATGAAACGCCGTTTCAAGTGCTGGGGCACCGGGGAGGGCACCACGCACACCCACAGGCCGCTCGCTGCCTGCTCAGCCTGAGCAGTGCGGGCCGGAAGAGGGAATTACCTTCCCTCATCTTTGCAGCAAAGAAACCGGGAGGAGGGCTGCTACGGCTGCCTCTCAGCGAGCGCAGAATGGTTCAGGGGACGTTTGTGAAGTCAGGCTTGTCTGGGGCTGGGCAAACTGTTAAGAAACTCTGAGAAATAAATATATGACTAGGGGTGCATGAGTAGTAAAATCCTTATTTAGACTGTGTGCTCTTCATGCATGCGTGTTAAGTACAGAGTATTGTTTGCTGAGTGATAACAGCGCTTCAGTAAATTTGATATCCTGTAAGTAATTCTCTGATTTAGATAGGGTGTTTGTCTTACTGGCATGCATTAGGTGCAGAGGCTTCCGGTTCGTTTTTTAGTTTATTTATCTTTTGAGGCAGTTATGGTTGGGGTTTGGGAAGTTTTTGTGTTGGTTTTTGTTGTTGTGGTTGGTTCTGTTGTGTTATCTTAACAGTACCTGGCAAGTTGTTCAGTCTGGCCATGTCTTGAGCAGGAGAAGAAGGGGTGAATATGCAAGGTGGTCTCCTACTAGAGCACTTAGGTCCCATCACAGCACGCTGTATTTCAGTTGGGTTGTGAGGCACCTAGCAAGCATGTTCACATTCTCCTTTAGCCCATGCCCAGGGGAATCCTTTCCAGTCCTGCCAGCAGTCACTGCTGAAAGTCTTGCACTGCGCAAGAGGTTTCTCTCTCTAGGTCTTTCCAGGCATCTCCCGGCAGATCCGTTACAGACATTTTCCGAGACAACCCAAATCCTCCACGTATCAAACACAAGACACTCTGCTAACACTTGTCGCTCAGCTGGGTTCCAAAATGACTTTAATAAGCCAACAAGCATCCTGACTCAAAAGCCTGCCACATCGCTCCATCACACAACAGGCACATCTTTCAAGGATGCTTGGAAATACCACATCTTAAGGATAGTAGCTCCCTATTTATGTATTAAGATTAAAAAATAAAACTTAAAAAGAACCTGCACATTCTCAAGCTTCAGATAAAATTCCCGCGTGGAGATCAGTTCCTGTTTACCTGGCACAGTCTTTAGGCTTTCTTCTCTGTGTTTCTCTACCATGCAGTGCTTTTCGTAGAGGGGCTGTGTGCTTCCACGTGGGCAGGCGGGAAGCCTGCAAACTACAGGTCAGTTCGAGTACAGGCAGAAGAACTGACACTGCACATTGCTGCTTGCTCTGTGCTTTCCCATGCCGTCCCTGCTAGGTGATGCAAGCCAGGTAGGGCGAATGGGAAATCCCATCTTGTTTTGGCACCTGTAGCACAGCGCCCTCGTGCTCTCCCTTTCCAGCATGGTGAGGATGTTCAGTGCCGTATGTCAAAGCAGTTCACTTCTGGGAGCTTCATTCCCTGATAAGGAATCACCTTGTTTAGGGGACGTCTGCCTGCAGATGGGCAGGCTTAGTTTTGTTGTGCTCTCCCTGCAGAGAGGATAGATTTATTCTGAACAATGGATACAGCCTGATACCTCTAGTCACTGCAATTACACGGTAGGCATAGGTTTTTAACTTTAAATCCCGCTTAAAATAACAACAGGACATTTAATTTTCAGCTGGAGCCATAAAAAGCCCTTCTGCTGCCGTGCTGCACATATCCCACTCAGCTACAACAGAACGTGCGGGAGGCAAAGCAAGGCGCTGCCTCCCACACACGGCACGGAGCAGGGCCCGTCCTAACTGGGTGACTGCTCCTCTCGCCTCTCTGGACGTCAGGAAACGCGAGAACTGGGGGCCCATTCAAGACTGGTGTCTCAGGTTTGGAAATGTACTGCACGTGAGTCTGTGAAATGTTTGTTTTGTAAGAAACAGATTTAAATCAGACAGCTTATTGGTTTGATTAAGGAAAGTGGTTAACGTAGCAGTGAAAACTTGATAGTCAAAGATTTTTAACCCAGCTGTTTCTAGCGGGGGGGAAAGAAATCCGATGGGACTTCACTGCTGATTCCAACACTCAATGCAATTTGCTTTACAAGCTGTTGTGAAGCTAAAGGACAGGAACTAGAACATTTGGCTATTGAAAAGGGAAAAATTAGAGTGTATGTCATATGACTGGTTGGCACAGGCACAAAAAGGTTGTGAGTGGTTGCCATGCACCAGCAGCTACAAAACTATAATACAGCTGTAATACTTAATATTATAAGTGAGTTATCTGAAGTAGGTGGAGGTTTAGTGGTTTGTTTTTGTCGTACAGGGATCACTGTATGACAAAGGACTCAATCCTGTTGCTACTGATTTTCCTGGGAAGGTGATTCTGCTTTACTGGTAGTTATCTATGTAAAATCTCACAGAAGCAGCCCGGGCCACGGATCAAATTCCAGACCATAGTGTTTATTTCCATGATGTGATCACTGGTCTTTTCCCACACCCTAGTTAGGGCAACCCCAAATGTCGCCCTAGTACCCAAGTCCGGAAAACCTGCAGGCACCATGACATTTCTAGACTGCATTGAGTAGTGTGATCTGTCTTCTACTGAACAGGAGAGCTGGGGAGACATTTCTGTATGTTGACTTCGCAGTGACCACAGCTTAGAGATGCCAGAGGCAACTGAAAACCCTGGGCAGAGACCCCTCCATGGCTTGTCAGTCTCCAGGATGAGAAGAAAAGGCCAAATGGGTGGGTAGACAAGCTGGGGTGAGGGAGAGCGATTTCGGCACTGCTGGGTTTCACAGCTGCTCATCACTCTCCACCTCTTCAACCCCAGGCAGCCCCCAGCTCCCACCCTCAGAGCAGTAACCCAAAAGCTCTGCCTGTCCCTGCTCTGTTTGCTAAACCCGGCTCTTTGGAGATCCCTTCGTGCCTCCCTTGCCACAGCCTCCATTAGACCCTTAGCCCCTGTTTCCCCTACCCAGCCCGCAGGGAAGCTCTACACCCTCCCTGTCTTCATGGACCCACCTGCCTGAATTGCTTCCCCGACAGCCACACAGCCCTGCTGGGAACCCAGCACATCCAAGCGTCTTCCTGCTCATCCTTGTGCTCTTCATCCATTGCTGTGCCAACCCACCTGCAGTGACAAGAACCGAAACCTTCCGTTGTAGGCAGGGAGATATTCTTGTTATTATTTCATGCACGGAATATCATTTGAAGCAGCTTAAAACTTGACTGTGTTGTTTCTTGGAAGCAAGTGGTGATCGAGGGGACACCCCAGAGAGTGCCCTCTGACTGTAACCCCTGGCGTTAAGCTGGATTCCCCTGTGCTGTGGGCCCTCTTATCGAGACGTCTCCCTGAAGGCGTTAATGGTGCCGGGCTGCCCAGCGCAGTGCCAAGGGCACACGGTGGGAATGCGGTGAAATCACGGAGCACGGAACTGCTTGGCATTTGCCTGTTTCAGACGTGATTGGTGGTGAGTGATAGTTCTGGCCACAGTGTGTAACGTGTCATTCAGGAAAGCCAAAAGCAGGGACTACCAGGCAGACAAGTGAGGAAAAGGAAATGCTTATATTGAATCGGTTGGCTCGTGTTTGCTCCTTGCCACAAGCACTTTCCTTTGACCCAGGCCAGCAGTCTTCTCTGTCTGCAGAGATGAAAGGAAACCCCTGCACCTCCTATGACCCCTTCAAAGGGAGCACGGGCGCCCACAGGTCCCGCTCTCCCCACATCACAGCAGGCTGAGATACTTAAGGCTCTGTGGGGAAGTAAGAGTGTAATCAGAGCTAAAATGTCACATAGTCCAAAAGGAGGGAAAACCCCAATTCCCCACTTCAGTGCAGTGGGGAGGATACCACCTGAAACGAGGCTGCCCTCAACGGCCTTTGCAGAGAAACGGGTGTCTGTGTGAAGTGTCATTGCCCTCTGCTGGCAAGATCTCGGGATGGTGCCCTGACCACACAGGACGGTCTGGACATTTTGGGGCGATGCCGGGTTTCTTCCTGTGCCGGGAAGCATTTCCCCTACCCCTTGTAGGACATTGAGCCGAGTGGTGGCTCTGCTTTCCCGCTCCTCTAGCAGCAAATCGGCATATCGTTGCGATTGAAAACACTGCAATAAACAGGACGAGCCTTTTTGTGGAGGGTCAGCAAGGTTTTACAACAGAGCGTCTGTTCCTTTTGTTTTGCTCCTATGTCACATTATACACATTGCACTGTGCAGGCTGGCCCTTGGAGAGCTGGCATATTCCCAGGAGAACATAGGCCTTTCATAAATAAGACCTAAGAGAGAAGAGGAGTATAAGTCCAATTTTGGGGGTGCAGAATGGAAATGGAGGGGTTTTATGAGCTACCCCTGTCTCTGAGAGGCAGGGCAGCAACCAAAACACTCCTGAAACTGATTTCTTCTTTCTCTGTGCTCTCAGAGGTGGCTGGGGTGTTTATTGCCCTGTCCCTCCAGCAGAAGAGTTCCTGATGATGTCTGACGGGTTGTACAAGCTTTTTATTTTTTTGCCTTTTTTTTCTTTTCTTTTTTGATGAAACCAAAGAAAGCTAAGAAAAAGCATAAAGGAATAAGGAAAAGCCTGGTTGAAAGCTATATTTTCCCACACCAAAAGCATCTCAGAGCTAAATAACATCACTGTCTACAGCTCTCCTCCTTTGATTTGATTTCCGAAGTCACCCTAATGAAACACTGCTGACACCACTAGCAATGTAATTAAACACCGGGAGGAGGTGACCACAAGCACAGAATGGGCCTCATTCTCATATTAAGTGCAACCAACAGATATTACATACTGTTGACACTTAGTGCTCAGCTCCTAATAGAATTGGGTCAATATACATAACAATTAGCATCAAAACATAAAACTTTGGTGATGGCAGCCTGCAAAACCGGCCCAAGAAGCAAAAACCTAGGAGAAGATCTGGGGATGAAGAGAAACCAAAAGAGGCCTGAAGATCCCTCTGGCCAAGGGCTGTGAAGGGAAAGTAGGGAAGCAGAAGGGAAGTTCTCTGGGGCTGAAGACCAAGATCTAATCCAGACAGATCCCACTGGCAGGTGAGCTGAGCCAGCACAGCCCGGGATAATGGAGCTGGACAAACATGGGCATTAAAGTCAGTGTTAAGAACCTTATAAACAGGGAATTATCATGAAGCACTGAAGAGGAACACAGATCTATCATCTTAATGAGCGGGGAGGAGATGCTGCCTGCGTCTTCCACAAACAAATGCTTTATGATCTGATACCAAGTTCTCTGTAAGATTTGGGAGATTGTGGAGATTGATGACAATGAACAAAATTAAAAACTAGGTGTCATGGAGTGCAACCAATACTGGGGCATTATTTCATGCAATAATATTTCTAGTCTGTGGCTTTCATCTTATTCCTGCCAGCTGAGCTAAAATAAGGGGAATCTTACTGTCTTTGAAGGGCTACTTCATTTGTCAGGGTCAGTAAAATAGTCTGAAACACTGGAAAGTGCATGAGTAATATCCCTAACATTATAGTTGGGGATAAAGGTAATCAAGAGAAATCCTTAGAAAATGCCCTAAGGACCGAATGTGTGTTCTCTTGGAAACGTGGACCTACTTTCTCTTGAGTGATTCAGAGTTTGGTGACCACAGTTCAGAACACGGAGATGGCCAAAGTGAACCTGACAACTTCTACTGCTATGCCCCATTAATACATAGGGCATTATGTTTCAGTGCAGAGGATGAAAGTTCTTCTAATATTAAGCCAATTCTGGGACAAGGCACCCAGGGAAGTTTATATTGCTGCTGCAGATAATGCTTTGTCAGCCAAGGGTTTTGAGCATGGCTATCCTTTAGCCTTCTCCATGGGAGTTAGGGGCACTGAGGGAGGAATGCCGTTCAGTGTGCATTGACATATGTCAGGATGCAAGTTCAGGTTTGAGGACTCGATGTTTTCCAGGAAAGGCTTTGATGGGCCTTGTCTCTGGAGAAACAGTTTCTTCCTCCTGAGGAGGAAAACGGAGGTCTGGCTTAGGGCTGTCAAAGTCCTTCCACATGTCATGGCAAAGGGATAGAGCACTTCTTCAGTGCGGACTGTCCTGAGCTGTTTAGATCGCTTACATCCAAGGTAATTGGATTATCTGTAGACACCACAAAGCTGCAGGTACCGTAAGCAGTGACTGATGCATGCCGCATGCAGGTTGTGTGCTGATGCTCCAGAGGAAGCCGAGTCAGTCCAGATTCTGAACGATCCAATGAACTGTTTTCTGTCTGCACAGCCAGCCCAAATAAAATGGTATTATCTCACAGCCAGGTTACCTGGTACCATTGACAGAAATTCTACTCATGCTTGGAATAAAGGAGAAGAGTTTTGCAGTGGGCCAGTCCAAAAGGCACATAAGTCTGGAAAAGTAAATGTGCTTTGTGGTGTTCTCTAGTGACTCGTATGCTTTGAATAAGCTTGGGTGTAAGATAGGCTGTGGATTTAAAGTGTAGTTCTTATTGCTGGATAATTCTGTGTGTGGCCCAATGTAATCAATATTTTATCTCAGACGCAGTCTAATTCCCCAGCCTGCAGAAAAGCCAATATTCTTCAGTGAGACAAAAAAGGAAGGTCTAATCTTATATGAGGCAATCTGATGTTTGTAATTGAGTTTTTCACTTCATTATTAAACTGGGCTCTATCCTTTGGGTCCAAGAATCAGAATTCAGGAAGCCAAAGAAAAAGTTGTCTTAGGAAGCTGTGTCCTTTTGCTTCAGATGCTACAGTTAGCTAAATGTCACCTCTAGAAACATTGTAATTCAAGTGAGTGGACTATACAGGAATATTTCTGCGAATCTGATTTGCTTAAATCTGTCTTTGTGCCCATAATCTCAGTTCCTAGTATTGCCCTTTCAAAATGCCAGCTGCATCAGTTTGGATCATTAGCACACTTTGAATTCTGTTATTTGGGTCGTGCAAATGTGACTCCTGTCCTTTAGACAGACACTTTTATGCTGTAGGGAGAGCAAGGGGGAAATAATATTTAAAATACCATAGGACAATTCTGATGTCATGTACAGGCTTGTAACATCAATGAAACCTAATAGATGCATCTCAAGGTTAACTGACATGAAAAAAATATCCAAGTGCAAGAGACTAAGCAGTAGCCCATTTCTCTCTGTTCAAAATTTAATTTTCTCTGCAATATTTCTTATCAAGTTTACTAGCTATACATTCTACTTCTAGTAGTGTTTCATCTCTAGGAACCTAACTTTGTTCTGGATGATTCAAAAAAATGTACCGATGCACATAGCACCATTAAAATCTTTTTTTTTTTTTTTTTTTTTTTTGGTAGTATAAAGTCCTCCTTTTGGTTATGATGTCACTACTGAGAACACCAGGAAAATGTTGGGAAGTCAGTGCGATAGCATGAACATAAGCATGAGCATAACATGAGGAGACAGCGTGTCATGTAGGCAAAAGCCAATTCATCACAAATCCTGCTTTCCTTCTTCAGAGAGAAGGAGGAAGAAGAGGCAAAGCAGTGGGGCAGCTTGCACAGGCAGCCACTCAGCTGTCCAATTCACACCATTGCCAGGATTGCAGGGAGACTTCAAGGAGCAGAAATGATGCAGAAATTATTTTCTGGGAAGCAGCTCTTCACTGAATATTGTGGGACTTACAGACCTGCCTGTACTCCCCCTGATGTTTTTTATTTGTTTGTTTTGTTTTGTTTTTCCTCTCTCTCTTGATGCAGATCTCTTTTCAATTCCAACAAGCAGTTCACTTATAATCAAAGTGATGCTAATCTGTTGCCACTGTTCTTGCCAGGGAAATTGGTTTTGATCTAAGGGCATTGGGCTGGGGAAGAAAAAAGGCATGTTTGGGGCTCTAGCAGAGATGGTTGTAAGATAGCACAGAATGACTAAATAAAGTGGAGAAGAAGAGAAGAGAAATAAATACTGAGTTTTGAGAGAGGACTGGACGTGCATATGACAAAAAAGCAAGGAGTGAAAGGAGAGAGAACCAGAAGGGCTGGAGTGAAAGGAACAAACAAAGAGTTATAGAAACCATAAAGCAATACGGGAAGCCATAGGTATGAAAGAGAGTGAGTGAATAGAAGAACAAGCAATGACAGGCTGAGTTAATTAGAAATGAATTATAACAAAATTGAATGTCCAAATGTGACCAACCACTGTCAGTAACACCACTCTACATTGTGTTACCTTCCTTTGGAGTAACATACAAATCAGATTAGTTACTTCCAGCATTGTCTTTTATCCCAAACTGTTAAAAACTTATTTTTTTGCTGATAATAATTCTTGGGGTGCACAGATATTTAGGCTTTTAGCTGGTTCCAATCACATCCCCCACAAGGGAGCCCATCTGCCTTGCCATGCTTCTCTTTACATGTTGAGGAAGAGAGAGTCTCTCTTCCATAGATGCCGTGTGCTTTCCTGAAAAGTCATGTCATATTTGCAATGTCCTTTGTAACACATGCACACTGAGAAGCCAAACTGTGCATTCACCAATGACCTTAATTTTGGCATTTCCCAGTTTTGAAATAGTTGACTTTGCAACTTTGATGTTTTTAACATTTTTTTTTCTTTGCAATTATAACTAATACTTTGCATTTCTCTGATGCCTCCTGCTCAAGAATTTGATAGTGTTTTATAAACACTTTTGAGATTAGGCATCACAGCAGCCTTTTGAAGTAAGTAACTATGACCATTATTTCAGCTTTTGAAATGAATGCATGCAGAGAACATGCTTTGCTAAGAATCACACAGGATGCTGTTGTTGGACCAGAAATGACAGTCTCTAACTTCCGCATCCTGACCTGTGCTTTGACCTTCATCCACATTTCTTTTGGGATGAAAAGTCGCTTTTGAGATCACAGAATTTTGCTTGTGATTGTCCTATTGAATCTATGTGAAACAGGAGCACACCATTTGAAGTCCTCAGACCACCTCTCAACTATAGTAATTCTGAACGAGTTGCTCATTAACCAGTATCAGCACCCAGTCAGCCTGGGGTTCATTGCAAAAGTACATGAATACCTTGTGAACAATGAAAAAGACTGGAACAGTCTGGATCCTGCTGGTGGGGTCTTCTCTGAGATCTATCATCTGAAGTGCTAATAACAGCGTTATGGAATTCTTGTTATCTGAGCTTAAATTTGATCTCCGTGAAATAGTTTCTTATGTGTCCATCAGTAGAGGTCCTCTATGCGTCACGTTCCCTTTTGATGGACAGTAGCTGTTGGTAAGCTAATTACTTATCCCTTCATCCTGCCTGGTGAACAGAGCTCCCCTTGCTCTTAGCGCGACTCGTGCCTCACTTGTTGTCCAGGGGACTGCTCTACACCTTCTGTCACACTATAACAGCCTCCCCTTCCAAGGCAGGAAATAATGATCATTAAAAAGTAGTCCAGACTAAAGCTGCATAGTCCTCCAGCTCAGAAAAGGCAAAATACTTGATGGATTGTAAGCAAACAAGATCTTTAGCCTGCCTGCAGTTACTAGGCTTTTTACCCTGTTCCTGTCTCTTTCAATGAGGGCTTCCTCAGCACTGGGCCTCAGATAAAGAAAGGTGGCAACGTCGTGTTTCAAGCCCATACTATGTGAACTCACATCATGCTTTTACCTCCATCTTCTTCCATATGCTTCAGTACTCCTTCCAGCATTAAAAGTCCTTATGGAGCTTTTCCCAGACCCATTTCCCTGGCTATCTCCAAGAGCATAAACGTTTCCTTTTGACCTCACCATGATTTGTCTCTTCTCTAGACCAGGACAGTGTGGTCTGTGTTTTGAATTGACTCTGGGAAGGCAGTGGTAGTAGCAGCAAAAGCGGCTGGATGGCATGTCCTATGGTTTTGTCCATCAGGAAAATATAAATGTTGTGTCACCGCCCTAACCAGCAGATACAAACCCCTTTGTGAAAAATATTCCTCTCTGACATGACTTCTGAAACAGACCAGTCTTGGCATCCTGGCTTTTCCCCCACTCTTTACCTCTTCCATCATGTAAATTGGACTAACAGATAAGCTGAAAATGTAAAGCACCCTTTGCTGAAATAAGGGGTAGACTGAAGTGTAAAACCTGGTGTTAGAATTGTATTTATACCTATATTCTTTGGAACTTCTGATTTTTCTCTACTTGGTGATGGATGGCAGGAAGGGGGAGAAGAAGTGAGAGAGAAGGCCCCCTGCGTTCTGTAAGGAGGAGAATGCTTAGTGTGCAGTAAATTTCTCATATTTTCAAGTCATTCTGCAGCCCATTTGCCAAGATTTTAAGAGTTATAGGCCCATAAGTCAAATACCTTGCAAAAGAGGTGCCATTATTCTCCCATTTTTCACCTGAGCTTGTAAGTAGGCCCCATATATCTTCAGCTCACTCCGCAGCACAGATTTTTTCCATGTTCTGTTCCGTTCCCTTATGTCAATTAAACTCTGGTGATGTATGAATTCATTTTATTAAAATAACCGTTCCCCGAGTCTAGCAATGATGCTCTAACAAAAGCCATGTCACAGATGGAGCATGCTAGGAAGTGGCATCGCAAGTTTTTCTGGATGTACCTAACAACCCCCTACAAGGCATCACCCTGACTGCATCATCACAGGAGACATGTATCTCATCAACACTAGTTCAATAAGTATCTATCATGATAGATTTATGCCCCACACCCCACCATTGCTTCTGCATGCTGACATCTCACAGTTTTCACACCTCTACTGTTGCAGCCACGCTGAGAAGAGAATCATTGACAGCTTTGTTTTGTGGTGGGAGAACTGAGACACAAATATAATGATTTATTTACATAGGGAACCCTCTTTGTGGACTGACAGATCCACCTGACCAAGTTGGGCAAAAGTAGCCTTGCCAACAAGCTGACCAACCTGATGGGCAGAGACTTACACTAGGAATGACGAAGCAGAGAGATGATGACCCACACTCAAGTGAGGAAAATACGTTGAAGGCAGAGAGGCAGGAAGAGGGGTGCCAGGTTGATCTGGTACGCAAATTTACCATCAGCTACCTAGGGGCGTCCACAGCTTCTGTGTTGGCTCCAGGGGCCCTGAGAACGGGGACACAGGTAACTCACACCTGATGGGATGCCCGGTGAGGATCCCTCAGCAGAGTTAGTGGTTGACCCAGCATCGGTAAATGAGGGAGGTGGAAGAGCTGCAAGATGCCCATGGTTATCTTCGCCCCATGCAGGATATTTATGCATTGCAGAGCCCTCCTTTCAGAGGTTTAGCTTATCTTCTTTTCCAGTTCAGCATATATGAAGTAAGAAATCTTTCCCAAATTGTTTTATAGACATGTCAGAAGGTGCGGTAGCACTGACAGACACCCTTTCTGTGGATGGTTGCAGTTCTATCAATTCGGATTAATTTTTTATAGGAGACAACGAGAGCATGCATGTAACTATGTTGTTTTTCTCAGCACAGATACAGGCAGAAGAGCGGGCCAGGCAATGAAACCTTGATCATTGGTAAACATAGCCACAAAAGGAAGAGATCAGCTGGGGAGTCAGTCTGTGGACTTGATACTTGAGATGTATCCCTGTCCATCTCCCTACTTCACCCTCTTCTGGGTACTTGCATGAAATCCTGCTCCTCCTGGCACAAATTCTTACAGGGAAGTCTTTCAGCCAGAATGCCACTAATGGCACACATATGTCCCTGAAAGGGTTTTCTGACTGTCCTTGGAAAATGAGTTTTCTGAGTAGTAGTGGTGGTGTGGAGGAAGATTACCAGTTGTCTCTCCTGCTGTAGAAGGTAATGAAATGCCCATTTAAAAAAAAAGTAAATGTTTCTGGTCATTTTTTTTCTTCTCAAATGGAGGACTGAGACCTCCGGCATGGGCTGATCAGCTAATCTGCTTCTTGCTGCTATGGCAACAGAGGATGCAGCCTGCTGTGGCACACGGAGTGGGAAAGTACAGAGCAGAAAGGGAAAATTGCCTGGAAAAGGGAGGAGAAGGATTTGGGAAGTGGCAGTGGTGCACCCTACGGCTGGGAGGCAGTAGAGGTGCGAGCAGCCGCAGCCCTCAGCATCGAAGTGTGCACAGACTTGCTCGCTTCTGTGAGCTGGCGGTATCAGGGATGGTTCTTCCTGCTCAGAGGACATACCCCAAGGCTGCAGCCAGCCTCAGCTGCAGGAATACCAGCACCGCTCGGATGTCTGATCCTGGGATGTCCCTTGCTCTCACATGGCTCTGCTCTGCTTGTGCAGCTTGTAAAGTGGTAGCAGGTCACAGTGATGGTGGCAGCTTTCTCCAAGTTGGCCCCAAGGCGGTTTTACAGTCACTGACAGTGGACCATGAGCCTCGTCACTCAAAAGTCACCTGGTGAGACATCCTTGAATACTGCTTTCAACAGAGAAGGATGGAGACATCATGGCAATGGAGAATAGGCAGCACTGCAATCAAAATAGGCACCTTCAGTGCCTAATGCCTATCAGCATTAGATGGAAACAAGACAAAACTCAGTTGTCCCACAAGGACAAGTGATTACCATGGAGATCTTAAGGAGGAAAGAGTCCTGCACATCAAGTGTGCCCAATTTGCAGTCACTTGGGTGGGTAAATGATGAAGCAAGGCTCATTTGGCACCTGCATAGGAACAGCTCTCACAAATGGCTAAAGAGGATGAAGTAATTACTTACTTACATGCCTATAACCTCTTCTCAGCATTAATGTATGCAGGATGGTGGCAGTAGATTGTAAGGGTTCCCAAGAAAGGAATGACTCGATCTCAGTAATAAAAGCTGATAATTAGCACAATATTTCACATCCTTCACTCAACATAATCCTGGAAAAGAGAAGCTGATATAATGAAGAAAGGAGTATAGAAAGCACAATTGCAAATACATTAAGGATTTGCTTAGTGTGAGAAAAAATAAGAAATTTCTATTAACACTTATAAGAAGTTCATTAAAATCAAAATATAACAGCAAGAAATAACAGGCCAGTATTTCTGGCCTTTTTAACTCTATCTTCTCTCATTTGGATTAATCCTTAAATAGATAGGAAAAGAAGGTCTCTCTTACACACTTTCTCTTTTTTTTTTTTTTGTTCCCAGATGAGTATGCTCTCTAATATTTGGGGGGTTTGTTGATACTTCATGGGCACCTCCATTAAATTCTGCATATTTTAGCTTTGGGCAATATTTAGAATAGTTTAAGCTAAACATATGTTCAAACCCAGTAATTCATTAGTTACACATGGCTGTTTGGGAAGTTTTGTTAAGGTTTTGTTTTAATATCTCTAGAAATTTAAGTTGTCAAAAGAAACAAGATCAAGACTTCACCTCTTGTCTGCTATTTTTTTAGTGTAACTGGAGCTAATGAACTCATCTTTTATCTGCCTTGAACTCAGATGAAAATCGTTCTTGATAATAAATACATGTTAAGCTAAACTCAGTATACCTCTCCTGGCAAGCCAAATGCAGGAGGGTGGCCCTTCCATCACCAGGAGAGAAGGAGGCACGTACTTGAACTGCAGTTCCAGAATACGTCTGGCGCCTGTAGCAAAACCAGGTTAGTGCCAGAACTGCATTGATGTTTTCAGCAGGGAACAGAACCATGACTCTGTGCCACAGACTAAATTACATAACTTCTAGGAATGCATGTGGCAAAGCTGACGGTGATATAAAGCAAGGATGGAAAGGTGCCCAAGTCCACTCAGTCACCACAGTTTTCACTCTACCTTTCCTGAGCTATGGTGTCTGGGCCTGGATGGCATTTTTAGCTCCTGCAAGTATGGTATTGTGTCACTTCTTGTATAAAATGCCTAAGGTATTTTAGAGCTATATCCTTGTTGAGGATTGAGAGACATAAGCAAATTTCTGCCACACTTTCTCCTTGCCCTCGTCTATAAATGCAGTACTAAGGACAATGTAGGGTGTGCACAGGGGCCACTTCTGCCAACCACACACCCTCTGGGACTTCCCCATTAAGTGTGTAAAGAGTACGACTGAAAATATGCTGCTGACCACAGGATGTGCTTCTTGAGTTCTGAAAACAGCGTAATCACCACTCAGATGAACAACGTTGTCTGGGTGTCACTTTGCTATAGCCACGTATCTGAAACAGCTGCTTAAAGTCAAGTTTCTGACTGTGTTTTCACATCTAAATAAGGGTCTTTTTTTAAGAACATGGGATATCTGCCTCCGTATTTTCACAAATCAGGCCTCAGAATGAAAAATAAGTGTTGAAATGAGATTGATTTTCAAAGTTCTCTTACAGGCTGATGTGAAAAAATAAATTGAGGTTAACAAGAGATGTTAGGAAAGTAGAGAGACAGGAAATTAAATCTTACTGTTCTCAGCACTTATTTGGACGAAAATTAATAGCATTTTTGTTTTGTAGAGAACATTTTTCGCAGTGATTCCTAGCAAATGTCAGTCATAGATACATTGCATTATCAGAAAGCTGCCTAGGAGCAGCACAAAGAGTGCAGATGGAAATGCAGAGACAAAAGAGTTGGGAAAAGACATTCCAGCTTGTATCTTAAGTATGTACAGGGTATTACCCTGGTATCTAATTATAAGTTGTGCAGGAAGCAATAGCTATAGTAAAGGTTTCTTGACTTTCTTATTTGAGTGTTTTCTGTGGCTTTAAACAAGCCATTGGAAAGGCAGTATAAACATTAAAGGAAGTGCTTTCTTTGTATAAAGTGTAAGTTCCAAAGTAACTGGCTCATGCTTGTAGCTAACTACACAAAATAGCAATGCGAGAAAGAAGATAAAAGTCACTGATTAAGGAAATGGGACAGAGAACACTAAGAAACATAAGCAAAATCAGCTCAAATTGGAACTGCAAAGCAAACACCTACAAGAAAACACTTAACCCCTTTTTATATTTAAACATTACCAACAGAAGTCTACTGTTACCTTCTTTAAACGCTAATGAACCAATGATGTTAACACTACTATTACACCGCAGTTAATCAAATACTGTGAAATTTTTATTGCCATTCACTACCTGTGCAAGGATACATAATTATGGAAGAAAATATTTTATTCTGCTTAAAATTTAAGACACCTAGAACTACAAAGACCCCAGAAAATAACAGCACTATTATGTGAAGTACAGCTTCTGAGACAGCAGAAAAAAATAGCAAACTCCATGAAACACAAAAGAAGGAAAGAATATTTTTTTCAGATATTTGATTTCTGGCATAATTTAGGATGAGGTCCACTTTATCTTGGATTGAAGACAGCCTGGCAATCCATGCTCTCCAAATTCCCCTCAAAAAATTGTTTGAACTACGTCTTGCTCCAGAAAACATCCAGTCTCGTCACCTCTGATCAGGGCTATCAGGTAACATTGAACAAATGTTGTCAGCAGAGCACCTCTCCCTACTTTCTGACTTTAGACCAACTTTCCAGTCGCAAGCAACATGGAGAGATGCCAAGATCCGGCCCATAGTCTTTGTCTAGTTCTGTGCACTGATGGATCACTCCTGGACATCCCTTCCATCTTGATCATTCGGTGGGTGGCCAAAGTCAACTCACGCAAAACTGGCCATTGTGTCCTGACAATAGACCAGCTCCTGCCAACCTACCTGGTTGTTCTGCCAGCACTCGGGGGTTCCACCAAGTCCTGTGAGATGAACGGTTGCATTGTCCCAGTTCAGTCATGGGGAACAGTGACACAGGGAACTTCTGAACAAAGAGATGGATTTGTTTAGGTAGGTGCTGCGTTTTCATCTTTAACAGTTTAGGGCTTGGGTTTTATTTTGTTTTGTATTTGCTTTTGCTTTTACTAATGCCTTAGGTTACTTCAGAGGTTCAAAGCACAGATTTCTGTGTTCGGTGTACATAGAAGAAAAGGTTGTGGTGACAGCGCTGGCAGGGACTTCCCATTTTAGTGCAAGTACAGATGTGACAGGAAACATTTTTTCTTGAGCTTCCTTGTAGCCCAGAAGGACTTAATCCTGTCTTTATGGAGGGCCCTATTTTCTTGCCAGTGCTGGAATATCTAAATACATACACACAAAAGTAATTTTGGATGGCAAATTCTTCTAAAGTAAAGCAAAAAAAAAAGATGGAAAATGAAGTAAAGAAGAAATGCTTAAGCAGCTGTTTCTAAATTTGTGTTCCTTTGCCTCCACTCAGGGCCTTTCAAGAGAAGATGCAACTTTGCTTTGTCTTTAAAGTTCTCCAAATCTTCTCACAACCTCCTGCACCATAGTCCCCCTCCTGAGCATGGAAGGAAAAGCAAAGCAGTAAAGCCCAGTGCAGAAAGTGTGCTGATCAAAAATTTCCTTACACTGGGGAGGGCAAGAAATAAGAGAGCAACGTGAGCAAAACACCTTTTTCCTATGCAAGCTATGTGTTGTATCTCTCATAAATAATCTCATTGTCTAAAGAAACAATTTACTTCTTTTTCCATAAGGACATCCAAGGAGTTGGTTTGTACTTATTCATCCAAACTTAATACTCAAAGCAGTCCAGGATGGATAAAACTTCTCCTATATTAAAGTCCTAATTCTTTGACTAAGCAACTGATTCGTTCACTATATTTCACCTGTTGACTAAATCCTGAAAGAAGCAATTGAAGGTTGAGGTTAAATAAACAACACTGAATTAAAAGGTGGCTAAGAAACATCCTCGCTCTCCCTAGACTCTTTCTTGAGATAGTCCTCTCTGTGCTTTCTTATGGGATGAAATCCCCTCTGTCTGTACAGGTCTCAAATGATTTTGTTCCCAGGAGGACTGGGATCCTTTGAAGACTGTGAAAGAGGATTTCTTTTTGTGATAGCACAGCCATTGCAACAGAAACATCCCCTACCCAGAAATGATCTGAAGAAGGGAAGAAATAGAAACCTGAGGCTGTTAGACAGCTTCTGTTGAAAACAAGATGGACAAGCAAGTGGAGGAAAAGATAAACAACATAGCTGCCTGTAGTAGGTTCCAAACACATGGGGCAATACAGGTGATGGGCCTTCTAATAGGAAAAATATCCTGCCCTGGTATTTTGAAATCTAGTAAAAGAAAAAACCTGAAGTCCACCCATGCCAGTGTGGAACATCCTGAAAGAGTAAGCAGGCTCTGTTCCCACTCCAGTGATGTTGGGAGTCACCATCCCCCTGGCAGTGTTCAAGAAATGTGTAGATGAGGCCCTTAGGGACATGGTTTAGCAGATACGGTGTTGAAGGGTTTACATTTGAACTCAATCTTGAAAGTCTATTCCAACCATAATGATTCTATGTCAATGACAGGGACCTCCCAAGGAGTTTGAAGGAGCTAGAAATTCTCTTCCACCATAAAATAATCCCTTCAAACAATTCAGTGGATGCGACTTACATTTTCTTTGAAGGTACTGCCTGACCTTCAGTACTGAACACAGAAAATGCTTCACCTGATATGGCCACCCTGTCCTTCCAGGAGCACCCAAATCTAGGCCCATTGCAGTCATCAACCCTGTACAATGCTAAATGGGTTTTTCTAATCTTTTCTCCTTATAAAGCCCATTATTGCCATCCTATCTTTCCCAGGACCCACCATATTTCTCTAACTAACAAACTAGTTTGCTGACTTCCTAGTTCTTGTTCTTATCCTAGGCAGAATGTCTCCAAAACATCATTGGTTCTCTCTAGTACATTCCCTGTCTCTTAAGGGAGATAGATAGCAACAACTACACCAAAAAAAGCCTGATGTAATTAATGTAATGAGCAGTAGGAAATGAGTGTAGTTGCATTAAAGAACATTTGTTAAATTTCTCCACTGTTCTGCCAGCGACTATTATATGATTATCCTTAGTACATGGAAGGTGAGACAAAAGGGTGTCAGAAAAATACAGAGAGATTTAGCCAGCTGAGGAATAGGTTATTGCTCAGGAATGCAAAGACCTATGTACATCTAAACATTTTGCTTCAGTGCATGCTCCTGTTTGACACACCAATTTATTCATTTTCTTCTGGAAAAAAAAAAAGAAGAAGAAAAAAAACAACCAAAAAAAATACAAGGAATGACCTTGTCCCATCACTTTGTAGTCGTGTCTTTTTAGGCCTTTTATTAATTTTAAGAGACATTCAATCATAAACCAGCCTCAGAGAAAACACTGGTTTCTAATAATACTACTAGTAACATAGCTCTTTCACAGTCTTTTTCATTTATAGTTTCTTTTTCATTTACAGTTCTTAAGATGTCTTCCTTTCGATGGAAGGTCAATTCAAGTAAATGAAAGAGAACAGTGAATGTAAAAACAGCTATTCCTGCTTTGGAGCTACCAATAACTTCATGCTCCCCTTGATAGATGTGGTGACAGTTACAGCTTGGCAGCTGTTTCAGTTTTTTCTGAGCTTTTTAAGTTTTTTCAGTTAGTTTTAATAATGCACTTTGCAATATTTTATTTCTAAAAGCTGAGGCTTTACCACTTCTTTAAGAAGCCTAGCAGCTCATTTGGCAAGTGCTGCCTCCCACCTCACACGTTTTTTCTTGGTGAACCATCTTGCTTAGGTGGAGTGAGAAGTAATGTGGACTGCAAAGCGCCTGAGCATATAAACTGTTTAGGACCTGCAGTCATTTTTAAAGCACAGGGTGAGTGATTATAGGCCTGCAACAGAGCTATTAACCTCATAATTGATCCATCTCAAGGAACCAGGGTCACAAGAGCCAGGAAGAGAAAGCCAGGCTTTTAACAGAACTTTTGTGCTAGTCACATATTTACAATAACAGTCATTTATTAACTTTAAATCCTTGGGGAATGGTTCATTTCCTTTGAGGTTCAAGAGGCTACTCTAGGACAGTTTAGAGTCAGGATTGAGAGAAGCGACAAATCTCATATCTATCTCTTCAAAAAACTCATTACTTCCTATTGCCCAACATAATTCTTCTCTGACAGTTCCCGAGTACTCTCGTGCTGATGCGAATCTCAGTGATGTCTAGGTGAGGGTATGGGAACATAAGTCACCCTACTGCCAGGACTCTCTTCAAATGTCAGCTACGGAAAGGAGGGGAATATCACTCATTTCTTCCACCTTATCTTTTGGGAGCCTGGATTTCCAGTTTCAAAGAGCTTATTTACTGAGATTTGAAAACTTTAGAAGTTCAGAAGGTACTAGGTTATCAAACATGGCCTGACTCCAGCAGCCACGGCTCCAATTTCAGGCTTAGATGTGAGTAACCAGGCTTCCAGCACTTAATACTGAGATAACCCAGTGCTGTGGTTTAATATCTAGACCCTGTTCTGTTTTCACAACTTGCAGCACGGTATTCCCATTTCAAGGCCCACGTTCTGGAGCACTGTGCTTTTTGCTTTGGAGACCCGCTGAATGATAGCCAGCCCTCAAAGCTGTTCCCATACTGGGACTTTCAGTTTTATGTTTTCCACATTTAACAAGCGGCTGCTGCCAAGCATCGTTGATGAGCACCGGGTCCACCTGGGGAATCACTTAGCTGACTCACCCGGGCAGGGCGTGGTGGTTGTCTCCGAAAGCCCAGGAGGAATCTGCCATTTCTGCATTGCTGGAGGCAGCGCAGGTTTAGCAGCCGTGTTCAAGGAGCACAGCGTTGTGAGACGGTCCTAGCTCAGGAGGGTGAGGGCAGACTAGGTGCTTGGAGAGGTAGGTGCATGGAGAAAGCCGAAAAAGTGCCTACGGAAAGCTTTTGAGGCAGAAGTTTGCAGGGAAGCTGTCTTGCTGGGTGCTGTGTTGGAGACAGGAGACCAGAAAGGAATGTGAAGCATGGACATGCTGATACGCTTCGGGGAGGTAAGGAAAACTCAGAATTTTCAGTGTGCCATATACTGTAGCTCATACCTACAGCATGTGCTGCCTATGGACCGCTAGCCAAAAAGTGTGTGGAACTAAGTCATCAGTAAAGAGATGCTGAGCACCAAAATATGATAATTACCATGGGACATGGATCTGTGTGTTTTTTATTGTGGCATAGCTGAAGCTCATTAAGTTCACAGTGCATGTATCTCCCAATAACTAGTTTGAATGAATGTAACTGAAGTCATACTGCATAGGTTAAATCCTAGACAAGGTATTTACCTTGTTTGTAGTTCTGATTTCTCATTTTTGCTGAAGAAAGATAAGAAGAAGAATACAAGTGCCTGTCAAAGGATAAAGCTAGTGGAAGATCGAGATTAAAAAAAAGAGAGATCGGGAAGTCCTATCTGCTTCATACTGAACTTTGCACTGGCAGGCCCTACTATAATATTTTTTTTTCCATTTGACAGAGCTACCTGGTTTTCAGGCTTGGTATTTGGTATAAAGTCTTTTTTTTTTTTTTTGGTCAAGCTCTCATCCAGGCAAGGCAGACCTGAGCCCTGGGAGGTCTGGCCCTGAAAGCCTGAACATCCATAGGGCTGGCTGCAGGAGTAATGCCTCAAGTGCTGCCCTTCCCCTGTTAGGTAATATGCATTCACACTCCATATAGTCTTTTTTATTCCTGCTTAATTTAGTCCAGGGCATTTCCAAGACTGGTGAGCAATTGCCTGTCATTGTTTCTACAGGGCTATCTTGAATAAGTCACCTTCACTGTCTGTCGGGGAGGATGCGTGTTTAGACCATTGCACAAAAATATCAGCCTTGGGAACTGGAATCAAATGAAGAGAGTGGATTTTGTAGGCACCACTAGATGGTGCCTCCTGATCACTGTTGCTGCAAAAGTAGCTTAATGCTTGTCTGGGAAAACAGAACAGCAGGAAAGATAAGGAGGGGTGAATTGCACAGCTGGTTATGGGAATTAGAAAGGCTCAGAGCCCCTGAGTAGGGAAACCTGGGCAAGCATAAAATGAGACTGGAGAAGCAATATAACTTGCAGATGAGCAGGCAGAGAGAGGTGTCCCTTGGAAATCCTTGACAGAAAGCCCCTGGAAAATTTAGGCCAAGGCTGCAAGCTGTGGAAGCATTAACCTCTGCCCCATCTGAGCTTGCTCAGTAATAAAAGACCTGTAAGGAGGAATGAATAACTTTCAACTCTGCATAGACTGTTATGTCTTTGTTTAAGCATAACAGGAAGTTCAGTAGTTTATACATTCAATAAACCCGTGCAATTAGATGATCATCAGTGGGGGAACATCCCTGATTCCTGAGGCTTGATATTTATCTGAAGGATTTGTGTTATTCAATTAATCTTGTATGAGTAAATGCAAAGGAAGAAATCCAAAGGGGCTGGCATTCAGGTAGATATTAAGTAACTCTATTAACTAAAATAAAGCAAGCAAAAAGTTAGGAACAATCTCTCCTGTGAGAGAAAAACACCTTTGATTTCTGGGTGTCTTAAGTCATAGATATTTTAAATTTTTTAAATAATATTTTTGATTCCTGCATGGATAAGCTTTACTTACATCTTTGTGTGTGTGTGTGTGTGTGTTTTCTTAACAAATATAAATTGTAGAGCCTTCCTTTGTTGATTAATAGAAAGCACAATCATCAAAGATTACAGGTGTAGTTTGGGCGGCTATCATAAGTCCGGCCTTCTCTCCATGCTAAAATGTGTAGAGTGGATACTACTGAGGGGAGAAATATCAAAGGATATAGATCCATACATGGATCAACCCAAAAGGCTATCAGGCCTTCAGTTTTCCACCCAACTCATCCCTGGTCTTCAGTCACTGTGCTGACAACTCCTGTTGTCTTTGGTAGAGAAGGAACCAAGGAATGAACGAGAGCACAGGAACAAGGAAGGGCATTATTACTGTCCTCCTCACTGTTCGCGTCACATCTGCATCTGCCTTGAGGCTGATGTGCTGTCAGCAATCCCTCCATAGAAAAGCTTTCTTCTGAAATGCTCAGGGCTAGATTTCAGCTTGCAAAAGTCTGGAGTTACCTACATCAGTGAGTTTATTCAAGGGTTGCAGATGAAATCAGACTTATGTCTGTTGCTTATCTTGAATGACGTGTACATCTGGAAAATAGATATATATTTGACTCTGTTCTCACTAGATTAGGATTCCTCTCTTTTTTTCTTTTACTCTAGCATTTATTCTACTACTGTTGTAAATATGCCACTAAAATAAGTGTGTTTTGTGTTAGGAATGGAAGATTCAGTTCCCAAATGCTTCGTTCTCTGCCACTAAATTTCAGGGCTGTAGCTTTCTGGTAAGGCTGGTGGAGAAGGAAAATCGGGCCTAGAAGCCTCAAGGAGAGGGAATGCAGTTGTCTGTGGTAGAATTGCAGAGATAAATTTGCTATGCTTGTTTTGGATTCTCTTTGTTAATAAAACATTTTCCATTAACTCCAAGCGAACCTCTAAAGTCCTATCAGGATTATGGTGATCCCAAGAGAAAACACAGTGAAAAATCCAGGTACTCATATAACGTGTTGGGAACATGTGTTGTGAGATGAAAACCAAATAAAGCTATAAAAATGGATTTTTTTTTTCAATAAGAGGCTACCCTTCAGATAACAAGTCTAAAATGATAACTTGCAACATAATAATGCTGGCTCCCACTAAGGTCCTGAGCATTTTTTTCTTTCATCAGTCTGAGTCTATGCTTCAAAAAGGATGCTGGTGCTGGGAGGGGTCTGGAAGGGTTTTTACAAAGTGTTACAAGCTGCTTCTGTGACAGAAGATTCGTGTTTGGGGTTTTTATATATATATATATATATATATGTGTGTGTGTGTGTGTATATATATATATATATAATCATGTTTAAGTGACTCATGTCTTAGCGGACCCTATAAAGTGATTAGATTTCTGCTAGATGGCTCTCTAACCTAAAAGAAAATTATGATCCATGCTGCTTGGCACCTGAACTGAGAAAAAGTCAGACTAAAAACTGAGTGGAAGTGCCCAACAGCGAGGATAATTGATTAAAGGGATGACTAATTGCAAGGAGGACATGAGGACTCCATGGCTTAAATCTTGATTAAAAACCTGGCTATTGCTCTCAAAATAAGTTATGTCCCAAAGATAGATGCTGGATTTGATGCAGGAATTTCTACAGGAATTTTAAAACTGCTCTGTGGAAGGTGGATCTCAGTCCTTGAAATAAAATAATTATAGATGAAAAGCTTCTGATCTGGTAAGAAGTGAATAGATGTAGCCCATTGAGTAGGAATAAGAAATTCTGATGTAATATGAGGTGAAACTGAGATCGGATGAGTGAGCTGTGCTTGTTGGTACCAGTTGCTGAAAAGCCTGTGCATGTAGATGTCTGGAGGAAAGCAGCATAGAGGCAGACATAGCATAAGATTTCTGCCATGCTTTGCCACTTTTCTACAAGCACACTGATTGCAGGAGGTCAGCCTGGGATCCCCCACATGTATTAAGAGGCTACACTATATCGGACTTTGTTGGACTTCAATGAAGTAAGGTGCTAAAAGGAGCTGCCACCAGATGTGATCTTAACTTGTAGCTTGGTAAAGTTTTCTCTGTGTTGCACTGGCTGGAATGCCTGCCTACAGCAGGACACTGACCACCACCCACTAACCCACACATCTCTATGGCTGTGTTGAGGCTGAATCCTGCATTAATGTAGTCAACCATCTCCTGTCTTCTACCACAGCTGGCCAGTAAGAAACCACTCGGGTGATACAGAGCGGAGTTCAAAGCCCCTTGCTTGCCTCCAGCAAGAAACATATGTCACCAAGCTACATGATGCCCATCAGATTTCTCCAGATGAGGAAGCCCCACAACATTACTGCTGCTGCGGGCATATGTAGATATTTGTAGCTGAGTTTGCATACCTGTGATTACAAACGCAGTGGCATGGCCTAGAGAAGCTGTCCTGACTTGCAAATAATCGTGACGTTCACTGGTAAAGGTTTCTACAGCTGGTTCCCCCAGGGAGAGCACATGGAGGCAGTGTTTCTCGTGCAGAGCTGTCGTGGTGACTGGGAAAGTTAGCTGGAGCAAAAGGAATTGTCTCTGTCCAAGCAATTTTGAGGGATGTATCCCTGGTTCTGAGAGTCCCTGAAGAACTGGCTTCTAAATTGTGCTGGTAGGGCAATATTTTTCTCTACCCATAGAAAAAGGTCTCTGCCTGGCTCTCCCAAGCAGACTTGCTGGGTCTCTCCAACACTTCCTCCTTTACCCTGACAGTGGCTGAATCAGGTAACTTCTGAAGGGAGATTCGTGGTCACCTCTGGGACATCCTTGTCACTCTGAGGAACATCAACTTCAGAGAAGAATGGAAGTTCTTCTTTTAAAAGGTGCAGGTCCTCATTTCAATTAATTTGTGACTGCATCCTGCCTCCAAAAATACAGCCCCTTGCTTGCAGGAATGCTTGTAGGAGAGCTCTGTTCTGTGCTCATTCCCCAAAGAGATGTGTTGCCAAAGCCTACTCAGACTTCTCTGAAATTCATACTCACAAAATGGCCACTATTAAGATAGTACATCTAGAAATGAAATATCTCGATTGCCCACCGGATGCTTTTCAGTGTCCTGAGCAGCTCCTGTTGTTGATGACGTAGGACAATAGGTTTTTCCACATAGCGTTCCTCTAGAAGCATAGGAAAGAGGTAGATATCTTCCAAAGTTGTTCTGAGAAAAGCTGGAGTCTTTGAACAAACTGAGATCCCTTCATTTCCAGTTAGAAAGAAACAACCTCAAAAGACCTGCTGTGATGCAATAACCGCTATGTTAAATTGATTCTCTAGGTACACCTGTGCCCTGAAGGATAACAACACAAGTGACCAAATACCTCAGATTTCAATGTTTCCCCATGCACTTGAAGATATTTCTGCACCTGCATGGCCTCTATATGGAGTCAGCCTTATCTACTCACTCACATGGACAGTCAGTGGGTTTTGATATTTAAATCTCTCCCACCACACACTCTCTTCATTAAGGCTTTTGTACATGCTTATTTTCTGAACAGTTTGTGGACTCTATCCATCCACAAAAAAATATCTCTCTGCAGAGGCTCTGGCTTCATGGTATGAATAATGCAGAAGAATTTGCTCTGTTGAAGCTGGCTTCATTGTCAGTTTAAGCAGAACATGAATAATTGAACACATTTCCTTTTCAGGGACAAGAACAGCTGCCATCTGAGCTGTTTAACCCCATTTGCCTTCTCGCATTTCTCCTTGCGCTTGCTAAAGCGGCTGTGCTTAGCCATGCCATATAGGAATGTCTCGGATTCAATTAGGTTTTTTTTTTGCTTGCTGGAGACAGTGTAATCTGCCATGTTCATTAAGTAGGCCTAAATGAGGGCTAGTTAGTTACGATTATTGTGTATACACTGTTTTCCTCCAGCCTTAACTCTTCGGTTGCTGTCTCCTTGCATGGCTCTACTGAATCTTCAAGAGCTGGGTGCTGGGCAGTAAGTGCCTCTGCAGAGCTGAAGCTTAGGCAGTGATGAATATCACTACAAGACAGAGAGATTAAATATTTAAGCAATTTGTGTGGAAACTATGGAATTAATAGCCTGTCAGTTAAGTCTTCAAAGCTACAAATGACTCCCCCATGAAGCCTGAGCCGTTTGGGCCTCACTAAATAAGGGGGAAAAAAACCCCTATGATTTCTATTGCCCATATACCTCTAAAATGTAACACGTCATCTTGAAATTGTGTGGGAGCTGGCCTGCAAATCTGGACTTGTCTGTCCTTCGAGAAATTCAGTGTTTATGGTTATCTCTTTTTACACAAAATTGTTTACGTAACAAGGACAAGCTCAGTTCAAATTTTGATTAGATGTGTAGAGGAGAGTGCATGATGAGGAAATCTAAGGGGAGTGGTGGAGATTTCTTTATTTTCCTTTAAGGCTGAGTATGGGAGTCTTAGGAAAACATGAAAAGAAAATCTGTAAAACTTTCATTCTGAACATAAGTGCAAGAGCATTTAGAATAAATGAACTGAAAAATTATAGATTTGTCACTCCTTCAAAATGCTCTCATTTGTAATTGCTCAATTATATTCCTTTTGCTAATGTCCTTTCATTTGAATGCTTGAAAATGTTATGTATTGCAAGTTTCCATAGTCTTTGATGTATACTACATATTTTAATGAGCATATCTTTGGGTGATATGTTTTTTGTAGTTTTCTCTCTAGAAATCTTACTTCTTCTTAGTGTCTCTTTGCTATTCCTGAAACCCATAAATGTAACTTTGCTTTTTATTTTTAACAAGTCCACATTTTCTCTCTCCTTCATGCTAGAGGCTTTGTTCAACAAGAAATGTGCTGCAGTATTAGCATGTGGGTAAGGAAACTCATAACATAAATATGGTTTAAGTAGTTTTACCTTGTATTTATTAGTGGTAGAGCTGCTCAGCACAGTTATATGTGCTAACTGAATTGTACTCACTATTTTCATTCTTAAGGCAATGGAGGTGGCTGGTAAAGCAAGTGGGTATTACAGCTATTTAAGCTAACTCTGAAAACTGTGTCCTTGAATGAACTGAAGGAATTTGGAGGGGGTGGTCTTCATCCTTCCTGTATTTCTAGAAATGTCATATTTCTTATTTCATATACCAAAGTTATAAGTCTTTCCTGGAACTGCTGGTTTATATCCTGGTAAGGTAGATTGTGCCATGGTGTTATTGAGGGTGGATAAATTAAGTTCTGTGCAACTTGCTGGGTGGTGGCATTTCAGAGGAAACCTGCAATGACTCATGACCTATGCGATCCTTGTGTCTTATGGTACTCTTCAGAATTGCAGGGTTTTTCTTGCCAAAATGTCCTTTCCCGGCAGCTGTAAAGCTGGCTCTCACCTTCCAGACTTCAGGCTGGATACCTTTTAGTGTTTTCATGGTTTTAATCCTGTGCAAGTAGTAGCATAACATGAACCTGCTGCTTTTAGAAAAAGATTCAAGCGGCCAAATAAATGTGCTTCAAGACGAGAACTAGGAGAGGCCCTGAGACATGCTCATTGTTTCTGCATGAAAAATAACCAGAGACTGAACCTTCTGCATGTGGCAAACTGCAGGGTAGGTTCAAGAGTGATGCCTGGGAATATGTGCACTCTCTGACAGGTTAATGGTGGGTTGCCAGTTGCTTAAGAACAAATTAAGCAGTTGGGTTTCCGCCTGCTTCCTGGAGGGAAAAGTCAGGGAGGAAGGAAGTGGAAAGCATCCATTTGATAAGCAATAATGATGTATAAAAGGCTGTTCTGTCACAGGCATCACGATCTCTGTTCCATAAGCTATATGTTTTACACTTTGATTTGGGGCAGGATGACTGGGAAGCTGCTTTGCCATATTCTTCCCCACAGTAGCTGCTCCATGAGGCTTGCTCTCTTTATCTGACAGGGCTGACCTGTAAAGTTAAGCACCTTTCTCATTGCTATGTTCAAATATTTCTTTTTTCCTCCTCTGCAAACTGGTGGATCAAGGTCTGTGGATGTGTTTAAGCATTTGCTTTTATGTAAAGTGCACAAGCAGTCTGTAGGAAGGCTCTGCAAATGAAGGCTTTCACGCTGACTCAAACCCACATGAAAGAGCTTGCAGTGTACCCAAGCTTTCTCCAAAGCTGATGGAAGGAATCTAGAAACAGCAAAAGCAAACCAGGCAGCTGAAACCAAAATATAGCCTGTTATGCATTTCTTATTAATAATGGGGGGAAGGAGAAGAAATTTGCTGGTAAAATGACTTTTTTCCACCTGACTGTGTGGCTCCTAATGACATCCGTACTTAGCTGCAGCAAATACCACTGCTCTTGTAATGCTTGGCAACCCCTTCCTCGTGGCATCAGCAAGCTCTGACTATCGTGGTGTGTGGAGGAAGGAAGCAGCTCTGCAAGCCTGCTCAGTTAATGAGGTGCAGCTCAGCAGCGAGGCACAGGCCTTCAATCACAGTGAAAGGCAAGGAATTCCCTGCAGACAAGCTGGAAGATTTTTGGCTCTGAAAAAAAATCTTTCTTTCAGCCAGCAAAGTAATTGTCCCTGATGGGTTCCATGGAGACAAATGGAACAAAATGAGCAAACATACATTGTCATCTTGGCAACATATTCATCAATAGCTGTGATTTCCATTGCAAACTCAATAAGAGAAAGGGAGGAATTTATTTTTCTCCTCCTCTCCTTTTCCTGACACTACTCAGCTGTGCCAAGGTATCTTGTTCAGGGTGGGGAGAGAAGCTATAAATTTCCTTCTTGTCATTTTTTTTGAACAACCAGCTAGGGAAGATCAGAATTCCTCCTGATAGTGACATTTAAATTGTTTGGTTGAAATGTGGAGATTGTCTATGAGTAGCTTCTCTGCTTGGGTGTATCTGTAGAAGACGAATCTCTTCTGTTCCCTCTGACCTAATGATGTTCCTCGGTTTTGCCATACTCCTCTCTTCCTTCCCTTCCCCACAAGACATAGTGTTCGATATACCCATTGCTCTTGCATACATGAACTTGGCAGCAGCTTTCTGTTCTTCTATCCTGACATATTTTTCTGGTCTGTCCCACCCTGACTTCTCACACACATAAACAGTATATGCTAATCCTGCAAACAATGTCTATACGTGTGGCACCGCATGACCCTCTGTCTCTGTCATCAGTAATTGAGCTGTACTCCTCTAGTGCTAAAACACAGTACATAAATATAAGCATGCCATCAACAATGCCATCAACTTAGTGTAAGTTCAGGAAACAAGCTGAAACACTTCTGGGCTCTGCTTGTGAAGCTCCAGAAGCAAACTTGCCGAAGCCTGGAACCTGTTGCTCCATAGGGTGCTGTAGCAAACTGAAGGTGCTCCATGGGCATTTAGCTGTACATCCAGTTCTCTAATTGCACTGTAACAACAGCATCTTGACCCAGAAATGATGAACTCAGGTGAGCAACCTGCCATTTGATTTCCCCAGGAACTGAGTGAACTGATAAAGAAGCGGGGGAAAGGAAAAACCCTGGAAATCTGGCCCTTTATTTGCAGCATACAGTGATTTAGGGACAACAGCCAAATGAGTATAAAGTCTTAGAGATTTTTCAAAAGACTTCTAGCTTCTGTGTATGAGTTATATGGAAATGTGCCTTCTAGTACCTAACACTGTGTATTTGAAGAGTGATCAAATTTGGTAAAACTATTTCTGAAAATAGGGAGAGAAATGGATTCCTTTTTTACCATATAGTCTGCTATTCACACCTCTTATCAGGGGACTTGATAAGCAGCTTCATAATAGTGTTTAAAGTTCAAAGCAGAGGTGGTATCAGGCATTCATATAGTCTTTAGCTTCCTCTGAAAATGGAGCTACTAAACAACATTTTATGGAGGAGCTTGAGTTTTAGAAAAGCATGTTTTTCTTCATTATAAAAATAGCATCGAGGGAGGAGAAAAGCTAGCCACAGCCTTAAATAAAACCTTCCACTGAATTCAAAAACCTTTTCTACTTTCATTTATCATGTTGCATAGAGAGTCCCAGGAAAATTTTCCACTCCTGCTAAATATTCTGAGTACAATTTTCAGCCAATTGATGTATTTAAACCTAGTTAAACTGATCTGATTGATCTGACTAATCTAAATGTTGGCAAACAGCAGCTCTAGTCCTTTGGTTCATAATTGGTTCATAAATGATTTCTGAGATTTTTCTCTAAAAATGGGAGTGGAGTGTGCTCATCTCAGTCTGTCACGCACTTATTGAATACCCCACTCTAACAAAAAAGAAATAGAAATTCTTCACAGTAGCTGGATTGGGCAGGATCCAGTCTTTTGTTCAAATTGGTGTCCTATCCATAATTTCCTCAGAATGCATTAATGCAGTATTTTCCTCTCTTAATATTAAGCATATGCCAAAGTGTAACTGCCCTGTATATCTCTCAGGATGATAACAGAAGTTTAGCAATACTGAGTTTAAAATATTTCAGCCTTTAGCCTGTGGGAATAACTGAATGATCTGTGGAACCAAATTTTCTACTGAAAATTGAAGCAGAGCCATATTCCTCCAAGCACTCTGCAATTTATGTGTGACTGTTTTTGTGCTCCCACACAAACTTACTCTTTTTAATTTTATGTGCAGCTTACTATTAAATTTTTTGCAAAAATAATATTCATCTCTAGGTATAATTCTGAGATGTAGCATTAACACATTCTACTGTGTTATCAATAGATCATATTGCTTTACTGGTAAATAGGAAGCTATACAATTTCCAAGCTCTTCTTCAGAAAAGATGTTAAGCCTTTGGGAAGTATTTTTTTTTTCTGAGGTTCTCTACTTCATTGGATTTCTTTGTGCACTTTTTGGACAAAAAATAATGACTTATTTCAGTTTATCTTGGTATGTTGGAAAATATAATGAGAAGGCTGGTTTTGTGATTAAACTAGAGTGATAGTTTGGTTCAGTGAGTATCTTCAGTGAATGCAAGTGTCCTATCTCAATTAGTATCTTCATGTTTCTGTTCAAAGTTAAAAATTTGTATATGTTTCGATGTCAGGCGGTCCATATCACTCTTTGGTTTCTTAAGTATATGATCCAGTATTTCTGCTGGGAGTTTAATTGTTTTTCTCTAGTGAATGATTAGAGCTCTATAAATAAGAGAGAGATTGAATCTAAACAAGTTGGAACTTTGTTTTTCTTGAAGCATACTAGTGAAAAAGAAAAGAGATCTGGGATACCTGGGAAATTCTGGCATATTACCTGCTTTTTGGAAAATTCATTGTAAATTTAAAGACTTTATGTGACTTAGACAACTCCCTTCTGCTCAAATTATCTTGTTAGGATTTGGGGGATTTTGTTGTTTGTTTTGTTTTTTCAGTATACAAACTCTTCTCACTTCATGTTGCGTGAATGGAGCCTCCTTTGAAAAAATGTACTTACAATATTGAATAAATTAATCGGCCTCCACTTTATATTGTTGTGTCACCGTTTGCTGAAGTCATAACTTGATCACTACAACACCTTTATTCATTTTTCTGCCACGTTGACTACATTTCATAGTCAATCTATTGCTTATCCTATGCTGGTCTTTAGACTTGAAATGTTTTACAGGATACAGCTCTGGTGGCTTCATTCCTTGTGACTTCATTCCTTCATTCCTTCCTTCATCCCTTGTTCTTCATGGTCTTACTAAAAGTTTTATCATACGAGTACTTTAGAGACAGTGTTCATATTTCAGCCCATCTTTTTCCCCATACTTACATCCTCAAGTTTTTATTGATAGTAGCAAGACTCAAGGGCTTTTTATCTTCTTGACTCGGAGTAACTCTCATGTAGCTATCCCCTGGGAAGAGGTGCCCCTTGGTTTCTGTGTGTGTTCATACACAGGAAGAGGGCCATTCCCTGAAGATGACGCAAATCTGAAACTCACCTTGTTCCTCTGTCCAGGGTGCTGACTTGGAACCCAACTTACAGATTGTTAAATGAAATGGAGTCAGTTCTTGATTCCATCTCTGATTCTGATTTTAGGGTTTTTCTGTCATTCCCTGTCTTTAATATTATTCATGGACATTTAAGTCATTGAGGGAGTGCTAGCTGAGTCCCTCAATGAGACCTGCTGTCTGTATCTCATGCATGCAGCTCTCTAATGCATGTTGCAGTGACGAACACTTTCAATATCAGCACCGGACTGTATGTCATGCGATAAGCTAATACTATTTAAGTACTTAGTCCATTAGGTAAAATCACTCAGAACTGTGGTTACTTCCATTAGCTGCTTCCGCTCCACTTGAACGTTTTGCTCAAGGAAAGGGAGAACCATTTTTTTTTTTCCCCCCCTGGATGATGTAAATGAAGGAAGCTTGTAACAGGCAAATACTTTTTTTTTTTTTTTTTTTTTTTTTTTCCCCTTTTGTGTTTTTTTAATTTTTTTGATGTTAATAAAATTCCAACACGAAATCTGATGTTTTATTTCTGTCCTGCCACTGCACATGGTCACAATTTTGATCTTTCCTATTCAGATGGGACACCAGGAGTTGAAGTTGTTTGTTCTGAAATTTTCACATAAGCTATTACAAAAAAAAAACCCTTCAAATTTATTTCTAAAATCCGTTTACTATTACTAATCTTTTTACTGTATATCATGAGCTTCCCTCTAAGGGCAAAAATATTGCCCAAGTGTGAGGCTCAGTGTAACGCTATGGGTAACACTTTCTGAAGATGATTCTAAACATATTCCTGTAGATAGATATCTCTCCTGAGCACTGGTTCCTTGCTACAAACAACCAGACAAGGTGGAGATTTCCTTTAAGGTAGCTACATATTTACAGTCTTCAGCACCGATGATGCTTGTCATATGAAATAAGCAACAAGTAAGCTTTAAAGTTAGTTATAAAATGTAGAATACATCCATAGAGAATTCCAATAAAATATGCTAACTTCAATGCTTGCTAGTATTGGCCTTTTGTCATACTCCAAAATCTTTGAATGGTGAAAGCTTTATCTGGGAAAGCAGTTAGTCAAAGTCAGACTGACCCAATAAACAATTCTGGCTATCTGGATGAGAGTGCGTTGTTTCAGGATATCTGAACTTACCTGAAATCCAGAGATATCTGATGGGAGCTGAAAAGAGAGGTCATATAACACTTAATCTCTCCCCTGACTATATATTTTGGCCAAACTCGCACAGTGAGTTATGCTAAAGATGTCCTGCCTTGAGGCTGTGTTGAAGATTTTCCTCTTGAAAAGGAATATATTGGACCTAGATTCTGAAAGTCTTATCCTCTCTTGGCCTTCCAGGCTATGTAGTTCTTAAGGACTGTTTGCAGAGGTTAAGTAAGACTCTTCCAAGTAATGTTGTTGAGCTGACTCTGTTCAAAGAGAAGAAAGTAAACTATATTTCATATTAAAGCTGTCGGTGCAAATTTTGTAGCTTGTCACTTCACCTGACCTAAGCCTGCAGAAAAAGTCTGACATTTAACATCAGTCAAAAGAATTATGGACTAGATCTATAGGTTTTAATGACAAATTAAAAAGTAACATGACCAAACTGCTTTTTATCTTCCCTGAACACCACGAAGGGAAATATCCTTTATTCTTCTAGCCAAACTAGTTTTGATTTTTACAGTTGAACCTGAGTCATATTTCTTGTGCCAACTTCATGCTGTGCTAATGTAATTTACCAAGCAGACAATGCTAAGGAGAGAAGGAAAAAAAAAAAAAAAAAAAAAAAAAACTTATCCAGAAGAAAGGTTGGTTCATTTTTGGTTTGTGCAAAAGAAATTACAAACCACATTTGATTTCGGAATGAAATTGAAGTTGTGTTCTGTCAAGCAACAAATTAATTATTGGAATGGGAGTTGGTTGCAC
Organism: Crypturellus tataupa; assembly: GCA_034781795.1. Classification (NCBI taxonomy): domain Eukaryota; kingdom Metazoa; phylum Chordata; class Aves; order Tinamiformes; family Tinamidae; genus Crypturellus; species Crypturellus tataupa. The sequence continues at coordinate 1,290,758 of JAWLRI010001098.1, forward strand.
AACAGGATTACATTTCTTTTCACTATACTGAAGAGCAGAAAATTGAGGTGACAGAAATGCTGTGAAGAAAATGGTACTGAAGCAGCAGATGACACGTTTTCCAATTGATGCATTTGCACCTGAGCAAACTCATTCTCTATTATTGGCCTAAATTCCATCATGCAGGATATTGCCCTAAGGATATGTTCACTGCTTCCCTGTGTAAGACAAAGAATAACATCAGGCACATAATAGCATAAGAACTGTCTTGCTACAATGAGTATATGGCTCTTCTTGCTCAGTTACTAGACTTCAGTACTTCAAAGAAAGGCATGCAATTGCCATTGCACGTTTTATATGCTGTACTTCAGGGAGGGATGTTTTAGCCTAATTCTAGCTGGTGGATAATTTTATGCAGTTTTATGAATATTACTGGAAAAGTTATTTCTTTTTACTGTTAGGGCTTCAACAAAGGCCATTGACCTGCAGAATCTAGTTATTGCAGTAGAGTATTGGAAGATCTTTGAGGTTCAGTAAATTATTTATTTGATCTAATATTTTCTTATGGTAATAAGTTCTATGAGTTTGTTGACCAGAAATTAAGCATTTTTTTTTCCAACTTGAGCATAAAAGAATTGTAACCATTTGATCTGAAATGAGGTCTTGTTCCAAGCGAGAAGGCTGTTAAATTCCAAAGCATCCTACACACACAGTACAAATGGCACATGGTAACTGATTAACTGATGAGAATTCCTAATCTGCCCCATCCCTGGTGCCCAGCTAACACTGTATGTCATCTTCTAGTACATTATGGGCTTGAATGACTGTGTTTTGTTCCATCATAGCACTTAAGAATTAGTGTATCCAGATGGCCCAGAGCAGTAGGAGTCAGCCTTACGGAGGCACTCACAGGGTAGGATCAGGAGCGTTCAGTATGTGTGTATGCATGCCTGAACAACCAATAGCCAAGTGTTTCCTGAGGGATACTTTCTTCCTACAGGAGAATGAATCCAATGACCTGTTAAGTGCAATGCTGCCTTCATCAGCTCTTTTCTTGCTTAATATCTAACTGCTCGAGTGAGAAAACAGGATGATCAACCTAATTGCTTTCCAGGCTGATAAACGTGTTAGGCGTCTTAGACTAATTGAAATATTTGTAGAACTTGGGGTTCATGGCATGTGTACAATTATTTGCCTTCATCATAGAGTGTATGGATTACTTAACTAAATCTCAGCATTTTAAATGAACAAAAATTGACATATTTGATCCTCAGTATATCGACAGGATTATTAAACAATTCATCATGCTGCAAAAGCACCAGCATGTTACATATATGCTGGTTGGCAGTCATCTCTCCAGCTATTCCCTGAACAGTGAATTATACATTTGGTACCCAGCAACAGGGGCTCTCCGAATGCCATGTCGGAATTGAAGGCTGCCTGGCAGCCTGCTCTAATCTCTTCTCTGGAGAAAACTACTAGCTGTTCTGTTCCACTGGCATGAAAAATACATCCTCTCGGTTTTAACAGGCATAAACTACAACTGTTTGGATGGCAGGCGGGTTCAGAGTCAAGAGTTTCTGGCAGGTTAGAGCTGATAGCAGCCGTGACCATCTTCCCATCTGTCATTTCTGATGTAAGCCCTTCTCTGTTTGAGGTCAGCCCTCACATTGTGTTAAGCTCCATGACCTAAGAGTAGAACCGGGTTTGTTTCTTTCTGTGTGTCTGAGATGTGGCATCAAAGCTCTTTCTTAGCACAAGGACAAAGTGGCAAGCAGAATATTCAATAGATCTGATACAGAAATAGAGCTTTTATTCCTGAAATTATTTCAAAGTAAACTTCCCTTCTAATCCACAGAGACAGGGGAGGGAAAAAAAAAAAAAGAAATACGTGTTCTAAAAGGCCTCAAATCAGAGATGCTGAATCTTTTTGATCAGATATAACAGCTTTCATTCTGGCACATGAAAAGGTCAACATTTCAAACCTCCCAAACACAAGATGGAAAACCTGTACCTTCAACCTCTCCTGAGAGCTGGCACTAGTTCTAATGCAAGATTGTTCTTCCACCTAGACCTTTCCCTGAGTTTTCAATCATTCTTTCAAATCTTCAGGTTACCAATGTGTTGTCTTAAATCTGCTTTCTGTTGTCCATGTTGTCTTAAATCTGCTTTTTCTTGTCCATTATGAGTTGTACACAAGAATGGCTGATGCAAGTAGACTTTCGCTAGTCTAAGTGTGTCTCAAAGGCCAGGAAATTTGCCAGCTACAGTGGAGGGATACTGATTTTTAAAAGGAAAAGGAAGCAGCCACAGGCGGCAGAGCAGGTGGGTTTCTCTGCCAGGAGGTGAGAACCTCCTGGTAATCTAGGGATGAACCATGTGTGATGGTGGCAAACAAAAGCCTGCCTCTGTGGGCTGGCATTGTGAGTTGTTGTGTGTCGAGTTCTATAGGTCAGGAGATGGCCCTGAGACTGCAAAAGGGGACACTGCAGGTTGGACTTTTATGTATTGAGAGAGGGAATGCAGAGATGGAAAAAAGTACCAATTGCCTCATGGATGGAATCCAGACTGGGATCCAGGGAAAGCGGATGGATGCAGAGAGCAGAGGTGGTGGTTCTTCCACAGAGTAAGAAACTGCTCACTGTTCCCCAAGAAAGAGACTCAGAGACCTCTGGTTAAGAACTGTTATTCCCAAAATCCTGTCATGGGAAACAAGAAGAATTTTCCTTATATGTGAAGCCAATAGCTTGTCCAGTTATTGTTTTAGCAGTCTAATATTTCTAACTAGAAACTTAGCTACAGTAGCATACACAAAAGCCTCAATAATGCAGTTAAAATCATTGTACAGAAAAGCTCCCTAGAATAGGATGTGCAGATCTATCTGGTGTTGTGCTTGCAGTTGCTGCATTCCTCTGGGCTTGCAGACTGCAAAATAGTCATAATGTGTGTATCAGGGGAAGGTGTGATGAGCTTTGGGCATCCTGAGGTCTTCCCCAGGAGGGCTACAACATTTATTATGGGGGTTTCTTTCCCCTTTTTGCTTGTAGGTGTATGATGCTGATGATTTCTTTTTCAGTCTTATGTTACATTTGGGCTTATGCTTATAACTTTAGTTCCATCTTCTTGTGTGCTCTTTTCATTTATTTCCAGTTCCTCTGTTACCTTTCTCTCTAAAACTACTCTTATGTGAACAAAAAAGGTTGCATTCCTCTAGTGGCCATTGGTTGACCATAATGATTTTTGTTTACGGTCTGGGTCAGCTGGCATTGTCTCATGTCTGTTTTCTTCTGCACCACGTTTTATTCTGCAGTCATGAACATTTCCGCCCACACACAATAACTGCTTGCTAGTACGCCAAATTAAAGTGAAAACGGAACAAATTGAAGCAATAGTTTCATTGTTAGATGGCTGCTGTCACAGCAGAACAATCTAAATATGTTCAAGCCAGGAGAAACCCCGACAATTCCTTAGATCTTGTGCTGCCCAATCAATACAGAGTCTTTGGCCTCTTAGACATTATAACAAAGAAAGACAGATTTATTGAACTACAAAACAAATCTTAGGGGCAGAGGAAAAATTGAGTGCTGTCTACTTTGCTATCTATCTAATGTGTATGCCTCTGGAGACTAGTCAGATGAGCTTTATAGTGTTTTGTTGTTCTTATGTTCTTTTTCTTTTCTAATAACTCAAGACTCATCCTTTCTGCCTACAAAAATCTCCTGAACGAGGAAGTAAGGTTGTCCTCCTACTTTTGTGTTCCCTGCTTGCAATTGCCTCATTACTCCCACCCTTTTTTTCCCCTTATTTTCTAATATTGGCTGCATTGCAGCTGTCATGTCTGGAAAATGAGTGCCTTATAAAAAATGCTGCATATGGAAGCTGATTCCTGACCACAGATCTTTAATTTTATCAGATCCCTATTCTTATATGCTAGGTCCACTCCAAATGAAAAAGCTAATCCATTTTCACAAACACCTCTCATGCTGAATGGCAATATAACATTGCATGGCAAGAGCTATTAATGAAAGAGCTTTGTACAAAACAGAGAAGTACTTTGTGGCTGCTCAAGCTCACTTTGCCTATGTCCAAATTACACAGCCAGTTCAAGAAGAAGAGAGAGGAAGAGAGATCTTGAAGTGCTGTCACCTGTATGCCAACTGAGTATCAAGCTTGGCCAGGGAAACTCCTGGTAGTTCAGGTACTGCCAGAGCTTGAATTCGAGCAGGAGTCTGTTTGGGTGGGTGATGTTAGCTGGTACGTGAGAAATGGACCACCGGTTTCATTAACCAATAATGAGACTTCTAAAGCATCACTGCTCGCTGCTGTGACCCAGGATGAGCAGTCACCATTTGTAACCTCAAAGCTATTAATATTTGAAGAAACAGTGGCTGAGAAGTGATGGGGCTGCACTTGGGTCCTACCAGGCTCTACTATCTGTTCAGTGTCACCGTAGATAACAGGCTTTGCCTGTTTTCCGGCTAGTAGAGCAAAAGCAAAATGGGCCCTATCCGTCTTGGAAGAGACATGAACTACCACGATTTCATGTGCTGTTCAAGTGCCTCTGTTATGTCACTTAAAGAGTGGTGGTGAACCTGACACGGGAGAGATGGTGATCAGCAAAAGGAATTTCCACTTGGCCTGGCACCTTTGCACTCTGACCTCACTGCGCTTGCTTGTCCACAGACACGCAAACCCGTGGCCTCAGAACTGTTGAGAAATTTCCCCCCTCGTGCACAGTCTAGATGGATCAATACAGCATAAAGAAATTACAGGAAAAAAAATCCTGCCAGTGAGTCAGCAACAGTTGGGAGTGGGGGAGGAGGAGATCCCAGTTATAAAGTACAGCAAGGGGGTGGGACAGAGCTGCTAAAATTGAGACTTGTCCAGGACGCTACTTCTCTTGCAATCTGCAGCCAGCAAAATACGCGGCTTTTGGTGTTGACAGTTAAACCAAGTGCAGGTTTCCTGAAAAAATAGAGAAAACTACACAAACTTCCTAGGGGGAAGAAGAAAGAGAGAGAGATCAGACTCAGATGCTGCATACTTCACATTATTCATAAGAGGGAAAGGATCTGTGATCTCTGCAGGGGAATATTTAAGGCAGACAGAGCTCTTGCTAGAAGAGTTCCGCAGCTGTTCATCTGGGGACAGGAGGTGTCTAACCCCACAGGCTGAACTCAAATGTGCTGCCACAGATGGAGAATCCTCTAATAGAAAACACAGCTATGGACTTCTTCCAGGGGTAAAGCTGAGAAAAGCCCTCTGGTATTACCAGTTGCAAATGCTAATAGCACTGGGGGCCATTCCTTTGGATACGAATGCGACTGGGCTTGAATGCTCAGAATGACCTAGGGCAAGAGACTCCAAACAGTAGCTCCAAGGCCCTGCTCTGTGTACACAGTTCATAAACTGCCCAGAGGAGTCTCCTAGTTGCTTCCAAAGGCTGTTGATATTGTGGCATGTCTCTGCAGAAATGGTCTTCAGTTCTTTTAATCTTTTTGTATACGCAGTAGTGTTGTTCCTACCCCAAAAAGTAAAATTCTTCATAGTCCCACATCTACCTTCTTAAATCAAAATGCTGCTGCGTTCTGAGTTGTTTTTTTGCCAAGTCTCAACCTGTACTGAACTAGAACAGCGTGAGTCCAAAGCTGCTGAGAATCTCATCAGGGTGCAGAAAATTGAAAGGATAAATTGATTGATTTGATTATTGTATGATAGATGGACCAAAACCTGACTGAACAGAGTTTGTGCTTGCTTGTTGTATCTCGAGGGATTATGTTTGTTATTCTTACAGCTGCCTTCTTTGAATACACTTCTGTTGCTGTAATGTGAAGAGTTATTGACTAGCCTCATGGCAAACAGCCATCTCTCCATTACACACGGCAGGGACCCCATCAAAGAGAAGTTGGTTATTAGGTCCATTTTACCCACAATAGTCTCATTTTCATATACATGAAGAAGCAGTTCCAGTAGGGAGGTGCGTGCTACATGTTACATGTGCTGGAAGCACGGAATGTTTATTCTAATTCTTCCTTTTTATGTCCCGACTACTGCAGCTCTTACCTGCAGGCCATGTAATGGAAAACATATTTCTTAGGTTTCCTTTGTGTTAGCTTGACAGTCTAGCATTACTGCCAACAAAGAGAAGCAAAGCAGCACTGGCACTAGTAATAGATTTAATTAAATGGGTTCTGATGCCTGCAGACAGCACCTTAAATTACTTTGTCATATGTAGGTTTTTTTCTTTTTTTTTTTTTTTTCATCATTCCTCTTGGATGGCTTTTTGTCTGTAAGACTTGCCTTGATAAATTGGTAAATTGGTGGATTGCTGCTTAGGAGCCCATCAGTTCTTCCTTCTCCTGGCATAAAATTCAAATAGAGCTTTTGCTTTACTGTGCTAAACATCACAAGCCTGAGTTCTCCTTTCTCATTAGCTTTCCCGCACTGCATCGCCATTGATTTGTAACTCAGTAACTCTAATTTATGGTGAAAGAGAGAAGCTTTTGAAGTGGCAGATTAAAATCGAGGCTGGGTTGCCTTGTTCATTCTTTCTGAATGGCTGTTTTCAGTTGCGTGCAGTTTTCTGCAGGGTCATTTCAGTTCAGGCTTTCTGAAAACACCAAAAGCTCTCAAGGTCTGGCAGTGCTTGTCTAGCTATTAAAGACTGCATTGTCACTTCAATTAAAATAGGACTGACCTTGGTGGCCTTCACCAGTGACTTCTTTTTCTGTGCTGTTTTGGAGTACCAAGTGAGAGTTGCTGTAGCCCAAAAGGCTCCACTTCTGTAGTAGTAAGTTCTGTAGTGTCTGCACTTTGTTATTGCTACAGAAGCTCTCAGGCAAAAGGCTGATTGAAAGGCCTCCTATAAAGCATTGCTAGTCTTGATTAGCTATGCTACAACAGTATATCCTGATAATGTCTCCAGCAGCAGTTTATCAACTAGAGCTGCTCGTGTATTGAAAGTACGGGGTAACTGTATGTACATTCCCATCTGTACTTCAGTGCAGTTATTTTGGCAATGCAGAGAACCGCCACAGAAACGCTCCCCGTAATAACGGCAGCCGTGTTCCAACGGCAACGTTTCAGGGTGATAACGTAAAGGTCATTTGGGCTAGCAAACTACAATGCCTCCTTGGATAATGTAGCACAGTTATATCCAGCCTAATAAATTATACATGCCCAAGAATTTCCCTGGGCACTGAGGCCAACTGGCAGAGGCCGGACTATTTCTGAGATAGTAAATATGCTGGACTCCAAAACAGCAAGGCTTATCTGTTTCTTTTTGTGATGGCAGATATTCCTGAAAACTATGGCTTATCCAGGTCACCTGTTGAGGAAGGTTTTCATTACCGAAGCAGACCCAAGCATGTTGCTGGACAGAAGGAAAGGCATATCAGGAAGTGTACCAACAGTATTATGGAGCAGATGATTGACATCTAGTTTTCAGAAGTGTTACTGGGTGCTGTGTAATTTGCTAATGTAGCTGCGAGCAAGATGTCCATGCAGCTGTCCTTCACTCAGGCCAGAGATACCTTCTTCTTTGGCTCCTCACAACTGACCAGTGCTATGTGAACACAGAAAGATTGCAGGGGACTGCTGATACTTGCACTGTAGAGTTGAAAATATTACTTCTAAATGTTTGTGACTGTATTTGAGAAACTGAGTTGCAGGTATTTACCACATTTATTTTGGTAAATGATCTACTGTGGATTATTTTCTCAGCCTAATTAAACACTTAAAACGAGAAGAAAAATGAACTGTGATGTGTTATTGTGATGCAACTGGCATATATATACACTGAGAGCTGAACAGTGTTGCCCAAAATATGTTGTACTTAAATAGAAAAAAAAAAAAGAGAGAGAGAGATAAGAGGATGTTAGGAATCACGGTCTGCAATATCTTGCTTTCTTCTGAAGCTGGCATTATTTTCTCCTCTTGTGTGTGACAAAACCTGGTATCTGTATAAGCTAGCACACCCTCTCTGTGAGGAATCCACTCCCGCTGCCATCTGCTCTCCTGCATGAATAACGAGGAGGAGGAAGCAAGCCCAGCTCAGGAAGAGACAGAAGCCGAGGGAAGGCAGGAAAAAAATATATCCCATGAAAACTAGCGATAGGCTGAGAGGAGGGAGAAGGGAGGGGGAGAGATGGATTTTCACCCTTAGGCAAGTGTAGCAGGCAGGGAGCAAAGCTGTTCACAGCACAACCAGCAGCGCTAGGACTGGAAGAGCTAAGGGGAAGGAGCAGCTCTCCCCTTGCAGTACATCCTGCCCTCACAAATAGGCTTAGGCAAGCCCTTTAAACATGCTGGATTCCTTTGGGCAATTATCACAGCCCTCTGACTTCTGTATAATCTTTGAGGTTTTCTGCACTGGCCAGCATTGAGGACTTAAGAACCGTGCTCCTTCAAAGCAGGAGCTCTCAGAGAGCCTGGCTTTTCTCCCCAGACAGCTCAGTCTTGCATTCGGTTGATTCATTTCCTTTTGCAGTTAACAGCCTCATATCATCCTTTATCTGTTATGGGAAGTCATTTGCTCCCCACATGACCGTGTGGGATATCCAGAATCCAATACTGAAGGCAATGCCTCAACATTATTCTCCATCTGTCTAACATCAGCTGCTCACACAACAGGGAGTGTTAGCAGTGTTGTGGGAAATCTGAGCCTTTGCCTGTAGCTCTGGCTTTATCCTGCGGATTCATGGCCAAATAAAGGAGTTCTATCATCTTACTAATTGGAAATCTGTATTTCCTTTGAAGAAACCTATGGCCGTTGAAATTGAAGTTAGACAACCAATGTTTGTCTTGTGCTCCCTATGGAAGCCTGTAAACTTCTTGTAATTAGCAAGAGAAGGCAGTTGACACCTCAACATCTGATGCAGTGAAATTCTTCAAATCATCTAATCCAACAAGTTTATGGTAGTTTTTGATGCCTTGAGCAAGATTATTGTTATCACTTTGCTTGAGTAGAGATATTTCTGTTTGTTTGGAGATATTGGAAGGAAATGCATTAAGACATTGGAACTAGGTGCATTTTCCCACACTTTGTCTCTCCAATATACACTTAAAAGAAGACTTCCAAGCCTATTTGTGCATGCTCATGCCTCTAGTTGTCTTCATTTCAGTAAACTTGTTGTGCTTTTTTGCATTGCATTAGTAAAGATAAAAGGATTTTTATCTTCAGTCTTTTACTCCATATTTATCCACATGCACAATTTCACAACATGAAATTCTTGTTTCAATGGGAAAAGGGTTAAAGGTTTTTGCTTTTCTTTTCCCCCACTACATGCACTCTTGTGGTGGAAGTTTCCTCCATACCTTTTTAGTGTGACAGGTATCTGTCTCTGGACAAGTGTGCTATCCTGTATACTTATCTACTGACTTCTGTTGATCGTTTGACTGTAGCTTATTTTGTATTTATTTTTTTCCACATTACTTCCTCTGGTTAGACTTTGAGAACTTGTTTATCAAAAGAAAAGTCTTTCAGAAGTTCATTCCACATAACCCCTTTCTTGCAAAAAAAAAAATGCCCTAGCTGCATCTTTGCATAGGAATGCTTTGATAGGGATGGTTAGTAGTGACGGTGTATTTGCATTTCATCAGATGGGTACACATATTTTGTCTCCACTCACCTTTACCCCACCCTGCTGATCCTGCTGATATCTGAACTTTCATTTCATACAGTAATTAATATGCTGTAATTAATTCTTGAATTTCTTCTGTCCTTCATTAATGCAGGAAATTCTTTGTTGTTCAAAAAGTTCCTACATCTGCCAGATTTCACTCAATTCATTAAAAAAGAGTTTTAAATACTGTAAACAAATCAAGACTCAATCCAAACAAAACAGGAGGGGATAGAGAAAGCATGGTAGTTGCACTTACATATAATTTTCTCTCTTTTATAGTGTGTGTAAATAGACTCTTTCTGTTTTCTTTGGGACTGACATTCCCAAGATCTAACTTCTCTATTTCCTGCTTGTGATGTGCATATTAGAAGTGTGGGTCCAAGCGGGGGACCAAGGGTAGGGGCTGCCTAGTCTTCTTGCTTTGCATCCTAGGCATTACACATTGTTCTAAACTTAACAACAACAAAAAAAAAGGGAATGAGAATTTTTGCTTTCCTTCCTTGAAGCAGAAGGTGTTTTGTTGTGTTTTACTTTTCATTTTAACAACCTGCAGCACATAATCTGGGATAATATCTGTCTGTTTAGTGACCACAGTGAACTTTCTTGAATCACAATGGTTTGAAAGCCTGGAGGACTTAAAATCATGTCACAAGTCATTAAAATGTAGAAGCTTCAACTGCCCAGAGAGGTTCCTGTTGATCTTTTTAACTTCCATTTCTCTAAAGAAACCTTGGGTGTTTTACTTCTCCCTTTAATTAAAGCAGACAGAAGACTTCTCTGAGAGGTTCTGTGTCTGTTGAATTTCACACATTGCTTTGTTAGAATAAACAGACTCCATAAATATGTATGGAGAAGAAGCCCCAACACAAATAAATCATTGCAGCTTCCTTCAGAAAACATAAACCTTTAGGCTTTTTTTAAAAGGCAGTGCTTTGCTTGTAGTTGCACGGGGAACTTACAAGCAAGTCTCACAGTTGCTTTTACTGTGGGATGGTTTGAACTTCTGGGTGCAAGTGCAGTGCTAAGTAAGAGAGGAGACAGAGGGCTGCCCAAGAGGGCTGCCCTGGTGCTGCTGCAATGTTCCTGTCCCTCTGTTGTCTTTCCCTCCCTGCGGGAGACTGGGTGGCAGAGGGACCTACTGAACCCAAGAAGGAAAAAGAAATGCACATGGAGCACAGCGCTCGACTGAGACATCTAAGGGTCTCTATGGAAGGTATAGAAAACCTCAAGCTGTCAATATAGGAAGGAACTAGAGGGATAAATATATTGAGTATATGAGGTTCAAAAACATAAAGTGGGGAAGACTCCTTTCTGTGAAGATCGTGTCATTCAGGCAGGAGGCCATTAGGTAACATAACAAGTAGAAACAATTAAAAAAGAGAGAAAACCCCATTTTGGAGATCTCTGCAAAGTCCGTATCTGAGCTGTTGATGTAAAGGTTCTCATGGCTCACCGGGAGACAGGATTCCCATTCATTTTTTTAACTGCATTTTCAGCCAGTACCAGAGATAAACACGTGAAGAGTGATGGGGTGACATTGCCCATCCTCCTTGGTAGAGAAAAGGTGCAATATTTGTTGTTGCCAAGGCTGTAAGCAGTATTGATCTGTAACTGAGACCCTTAAAGTGAAAGCTGCTGCCTTGGGAGAACGTAAAAGCCTGCCTATCTGGTACACGATGGTGCGAACAGGACACCAGAGCTGGCCTTGGAGCAGTAACACGGGAACAAGGGACAGCTGAACTGCATTAGTGTTCCACAGTTACATTCACCTGGCACTGTATTGTGCAGTGCAGAAATGCCATTAGAAATGTTAGGATGCCCCTGACCTATTCAGCCCCAGAAAAATATCCATAAAGAAGAACCGGTTATTTCCAAAATTCCCCTGAGGTCTCTTTATTTTTGATACTCCAGAAGAGATTTAAGAGGTAGGAAACGGTACTAGAGATTAATACATACACTGTCCTAGCATGCCAATTTGTATCTTGCAATTCTGCCTGGTACTATGTGCCCCATTTTCTCTCAGACTCATTCCAGCCTTCTACTGTTGTCTCCTTCCCCTTTAAGATGCTTTGAGAAAGGCTTTTAGGCAACAGTGTTAGGGAAAATGTTAGTATTTTTTCTTTCCTATCAGTCAACGAGTAGCTTTTAATTAAAACATGACTTTTGGTTAATATTGTCCATGGTTTTTGGTTTTATAGCCTTATGAATAGCTTCTAATTTGGTTCCTACGCTCCTGGGAAATGAGCTTTATTTGAACACAGTGGTTACTTGACCACCACAGACTGCTATTTGCAAAGCTCCCTGAAGATGTGTGCACCCTTGAAAGGATTTATTCACTTATCCTTCTCCCCTGAGTAACAAAACTCTAATTCTCCCAAATGAAATGAACCTTCATGGCTCTGCCAGGGTCCTTCCACTTTGCTTGCCACACCACTGTATGTATTCTCTTCTTCCCTCTCCAAGCAGACCTACTCCCATTCTGCCCATTCTCTGTTCCTCTAAAGTCTGTAATGAATGCAACTAATCTGAATACCTTCTAAATACAACCTTTATCATTTTATGATGCAAACTACATAATAAAAGTGGCAAAACTCGCTTAGAAAATATTTCTGATATGATATATGGAGAGGACTAAACATTAGATTTTATTTTGTAGCAATAAGTCTGTCAAAATGTGCCTGAAATATTGAAAAAACACCAACAATTCAGTATGATCTTAAGAAACAAAGAGTAATGTTAAAACTGTTAAGAAGTGGGAAGTTTGTATATTCACACCTTTCCTTCCTTTTTCTCCTCCTCTTTCTTCTTTAGGTTTTAGTCCTACACAGGAGCAGACTTAGCAAGATTGGTTTGAAAGTAGAATCATAGGTGTGTGTCTAGTCTTCCAAGTCTTTCAGACCTGACTTTGCATCTGTGTTCAGTTAATGCCACCATTTTTTCAAGCTAGATTTTATTTTGAAATAAATATGTTGTTTTTTCAAGTTACAGGTACTTCTTTTGCATGCCCAAACACATATTCCAATCTCTTATATTTGTATATCCAAGGCCTATCCTTCAATACGAACTTTGAGGGCAAGAAGTTGGATAGAGCCAGCCAGTCCAATGCCAGGTTATCCAAGGGACTTCACGGAGGCAGCATGGGGCTTTCTGTTTTACCTTCTTGTGGTCTCACAAACCCCTCATCTAATTATGTTGACACTTTATTAACACAAAAACTTGTGGTCAAAAGTTTTGCATTTGTTTTGTATTTGCCCTGTGGGACACAGGGTTAGGTCAGTGCTGTAAATGTATAGCTGTAGTCAGCTACAGCATGTTGTAGGGGCATGACCAAGGCTGTGATCCTCAGAGATGTTTTAATACATGGATTATCGGGATATTGCAAAATCCCCCACTGTATAGATGGTGATTTCTATGCTTGAACTGCTTAAATTATTGACCTACTGAATTGATGAAAAACAGCTGATTCCCAAAACACTCCCAGAAGCAAGTTTGGAGTCTGCGAAATAATTTATTTTGGTTATTATGTATCAGTTGCCTCCCAGTCACTGTTCATACAGAGCAATGAGTCACTGAGAGATGTTGCCTCTGAGGCCGAGGCCCATTTGCCCGTGTGGGTTTTATAGGGAAGAAGAGCGGGACCCACGCGGTGCCCCGGGAGGGAGGTGGTTTCCTCCAGCAGGTTCTCCAGCGTTTTTTTGTAGTTGCCTGGCAACCAGTGACGGGAGGAGGAAGATGGGAGAGCATGGAGATACCTGAAGAAATGGTTGAACACGGCAGCAGCAGATTCCCTGCAGCAAACCAACTCTCTCAGGCAGTTTTTAGTTCTCTTACTGACTTAGTCCAGTACTGTTCAGCTGCACTGTTCCCTTTCTGATGTTTGTCCACCGAGGGTGAGGACCTTGATTCTGCCTTGAGTTTTATCCTAATGTGTAACCTTTTCTATCACCGGAGCTATTTGTTTTGCACGAGAATAAGTGAGATAAAAATGAAGATTAGGTCATGGCACGGTGCTTATCTGTGGTTTTGTAGCTGCACAGTGTGATTGAGCAATGCCTCTTGGCTTAGGAGACACCAAAGGATTCGCTTCAACCACTCCTTCTGCACATGATACTCAGGCCCAGCATTTGTACCAGACGTTCACTCTGGTTGTTTAAAAGAGCTGTGGACTCTGGAAGATGGAGCAGGATTTACAATCCAAGAAAACAAGGAAACAAAAAGCAGCTCTGGTTACTTATATCTAAGGCAGGATTTGTAGTTCAGATCAGAATGAGTGAGAGACACCAGTGATGTGAGAGAAATCATTAAAGCTGTGGTCTACTGTGAGTCACAAGCTACTGATGTGAATCTGAGAGTCCTGACCATAGGCCATGCACTCAGTCTTCACCCAGGGTTACTGGAGCCTTAGATACAGAGTGCAATAAGTGGGAGACGTAATGAGAATCTTTCTTCCTCTTGGTAGGTAACTGCCCTGGGGACACAAGGGACACCCAAACACAAGTTTGCCGTGTTCAGGTGTCGTCCCTCTGTTTCCTGTACCCTAAATGAGTGACCTAACTTTTGGGATGTTGCTCATGCTGGTGTGGGATGAGGGCATCTCCCCCTTTTCCAGTCTTCTGAGAGTGGAAAATTGTCCCAGAATTAAACAAGAACATTTTCTCGTCTTAGAATCTCTGTCAGGCTAGGAAGAGTGTTCTGCAAAATATGGTAGGTGATTTCGTGAAGTGATGTATTCGTTGTATTTTTAAACTTGAGTGCTGCTAAACAGATTCTCATTAAAAACTGTGACATTTGTTCTTTCTTGTATTAGAGAAACATAGCTGGATAAAATATGGCTTTTTAAGAACTCGTATTGCTATGATGGCTGAGATAGCAAGAAGTCACTTCAACTAATAAATTTGTTATGGAAAAAATGTTACTAAGATAATAATGACACTAGGAAAAAAATAGTGGCCTTTTTTTTTTTCTATAGAAAGCCGTGGTAGCTAGTTGGAGCTGAAATGACATAAGCAGTCAATAAAATTCTTCTCAGAGGTAGGGAGTACTCCTTTAAAGATTGACACCTCCCAGGGAGAATATGAGGAGCCAAAATATTGTCCCAGTGCCTTGAGTAAGGACATTAATCTTAGGACTCAAAGAATGAAAAGGGCACCACATAAGGAGGTAGTTATAGCTTGACTATTAGTTTTTGCTACTATTATTAGTGGGGTTTTTGATAAATTCTTGGATTTTTGGATTCCTGCAGTACACATAGTTTTTCTGTGGCAACTATCTTGAAGTGTAACACTTGCAACATTAGAATCATACAACATTTCTTAAATTTCTCTGTGGGTTTTTGCTCTTCATCTCTGAGTTTCTCTCATCTGGATATGAAGAAAAAAATGGGAAAAAAATATATTGGATTCCATTTGCCTGTTTGCTATTGCCTGTTCATGGAAGTTCTCTTTCACATTTACTGCACTCAGGGCTCCCAGTCCACCTTTCTATTCAGCGCTTGTCCGAGATGGAGTTTCATGTCATTTCTCCCACCCTGCCTCATGCATATTGATGTAATACTGTGGCTCTGCGGAGGTGTCAGCTGAGCACCTCTCACCAGACCTAAATTCATATTAGTGTTGGGAGAGTTGGCTTGTGCCCTTTTCAGCCAAAGCTTTACTCCTGATTATTAAATCCTTTGTCAGAGAAGCTTTGATGCTAAGAATTAACTTGAAAGGGATTCGATAACCAAGGGCCGTACTCGTGACGTGGAGTTCTCCCTTGAAGAGCTTCCCCTCCAAGCATCTCCTGAATTTTGAACAGATTCCCTAGTTGTCATGGCAACAGCCTAATTTGCTCTCTCTCTTTGTGATTTAAGTAAGCATCATCTAAAAACTCTTCAATAAATGATGCTAAAACACTCTGAGTTTCGATAGTGACATTGGGCACCTTGCCACATGACTTAATTTAATTGTTCTGAAGCTATCACTGAGTACATAATTCAAGACTTCCTTTAACACAGAAATCCTTAAAAGTTTAGAAGGCAGCATGGGAAAGGGGGTGGGGGGAAGAGCAGTCATCATTTTTTCAAAGTGAAGCATCTTGGGGAGCACAAGGGTAGTTTTGCCCCTTTTTTTTTATGGAGGAGAAATCTGTAACAAAGAAGACAAAACAAAAATTTGACCAAGACTCCTCCTTACATCTTTTCGAGTTTGATGGGAAGGTCAAAAACGTTGTCGTACCTGAGCACTACTCTCCCGGGTATGGGAATTTGACACTTCATCGTGGATTGGGCCTGGGTTGTAGTTAAGCAGTCCAGAAATTTAGGTGCAAATGTGTGAAAAAAGTTAGCAAATGCCTAAAGAAAGATATTGCCATTTGGATAATGGGTTGGTCTGTCACTGGTGGTCCACTTTCTGTGCTAGCAGAATGATTTCACAGAGGCTTGATTTCCCAGTTTGCATGTAACCCTTGCTCTTTCAGGAGCCGTGTATTTGCAGCCCTCGGGTGTCTGAACTGATGGGATGACAGTGTAGTTGCTGAATAGATGCTATGATGTAAGAGAGGTTCCCTGCGGTCTGCCTGTCTTGCCACTCTCTTCTGCTGCGCAGTCTTATTCTTTTGTTGTGTCTGGAATCCAGGGAGCCTGTGAAGTGCTTGATATATTGCAGTGCTGCTTTGCATCTGGACAGAAATCTCTGCATCTACTGAGAAGGTAACGACCCAGGCAGCTGGGGAATACTGCATTGTGGGCTAGGGATGGATGCACAGCAAAAAAATAGGGAATAATATAACTTTCACAGGAAGAGGAGAAGAGGGGCACAATGGGGAATGCATGTGGGTAATTCAAGATCTGTTTTTTTCAGGAGTGACAGATTCTGTTTTCTTTACCTGCTTCTCTTTAACACGAGAAAAGCTTGCCAGTGGGGGTGAAGTCTGTGACACCAGAGCCTGTCACCCAGTTGTTTTACTAAATTATTCATCCTGTTCCTGTGATAATATAGTTATAAGGAGGAGCCTAATTGAATTTACTGTCTGGCTTTGGCCAATAGGGTGATAAGGATCCAGCAGAATGGGATGACGGTGAATCCTGCTGTGAATGTGAAGCAGGAGGGACCGGCAGTTTGTGTGCAGGAGGGAAAGCGGATAGGTCCAGGGCCTCTGGATTAGCGCCTAAGGAAAGGTAAGGGAGCGAGTGGGAGCGGGTTTTGCCAGAAGCCTTGACAGAACCTGCGTCGCAGGAGCATTTTTGTTTAAAGGAAAGCATCCTGCAGGCGAGATGTTCCTGAGGGATTTGGAGGGAGAGGGAGCGTGCGCTGTGCACTTGCTCGGTGCGAGTCGTGTGTGCCTTTGTCTCTGTGCATGCTGCAGGGTGTCTGATACCCTGTTTTCATCCTGCGCGTCTGTGCGGAGGTGCCCGGGCTCTACACGGCTGCGGCAGCAATCCATAAAGCCAGCACGTTATAAATGCAGCGAGAGGAGCCAAAAGGGAGAAACTGCCTCATGGCATGAAGCAATCTGGGGAAAAATGTAGTGCTACAAATCTGATTTGGCTGAGAGCAGAAATGCCGTCGTTCCTTGCGCGCTGCTTGCAGTTAGAAAAAGAAGAGAGCAAGCATGCGTGCATCTGTCTGTGCATCTATCGAATCTGCAGAGAGAAGCGAGAACGAGAAAGAGAGGTCAGACCGGAGCATTAGTCATGGCAGGTGGAGATAAACGGCAAGCAATCTGTGTAATCAGATTCTCTAACATGGGCAGAGAGAGTGGAGTGAGCAGGAGAGTGGATTAATCCTGTTTGCTACTGAGCCAGCTACACCTGGATGGCAAGAGGAGGGGAGGGAATCAGCGTAGGTTACCTGACTGATCAAACTGTCCTGTTGCCTGCTGCTATGGGGGGGAAATCTGCTTCCACAGATTTGTTATCTCCCTTTTTGTCACATGAATAAAGGGTGAGAATCTCTGAGGAACAGGTTAGAGTCCACAGATTCATGTTACCTGGAAAGAACAGGAGCACAGAGAGTAAATCAGCATCTGCCCTCACTTTTGTTGTGCAGCCTTTGCTCACTTAACTAGTGGCTGCTAGAGAGCAGGGCAGGTGGAGGAACCTGGAGGGAATGATGTTTGGAGAGATGATGTTACAACCCCACTCCTACGGCAAATAGAAGGGATTGCAGCTGGCATTAACAGGTTTATCTCCTTTTTATGTGCATTCACTACCTCATTCTAGCAAAGAACAGGATCCAAGGCAAGGTATTTTTAAGAGGAATGCAAGGATGTTGTTTCTCACCTGTGGATATTCTATCTCAGTTGGAAACAAACTCCGATGATGAGTGCTGGGAGGAGTTTCTGCTCACTCAGAAGGCAACAGCTACAGGTTCCCTTGAAAAAGAACAGGAGGGCAAAAAGCCCCATAAGGAGACGTGTCCAGACTGATTTGGCTTGGATTAAGCAGACCAAGTTGTTCAAATGAAAGATTGGTTCTGAGTACATCCTATTTATTCCCTGATGAAAAATCTCTCATGTAGTGGGTTAACTTTGCTCAATCGATAGTCCTTTTTCTGTGGTGCTGTTCTCACATGGCCCAAACGTGAGAAAACCCACACATGGTCAGTTATTTCCATTAGCAAGCACCCCTGGCCCCGAGCTCTCTGGACATCTCCGTGGCGCTCTGCTGTGAGGCGAGTCTGAGCCCTGGCCCTCCTCCAGGCTGTATGTGTGCCAAGGGAAGCCGAAGGGACTAGAAAATGCTTCCATTCCCTTGGCACATGTACAAAAGGCTCCACCTTGCAGAGGACATTTCTCTCTGATGGAAACCTGCAGGGAGCCATCCTGTGCTGGGACAGAGCCATGCCATCACCTCACCTGGACTGGCAGACTGGCACAGGCATCTTAGCACAGATTTGGGGTCTCTTAATTTCTCATGTCTTTTCCTCCCTGCCCCACCTTCTCTAAGTCAGTAAAACCATGGCCATATCTGAGTCTAGCATTCAGAAAGCTCAAGGCAACAAAGTGAGCTGGGAAATGAAGCAAAATAAGTCCGGTCATCTGAAAATAGAAAATAGTAACATTGACTTCTCTTATTTCTGCACAAGAAAGACAATAATTTTGCTTAATCACATGCTCCAAAAGGTAGAAGAACCTCCAAGCATTGAATAGAGGGCTCTCGACATTAACAAGAGGGTATTCTGCATTCTGCATGTCCGGACAGTCCATCTCCATGCACCTCTGAGGAAGATGCTTGCAGCTGCTTGTTCTGGGATACACGTGCTCTGGGGTAGGTGGCTGGCAGGAGGAGCATCCCGGTTGCTCTGCAGCAGGAGCAGGCTGGCATTCAGTTGCAGCATTTATCCCTGTCTGGGCAAACACACCGTTTGCTTCTGCCCTCGGAGTCAACAGCGAGGCCCAGAAATGGGCAAAACACCAGCATATTCCCAGAGCAGCTTACATCATTGCCAACACGCTGGTGCCAGAGACTGTGCTAGAAACCTGAGGTCACTTTTACCATTAATTGCCCAAATGATTAATTCATGTAACAATTTCATTTTCCCGGGTAGAGGTTAGCAGGTCAGGTACTCTAGTAATTCAGGGGTGTGATTGGATGCCAAACTTTTGCTTCTTGCTCATGTTAACTCTAATTGCAAGCTGCTAGCTACAGCATCCTCCAGCGCCCAATGCCCACAATAACCTTTCCTGCCTGCAAAATGGTACCATTTCCCTTTATACTCTACCCTTCCCCTTCATGTTTTCTTTAGTGTCTTGTAGGAGCACTCGCCCTCCTAGATTTATAGTTCTACAAATTCTGCGCTAAAGCTCTGGAACATAGTGCTTGTAACTTTCAGATTCCGTCTTCAGAAGGGTTTTGTTTTAATCTTGCTACTTAATTGGAGTCCTTTCTACTTTGCAAAGCTCATTCCATCATCCAAAAATTCCAGATAATTATAGCATTTTCATCCCTACCTTTTGGTAAAACAATTATTTGCTCTCTGTAAAAAATAAAGGAAAATTGCAAGACTTGTTCTTGTTGCATAGTGGCTAGTATATTCAATCACTGAATTTTCCTCCCCTTGTATGCTACCTTCTCTATATCCCTTCTTAATCAGTCTGGAAATTCTCCAGAATGCCTTTTTTTTTTTTTTTTTTTTTTTTTTTTTGCACTAAGTGCTCTAGGATGTTTCGGTCTTTTTTTGAAGTTTTTAGGCACATCTCTTTCCTGTCCCATTAACAGCTAAGCAAATAAGCACAGAACTCTGCGAGGGACAGAAACATCTGAACAAATAAATGTCTTGGCCTAGATTAATTAATAGCTGTTAAAGGTACACCACGTTGACCTGATAACCTGCTGGTAGGTGAACCTGCTAATTCAAAATGTGAAAGCCACACACCTAGTGCTTTTTCAGAACTAAATGCCCATAACTGGAAGTGCATCTTCTTCCAAGCAGCCTCAATGCTCTGCCTCCTAGATTCCTCCCGTCACTCAATCCAGTGTTTGCTCCCCTCAGTCATCCTTTTTTTTTCTTTTGTCTGACTTTAGTCCCCAGAGGTTTATCAAGCCCAATCCTAAATTTTCAAACAGAACTGGCAAGACAGAATGGAAACTTTCCAACTCCTAGACAAGCATGTTGCTTTCAGGATAAAATGGTTTCTTTTCTCTTTGAGAAGCTGTGCTACTTCTCCATTCTGGACATTTTTTTTTTTAACTTCTTCCTGTCCTTTATAGTTTACTGTGATATTCTATTATCTCTCCTGGGATTAAAATATGTCAAGGATTTTTTCCTGAATGTTGACAAACAACAGAATTCTGACTGATTACCAGTTGCAGAAGAACCATTCCTTGTTAATTATGGTAGATTCACATGAATTTATAATGTAGTTATCAAGGAAAATTTAGTGATTATGGAGACCTAATGATGTCTGCAATAATGGCTGACAGGTCACAGAAAATCATCTATTGTCTGCGTAATGAGAGATAATCCTGCTACGACTGTGCAGATCAAACACTTCCAGCAAGGGTGCAGTAAGACTTTGCTGCCAACAGCATTTGTCAAAGGAAAGGTGGCCTAGGGCATGTGCTTGCAATCTGGACCTTAGTCATAGAGAGAAAAAAAAAATAATGGAATTGCCTTGGTAAAGTAGAAAATGATTCTTTATTGTGGCCTTCAGGGTGGAAATGATCTTTTCTCCAGATGACACTGATCTGTTGCAAAGGTCTGAATTCTTCCCTGTGAGTAGAGGTATGCAGGTCTGTATGCTGGCGATGGATACTAGTGAGGAAAGCAGAATGGATAGGGATAGGGGAGTCTTTACCAAACTTACCAAGCCTGCCTTCAAATGGCTTTCCAGAGTGTGACTACAGTCATTCCAAAGGGCATGTTAATACCACATTTGCTATAAACTACCAAACTGGAACATGGACAAGACCGACAACTACTATATTGCATATTGTTCCATCCTGAAGAACCCTGGTAGCTTTATGGGAGCATTATCTTCCTACGTGCCAGAGAAAGAAGGCAGAGTTTGTGCAAAAGGGAGGCAAGTTGAGGGGCTAGACAGACAAAGGAAGAGCGATGCAAAGGAATTTTTTTCTTTTCTTACAAAAGGAAATATCATTTTGAAGTGAGCTTTTTGAGTGCATTATGCTCTCAGCTTTGCTCGGTCAGAGCCAGCACTTCTCAAGCACTTCAACTAGGAAACAGAGAAGCACTGGCTTCCCTTTTCTTTTTCACCCACAGAAGCAAACCCACACATACCAACTCTTTTTAAAGCCTGGAAAACAGTGTCTTCTGCCACGTCTTCATAGTTTGAAATGGCTGTTTGTTCAGCTCAGCCAAGTGTAAAAAGTGTGCTGCTTCCAGACTTGCACTTTAATTTACGACTTAATTGTACATTTAATTTACAATGGCACAGATGCAGAAGGAAATACTTTTAAACTTGCTAATTCGAGTTCCTTAAAACCACAAGACTGTTTAAGAAGAGACACTAATAAACCACTTCTTGTTCAGTGTGATAGCTGAAACCATTCACACCATTCTGTGCAGGAAAAGGGATTCATTGAAATATCATTCCCATCCAAATAAGTAGAGAAACTCACGCTTCTCTGGGGCCCAGGTCTTGAGCCTGGTCCTGAAGAAAGGGACAGACTGCTGATGCTGTGCTTCTTATGTCGTTAATGCAGCTACATGTGTGTAGCTTACGTAGCTGTCTGTAAGCACTGGTAGCCTTTCACCACCACTAAATAACTTTATAAGCAAACCCGAGCATATTTACATAGCACCATTAGAAAAGCGAAATCACAAGCAGCAGGGCATTCACATCCCAGATGATTCAGACCTTTACAATCTGCTGTTCAAAATATAGCAACACTCCTTATTAAGGTGGAATATATTATTTTAATATATCTTTACCCTGCATGCTTGGCGTCTCCCTGTACAATATAACAAACGCATCTGTTACACTGTCCTCTTCCTCTCTATTTTCATTTTCTCCATTTTTCTCATTTAATTTACCAGCCCAGTGCAGTTGTTTTTAACCACAGCTATAGAACAGTGAAAAAAATGTAAAACTGGAAAAAAAAGAAGGATGAGATGGTCCTGGAGGGAAGGAAGGGGATGTTTCTGTCACTGAATCACTGTGTGTTCCTCTCATGTGCTGCCCATCTTAGGCAGCTGCAAGGGGCTGTATGGAAACAACTTTTGGGCAGAAAAACACGTGTAGCACCTGGTTGCTTTCTGAAGGGAGCTTGATGAACCCAGAGAACCTGACCAGTTAGGGAGCTTTTATTCTTTTTTAGCCATGAGATATTTCTTTTTGCTGCTTAAAGGCCTCACTGCATGCATTTCCTTCTGATTGCTAGAGCATTAATATATTTTGGAGAGAGGGCTTGGCCAAAATGCTGCACTCCCTCTAGCAGCTGAAGGCTGCTGTATTTAGCTTGATGCATCTATCTAAAATATACTTCTGTCTATTTAGCTCATCTTGCAGGCAGTACTTTGAAGCTCTGTGCAGTTTCTTTTAGAGAAGACAGAAGAGCAGGTAATGTAGGGGATGCTGCCTTATAAGAAGACTGAACGAGACCTTCAGGAATTAACACGAAGGTTCCTCTGGTTTGCTTTGGGCATCCTCAGTAATTCAGTAGAGCCTTTCCATTGGGGTTTTCCCTGAAGTTTCTTGAAAGGGCAGTTTCATGTATAAAAATTTCTTTCCTCGCAATGATTCAGTGTGCCAGTTCCTAACAAACATGAGGATGGGATGGTGTGTCTCAAGAACTAGAGCCGGTAACTCCGATTAACATGCAGAAAGGCTTTTCCCAAAGACATCCTTACTCCTGGTCACAGGTCACCAGCCTCTGGCTTTGTATGTCACACCATGAGAGGAGGTGTCACCTCTTTTACTGAGCCCTGCAGCCAGATATGATACAGCTGTCTCCTCCCTGGGAGGAGACACAGAAAGAGCAGCACGGTGCTTTTAATTACGCTCACTTTCACTAATCTAAGATTTTCCAGTTCCATAAGCAGCATTGGGTGTTTTCTTCTAGCTTTCATGAGTATTGTAGTTTAGCAAATCTTCCAGTAAAGGCAATGCAGTCATCAGGGGAAGAGACGTGAATTTCTGCACTGCTATGGTATTTTGTCTTTTGGACAGAAAAGTTTTGTGGTCGGCTTTGGTTGCCTGGAATATATGAGAACTGTAATGTGCTGTAAGCTGTGATACCCAAACCTCATAACTCTTCCCTAGCTCTGCTGTAAGAAGTACTCAGACAGAAAAGTTTCAGGGCAATATCTTTCCATTGAAAGATAACAGGTCATCAGTCATAAGACAAACTGAAAAATGCCATCTTTGAGTGGCATCTTTCCATCTTGCTTTGGAAAGGAAAGCATGGGAATGAATGGGACATTTGATACTCCATTTATATGTTACAGGAAATTTTGAAATATTTTTGTCCTGATGTGGAACAGAAAATATTTTGAAATGGTAACATTTCCTTGAAATGAGCAGCCTGCTTTTCAACCTACTGTTACAAGTACAGGAATTTTGAACTATTGACCATTCTTAGCCCAGCTTCCTACATCTCCTCATGTTTTGATTCCTACCATATAATCATTGCTGAAAAGGTTTTTTTGATTCTGCTCAGAGAAACCTAAACTTTCAGCCTTGCCTTTGTCCATCTGCCTTTCTCTCCATCTGATCTTCAGATACCTGTGATCTGCTGAGGACCATGAAATGGTTGTCTTCTGGCTTGAACAGAGAGAAGACACTGAAAGGGTTTAGCTGTTAGTCAGTCATCTACAAATGAAAGTTTCTTTTATACCTTGGTCTAATAGACTCAATATTTAGATACCTTTAAACTATGCTGTAAGAGCAGAATGCTTTTTTTATTTTTTTCAGAGTACAGCTAGCGGTGAGGAATAATAGGAATCTTACAGTTCCCATTAGCTGTCTGACCTTATAAATGTATGGTTTTGTGCTTAGTAAACTCAATATCTATGGAACAATTTTAACATTTTATTTAATAGTGCATAGGATGTTCCTGCTTCATGATATGGGCAAGGCAGACAACTGGGTGGAAGGTGGAAGAGTCTTTGGTGAGGAGTCCATGTGTGTCTCTAAAGAGCACTTCTGGAACCCAAGTACACCGAGGTGTCTATTTTAACTAACAGCAAGTTCTGCAGTTCCTCTCTGCAACGCTCAGACGTTTCTCTGCTAACACAGGGCTGCTGTTGCACTTCCTAGGGAGAATTTAACTTAATTTAACTTAGAATTTAACTTAACAACGAGGTTCTCGACCACAGCTTCTCTAACCAGGACACTTCTGCTGACGCTTTGGTAGCATTAAGGAGCATCAGACAGGTGCTGTGACTGCACTGAGATACCAGGGAAGACCAAGGGTAGGACAGAGGTCTGCTCTGCCCCTGTTGCTTGCTCACACTGCAAGCCCGGTGGGCCATGGCTGGCAGCGATCCCAGGAGATGGGCCCTGCCGTGTGATTTCACGGCACACGGATGGGAGGAGGGCT
>JAWLRI010001098.1:1315442-1364956 GCA_034781795.1 Crypturellus tataupa
GTGGGCCATGGCTGGCAGCGATCCCAGGAGATGGGCCCTGCCGTGTGATTTCACGGCACACGGATGGGAGGAGGGCTGGCAAAGCAGCTGCTGCAGCACTTGACACTGTTCCTTGTTCAACCTTCAGGGTGACAGAAATCAAGAGATCAGGTGAGGTAGGGACTGCCACCAGGTACGGACTCGTCTTGCAGATGATGTGTTGGCAACAGCTGCTGCACAAGATGTGGCTGCTCAGGAACCAGCTGCTGCTTGGCATCTGGAGCATCTGAGCTCTACTGGGATGCTTTTACAGCCAGGCAGTCCCCAGTGCAGCTGGGTGCTCATCAAAGCAAGCTGAAAGACTGTCTTTGTCCAGCTTTCAGGGAGCTGCTACTCTGCTCTTGGTCTTGCTGTAGTGATGGTGGCTCCAGCATAGGACTGGCCTAGATCAGATTGGTGGGGGTTTATAAACCATCTTTGGAGCTGGGTTTTGAACCAGAAATGATTAACTCATTGCAAGGAGATCAACTTGTTGCTGGGAGAAAAGAACCGGACTGCAATAAGTAGGAGGCCATGATCAATGATCTTCGTCTTCAGACGTAGGGAGGTTTTTGGGTTTTTTTTTGAGTGTGTGATTTTATTTTTTTTTTTACAATTGGTCTGCAGTGGTTTAGTCGTGATCGAGGAGATTCAGAGCAATTATTCTCTTGCAGGAATTAATTTCACATGATGGGTAGATGACGCAAGAAGTTGGCAAGTGATTAAACTGATGATAGTGAAGGATTTTTCTGTATTTGGTATCATGAAATGTATATTCGTATTAGTGTTCACAGTAGTGCGTTCTTACTAATGCTCTTTGAGTATGGTTTTACATCTGAATTTACATATGAAGTGCTTTAACCAGAGTTCTTCCAGTAGCTCCTAGATATCTACATGTGGCTGCGGAAGATCCATCATTAATGTCATCCAACATTGCTATGAAGCAATGATGCCAGACATTCATATCATAAGCCCGGCACTCACTGTGGCATGTTTAGATACTGTGTTTACACTGGAATAGGAAGGAAAGGAGATTAAATTAGATTTAATTTAAAATAGATGCTATGCTTACCTACATTATAGAACACTTCTGCAATTTGACTTCATGTCACTGTGCACCTCAGTCTTTCTCAAACTGCAATAAATTTAGCTATTTTCTTTGTTGCTGTTGCAAACAGAAATGTCATTATACAGTCGGGTACGCAAGGACACGGAGCAGTTAGATGATTTGCTCAAAGTCAGAAAACAAGTTCACAGTGAAAAAGCAGAGAATTGAGCTGCTCTTTGCATCAGCACAAGGCATAAAGTTGTCTTTCCATTTGTGTGCAGTTCTGAAAAATAGGATAATGCATTTTATGCTTTACCCTACTGATTGCCATGCTACAGCATATGGGAAGATCATACCTGTATCTAATTCCAGCTTATGAAAAACACTGTGCATACGGGAGTGTGAGCATAGGCAGTATTTGTGTGGTAGTGTTGCTGGGGGAAGCAGGGTCCCATGAGTGTGTACATGCGTGCAGTTTCCTGAGTCTGACGTAGCTAGAGCCCTGCCACTCCTGGCAGCTTCTGAAGCAGGTCGTGCCCCAGGTTTGGGGTTTTAACCTGTTCTGGGGCTCTTTAGGGATGACAAAGCAATGCAGGTTGCTACAAGACGCACAGTTTAATCTTGCTAGCGTTGTGAATCTGAGGGCTCAGGTGTTTGTTCTGCGAAAGAGCTGAAGAAAAAGCCAGCAGAGCAAGAAGGAAGCTCTCTAGGCATTACCTGGAGCTTTGTAATGTTTGCCTGGGGCTCGCCATCTGATCTCACAGTCTACTCTTGCACACACCTCTTTTTTTTTCCCTCCTGTAAATACATCTCCAAAGTAAAAATTATTTTCATCAGTCGGCTTCAGTCCCACAGGACATGGGACTATGCAGTAAGCGCTGATTAAATGTGATTAAAAGCAGACTGTCTCACAGAGCTACACTAGTTGGCCACACTACTTTTGAGATTCGCAGGGCCTCCCCGTACCTGCTCTCACTGCTAGGATGCTCATGCTTGCTGCGGCTGCCTTTACCCAGCCAGCGCTGGCACCAGTGCCCGTGGTGAGATGCCTCCTGCTGTGCTGTGCTCGGCTTGTCTGGGTGCAGAGTGGTCACGGCACTCTTCTTTTCCCCTCTTCTCTTTCTTTTTTTATGCTTTCCAGGCTTGGGAATGAAGTTTTGGTGAACTGTGGTTATGAGAGGAAGAGAAATTGAAATAACTTTGTGGATTATCCCTTCACATCTCCTGTTCAAAAATGATTATAAGGGCCAAGCTTTTTCTTCTGAGAAAGGAGGTTTTTTTCCACCTGCAGTGTCTACAGGTTCCATAGTCCTTGAAAGACTTGGCCATTGAATTTCCAAATAAGCCTAGCCAGTTTTGCAGCCCTTATAATTTTTGTAATTCAGACACTGGTTGGTAGGGTGACTGGCGGGAGCTATTCACCCTTCAGAGGTTCATGGTGCAACATGCAGACATGGGAGCTGGGCCTTACATATCTCTGCATTTTATAAAATAAAACCTATCATCCTAGTGAGGAAAACAAGGCACCAATGTTAAGTGAACGTTGCCAAAAATTAACTGTATGGTACTCAGTTAAAATCAAACTGTACTTGGTTTCCATTCCGGGGCCAAGCCCACTAGATACTCTCCGAGGATTTCATTGGGACCCAGAATGTATTCTAGTTCCCACACTCATGTATTATATTTTCTGATGCTTTTTGTCTAAACATAGTTTCAGGAATTCAAAGCTAATTATGTAGGGCTCCTATGCCGTCCAGCACGAATGCGAAAATTGGACAGGCGACCAGACAGAGGCCAAAAAGGAAGAAAAATTGGCAAGCGATAGTCAAGGAAATAATTTATCACTGATTTTCAAAACACTTTTTCTAATTTTAGCAGCACACCTCTG
Organism: Crypturellus tataupa; assembly: GCA_034781795.1. Lineage (NCBI taxonomy): Eukaryota > Metazoa > Chordata > Aves > Tinamiformes > Tinamidae > Crypturellus > Crypturellus tataupa. The sequence goes on from JAWLRI010001098.1 coordinate 1,318,397, forward strand.
GGTCATGCACTTCTTTGTAAACACAGTATCCCTGCAGAGCTGGCATGACTTCTTCAATGGCATTTAGAAGCCGGCCAAAGGCTTTATTAAGAATGTAAAGCAACTTCCCACCCACCCGCCCCACACAGGCTCCTGCTGGTGCCATGAATACTTTTGGCTTGCAGCCCCAGCCAGCACTGATACAGCAGTATCTCCTGGACACTGTGGAGGCTGCAGCCAGACCTACTGTGCGCGTAGCCAGGGGGACTGACGTGCTTTTTGCCGTCTGCAATTAAGTTGCCATAAAGCTAATATAGGATGCAAAATTTGGCAGTAGGTGTCATTTTGATTTTCCACTCCCATCACCCCTCTTAATATTTGTGTGCCAATAACAAACTCAGGGGGCACTTGGAGGAGATTTGGGAAAAGGGATGAGGAGAGGTGGCCCTGGGATGATGAGTAGGGGCTGTGGTGAGAGGTGTGGGTGTGTGTTCATGGTGAGCACAGATTGGATGTAATATACCAACCCACACGGTTTTTAAACGTTCTCAATGTGACCACCGTTTTTCATGATTATTATTGAAGAAAAATGTTTCTTGGAAATGCCCAGCACAATCTGGGATAGTTATCGCAGAGCCTGAGTCACAGATAACTAGCTGGTCCCCTACACTGCTCCAGAAGAAGGTCTCTTATTCCCCTTTCTCTCTATGTTTTGCTAGGAAAGTCTCGCACAGATGAATTTGGCATCAAGCAATTTTACGCTTATGCCAGAAATCTTCCCTCAGAGTGCAGTAAGACATTGCCTTTTCCTTCCATCATCAAAATAAATCATCAGGCATGCTCAAATTTCCAGTTTGTTCTTCCATTTGTATTAGCATTAAATATTGTAACATGAGATATGTGCACACAGGTAGAAAGCAAATGAGCGTCTTGCTATGCAAGGGCAAATCTTGGGTTTTATTTCTCCAGGGCTCTGTTGCACATATCAACAAGTCCGGTGCACCTCAAGTGTTATAAAAGGTCCCAGACAACTGGGAAATACAGATACGGAGGGGTCTGACATGGTGCAAGGAGGCACGCAGACCGTGACAACTTGTGGTAGGACAAAAGGGGTGGAATACAAAAAGGCAGGAAAACTTAGAAGGAAAACACCAGCCTTACAGACGGTTTAGAAGACTTCAGGTGTCTGGAAGAAGACCATTTAATCCTCAAGAACCTAAAACACTTGGGAAAGAAATTGACTTTTTGTGCCATTTTTAAAAGAGTTGCAAGCATATGGCCTTGACATAAGAACTGCAGAGTTTTGTTGAAAAATGTACTGGTGGGAAGATATGATCCATTTTTGCCTTATAAGCCTATGAATATTAATAGGAATTTGTGCTGCAAACAGAAAATCATTCCACACCTATCGGCCTTTGGTAGTTTGGTATATATTTGGTATACATTATGACCTCTTAGTGAATTGTTTCTTCTCTGTAGCTTGATCTGGTTTTGCTAAGACATCTAGTTGGCTTGATAGCAACAAATATTTGGTTCACCTGCATTCTAAATAACCAGAGTATTGCAACAGATGTGAAATCCCTCTAAAGGGAAATGACACAGGAAGGGAGGAAGAGAAGGGGATCGTACCTTGTAGGGAGTCGCATTAGCAGTAGACAGGCTACTGCAGATCACTGGCGAGAACCCATAAGCTGTCAGCCCCATAGGTGTCTTTTATCTGAGCTCCATACACTAAACACATCCAGCTTCTTCACACTGTTGGGATCAGCCCTCTTCAAAGGTGCGTGTCTCTCCACTGAAGGAAATCCCTGCTCTGTTCATGGCACGTCTGGTGCCCTCTCATATCCACGACATCAGGGCTCGTGTGGGTCCTGCAGGGAACAGGCGAATGGGTTTCACGAGTGAAAAATGAACTGCAGGCAAATCTGTGACCGGGACAGAAATGAGAGGGGCTTCAGAGCCCTGTGCACTTCCTTCTTGCAGTTCTGTCCGCTCAGCATGCTGAACATTTATTTCTACAAATTCTTCTATTTGCATTGCTGCCCCTTGCTTTTCTTTAACATGATCTCAATGGAGCCGCTTTGGCAGGTATATAAAGCACCAGCCTTGATGGAAACATTAGTGTCACCGCTGCTGGGGCCAGAAACAACCATAACACCTTGGAGAAACAGGAGATGGAGGCAGCATGCCAGCCTAGCAGAATTACACGTGGAGATGGCGTGCTCGTATCTGAGAATTAGCCTTGGATTTCTTAGCTCCGTGCTGCCTGTCCTGGTTAAGCCGGTCCTGACTTTGCTGGTAGGTGAGAATTGACATTGAGAAGAGGCAGCCCACAAAACACCTCCCCAACCCGACTGACAAGGTGATGCTACCACTGAGACAGCACTGTGGCTGTTCTGTGCCAACAGGATTTCCACCCTAAGACGAAAATGAGGAAATAATGTAGTATAGTGTCTAAAATATCAAAACTTATATTTGTAGTCATTGGGGGTGTTAAGTCCTCCAGGGGGTATTATCCTAATATTCAAGTTCATTTTTTACCAGAAAAAAAAAATCACTATAATTTGTCATTTCACAGCAACAAGTGAAATGGCTAAATAGTGCTGTGCAGATCTCAAGAAATGGTCATATTTGCCCTTAGTTTGGCAAAGATGATGGGTGTGCCCCCATTATCTTCAGGGCTAGACAAGGCAAAAACCTCTATGGGGATTTAGGAAACTGCTATGTAGAAAGCAATTAGATGGCTTGAAAAACCTAAAGATTAAAGAAGATCTTGGAAGTTGAGACTTTTCCAGTTAGAATAGCCACTAAAATAAGGAGACGGGTTTTTTAAGGTCCACAGGAATGCAGCCACATGGCAGTGGAGTTGTTGCACTTCTGTATGTATTAGTGGTCCAATGAAGCAGATTAGGCATTGTAAAAAGAGACCGTTTTTGACAAAGCAATAACCTGGCAACATCTGTAAACAAACAAAGGACAGATAAACAGCATGGAAAAGATACTCCTTTTTCTGAAAACCCTTAAAATCACATTTCCAAAAGCAATCACTGCTGTTGACAGAAAAGGCAGAATTCAGTCAGCCAGTGAAATCTGGCAAGCGTCAGTCTATCATGTAAGAAGGATCTCCAGCTTTGAGCTGCATCATGGTGCGAAAGGTGGGTTGCTGCCTCTGCTTCCCTGGGGCAGTCGTCTGGCTTCTTTCAGCTGTTTCAGGCAGACAGCAGAGCTCGCCTGGTGTCAGTCATAGCAGATGCCCCATTTACAGATGTGTCTCTGGCTTCAGGATGTGCAAACCCTGTCAGTTTTAAACCTGTGCTCTAGTTTTACCTGCTTTGAAAGATCTTCAGCAGTGTCTTCATTAGAGCTATATTGCAAAGACTGGAAAAGCTCTCTGCAAAATGAACATAGACATGGAAATTCTTTGTTTTCCTATGCTTTTTGGGGGGGACACCGTGCAGTCTTGCCAGTTCTTACAATTTTATTGTATGTTACACAGGTATTTGGTGTGTTACACAGGCATTTTTTTCTAAGCAGAACTGTTCTCACTGGCTGATTTATGGTATTTCATCTTTCATTAAAAAATATTTTAGAATGTTTGGACACAGGAGATTAGTGAGTCCCAAACTGCAGCAAGTGAGGTAAAAAATTAACAAAACTTCCAATTAATTTCATATTTATTTGTTTTATGCTTCTTCCAGTTTTAACCCCACGCAAAACTTGTGAATTTGAAATCATTCAGTGTGAAACACTGAACACTTGAAAATCATAAATAATCTTCCGATTTCCTCCTTTTGAAGATGTACGTGGCAAGCCACCCAGCTGGATCTGGTAGACCCAACAAGGCTGTAACTTCACTTCCACACTGTGCCAGTTTACCAAAGGCAGAGAAGGATCTCTGTATATCTTCAATATCTGAAATTTGAGTGCACCCCAAAGATCTTCCAGGAAATTGGCTGCGGAGGCAGCTGCCGGGCGAGATGCATTCCCTTGCTCTTCCATGTGTTACGGAGCAGGGCTGCGTGCGCGGCTCCCTGACAGGGAGGTGGGAGGATGATCCCCGCCGGCGACATCCGCGCTGGGTTTTGCGTCTTGCTGCTCCCAGCGCAGCTCGGCCGAGGCTGTCAGGAGCAGGGAAGCAGATGCGGGCTGACGTGGCCGTGTTAGCTCGTTACCTGACGGCACACACAAAAAGCTCTGGGGAAATCTAGGCACACTTCGCTGGTATCAGCCCATTGCCTTCCGTTCCCTCTAGATGCTGGCGCGCATTAGAAAGCAATCTGGGGGGAAGGCAAGAGGCTTAAGTGAGTGTTTTGTTCTTGTTTCCCAACACATGTCAACAGGTTTTCCTGAGATAAGATGGATCTCGGTGGAGTATACCCTGAGAAAAAGCAGCTGGGTGCCTGTCTGCTGTCAACGTGCGGAGGGAGCAGATTGCTTATCCTTGTTGTCCTTCTGAGAAAAAAAAAAAATCAGCCAGGAAGTTTAACTGCGTGTTTTTAACGGGCTGCTGGTGCCACTCTCTTTGCAGTTGTTTCCAAGATCAGCTCTGGCTGACCTTGCTTTTGTCCCATTTAGCTGGTTGCCTTGTTTCCTTCCGATTCCCTCACTATGTCCTCATCATGGGGATTTCCACATTTACCCTGTTATCTTCTGGTTAAGCTCATCCCCGCTTACTTCCTCCCTATTGATTTGTGCCTTCTCCTCCTTCTCTTCCTCTCTAGTCCACGGTTTTTCTTCAAGGCACATTTTTGCCCTGTGCCCTGTTCAGTATTCCTTGACCTGAGCTGCACACGCAGCTGCTGCGTTCGCGTTGGGCATTTGGGAGCTGTGCTTTTGCAGAACAACAAGTTACCACTGCCTCACAGGAGCTTTGGGAGCCCAGGAGGAGCTGCTGCCTTGCTGAGTGGTGCTGAGTCCCTTAGGGATCTTCCCACACTGGGAACATGCTGCAAAAAAGGGCCCTCCTCTACTCAACCGGTGCCTTTATGCAAACATTTATTGCTTAAAAGGGGAAGGCCATTAATGTGCATGATGTAGGGGCAGATTACAAGGTTTTCCAGTAAGCAAGGAAATCTGAGGGCAGTTTACACAGTTCCCGCTGCAGAGAAGATCTCCTCTGTGGCTGCACTAACGGCAATCGATAATTCAATATATCTAAGCCACCGATAACTTAATTAAAGAAAAAAAAAGACTCTATTTATTTTAATTACCTTACCCAATTCATTAGGACAACATATGTAATGAAGTGAGGACCTCCTATGTCATCGCTTTGAAAACCCGAAAGCTGAAGTTCATGAGGGTTTGCTCTGCTTGTGTCCCCGCGCAGAGCCGGGCACTGCTCTCCGCAGCGACTGCAGCACCCTGCACGTGTTTGCGTGGGGAGATTTCCGTGGGACATCAGCCGCTCAGGCTTTCTCTCCCTCCTTTCTGCACCAAGGGCATGAAGCCCAGTGTCTGCGACACGTGGATCCAGCGCCAGCCTGCAGAGGGAAATGGCAGCCCCAGCACCACGTCCCAGAATCTCCGGACAGGAGAGTTTTGCCAACTCTCGGTGTCTCCTGGGTAACTTGTTTCACTACCAACACCCTGGGTGGAAAAAAAAAAAAAAAGATAGAGCGCTCTAAATATTGCTGTTTAAAAGCATCCAGCAGGCTGGATCGTGGCCTTGTGATAAATATGGAAAGCTGCTTATTGCAGATCAACTGTGCAAGCACTGAGTGCTGAGCGAGAAAATCTTTCAAAAGTGTCACAGTCTTGCAGGGCTCTGTCTCTCAGAGCTGTAGGCTGGGGGAAACTGTCCTGTTTTGACTGTACATCTGGGCCCAGGTTCCCTCCTGTGGCTTTGAGCTGCTACAGCAGGAACCAGCAGGTCTCTGGGGAAGCTCTGCAAAGCATGCAAGGGGCAGGCTAGCTATTGGAACAGCTATATTTATAATATAATTGCTGCATGGTGTAATTGGGCAGGCATCTGGAGCCCTTCTGACACTACACAGATCTTAGATGCTCCTCTTAGCCGGGGCAAAGCCTATTCTTGAGTGCTCTGTTCTTAAAGTGTGTGTGTGTGGAGAGATGAGGATTCTTACTTGTGTAATGCAAGGTAAAAACCACAGTAGAGCACTGTAGCAGAGGATGATGCAGTGCCTTTTCACTGAGTCGATGACATATAAGACCCTTCAGGCCTTCATAAGCTCTACCCCTGGTCATCCTAGGCAGGTAAGAGTGGATGGCTCCACACCAGCGCTTGTACCACCACTGGCGCTTGTGGTTCCCACAGTGTTAAGGCACAAGAAGGCCAAGTGTTATGTGGAAATATTTATGAGATGAGTAGCTGGGTATTAACTCTCAGATGATACGCTATCTACATTTTGGAAGGGTTGGTTGCTGCGTAGCTTAGCACGGCTACTCTAGCCCTTACTGTTTTGTGTGTTTGCTGATTTTGTTCGGTTTGAGAGCTCTCCAGATGAGGCGGAAAGTCAGCACAATGCCTCGAGATATGTTATCTGCTGTAAATGTGGCAGGAAGTCATTAAAGATTTCCTCAGCTAGTCCTTGGGAAAAGACTGCCTCTGGCAAAGTTAGAGGACTAGCACTGCCAGGGCTGGGAATCAAAAGAAAAATCATTCTAATAAGCAGATGTGCTGGCAAATTCAGAAGGAAGTCTTCTGCGCCACTGCTCCAGTGCCCATCGGGTCAGCAAGGTGATGGGTGACAAAATTCGGGGGACGTGCGCCAAGGGGTTGTTTGTAGCTCACTCCCTCTGGCCAGGCTTGTTTGAGCCTTCCTAAGGCTCTAGGCGTTTGAGAGAGACCTCTGGTCCGAGTCCTTTGTCTCTAAAGTTTTGTAAATTCCTATTGTTGGAATTAAATGGCATTTTGTTTTAAGAAAGGTACTTGGTTGCTGCATACACTCTAAGCCATAGATCCAGGAGGAGAGATTCACAGAAGCCCAACGTTTTTGGACCAACTAGGAAAAGAGATATTCCTGCTGACAGAAGGCAATTGGAGACCTGGGGCAACAGTGCGAGCAGTGAGGGACCCCACACCAGGCAGGTCAATTCAAGGAGGCCCCACATGCCTAGGGGTTCAATCAAAAAGACCTGAGAGAGGATAAGGACATGATTTAACTACCAAATTAGGAATTTGTTCGACTAGTCTCACTTGGCCTATGAGAATATTCTTACTTCTGTTATTCCAGATATGTTAATTTTCTACTTTTCTACATTTTTTTTCCTCCTGAATCCTGTCAGCTAGCCTCTGGTCAAGACCCAAAGGCTGTTTCAGCCAAGAAACAGTCCCAGGGAACTTCTGTAGAAATCTCACTGCTGGGCTATGTGTCTACAGATGCAAAACCAACAAACAAGAAAGTAACTATAGTAATGTTGTGAGATTATCTAAATGGTGGAAAACTTAGTATTCAACCTTGATGCTAAAAGAATAATAAAAAAAGGAAAATCTAAGCAGCCAAACCTAAAAAATCAGGTAGTCTGATCTGTCTAGCAACCACCGCTGAGTATCATCTGGTTCAAAACCTACTTCCGAGCGTGGAAAACAGCAGGTGCAGAAGTGAGTAGTTTGAAGCTTTCACTGAACTTAATCAAGGCACGTAGGAGGATTTTTCCACTAGTTGCTTTTAGGTGCTATTTCAGCTTAGGATGTTTGCTTCTTAAATGCTGAGTCTTGCTTTCAAAGCTGCAAAAGATGATGCATCTTTGTTAGTTCATTGGATCATCAGCTAGTTATTCTATAGCAAGCATAATAGGTGTATTAGAAACGTCATACGCAGTATCAGAGATAACCTGGTTCTGTCTCTCTTTTTGGAATTATCATTACAATGAGAATATTTTTTATTTCTTCCTCATGAACAGTATTATAGAAATGGCCATAAGCACACTGGGAATTTCTTTCCACTTGCTTTGAATTGTTATGCTCTAAGCTAGCGTAAGCTACTCGGGCCCAGTTGGGCAATGTTCTGGGACAAGTGAAAACCATGAAGCCTATTTTAATCTATACGTATGGTTACACCACTGCAGTATACTGCATAAAAATCATCTTTGGTCATAAATATGCCCATTCCAATGGCCTAGAGAGTTTTTCTTACATAAAGCTCACAGTGTGTCACTCACACGTTTGTCTTTGTCTTCCCACAGGAGAGAAAGAAAATACATCTGAAAAGCAAAGCTGTATTTCTCCAGCAGGATTTTAAGGGGAAGAGCCTGTCTGCAGACCACAGTGAATGCCCTCCAGGCTCCACGCGCACAGACATATTCCCCTGGCTCAGTGACACTGCTGGCTACTCTTGCTCCTGCTGAGAAGGCTCACACACGACTTCAACAATGAATTTCCTCCGAAGGCGTCTCTCAGACAGTAGTTTTGTGGCAAATTTGCCCAACGGCTACATGATGGACCTGCAGCGCCCTGACAACTCCACCAGCTCTCCGGTTTCTCCTGCCATGGAGAGGAAGCACCCGCAGCCACCGCAGCCATCCCACGCGTCCTCCCCCGGCGCCAGCATCTTCAGCTCCATCTCTAGCGCCATGAAGCAAACCACACAAGCCGCCGCAGGACTAATCGATCATGCGGCCAGCCCCGCACCGCCCGTGGCCCAGAAACCAAAGATCCTGCTGGTCATCGACGACGCACACACAGACTGGTAAGTCACCGCAGCCCTGCCTCCCTCACCGCCACCACGTCTGGGGAAGGAGAGGGATCAGGAGGCACAAGCTCCCTGCAGGGGAGTGCACAGACACTTGCGCATCCAGATCACCAGTTCTGGCCCTAGGCTGGTTTCTGTTCAGTGATCCCTGTAAATGTCAGAGTAGGTTTGATCTTGCTGGAAAAAATTTTCTGTTTGGCACCGACTGACAAATTCCTTGACAGCCTCATATGTACATGAACATACATAGAGCATTCGCAGCTCAGTAGACTTAGCAGAGCTGTCACAGCTGAAATGGTCCTAAGAGATCGTGGCTGAAGTTGTGTTGATGACATACTTCAGAAGCCCAGGGAGAGGCATAGTTGTCTGTGTGGGCTCTGTAAATGAAAACGGACTCTCCAGTTCTTTTTCTCCTGAGCTTTTCCCAGTATGCATGTTTATATACAAATTAATGAAAAATAACCCAAGAGTTATATCACTAATAATAATGGCTTGAACTCATAAGCAGAACATGAGCTGAACCTTTCAACTGCAAATCATACTGGCTATCGGCAAAAGGCTCTGGGGTTCAGCTAAGCCTCAAGTTTGTCTTGTTTGGACAGCTTTCTGTTTAGAAACAGAGTTTGGTAGTTTCTTTGTTGTGAGATTTGACAGCAGAGGACCCTTTCCAAAAACCTTGTAGGACAACTGAAGTTTTCCAAAATACAGAAATGACCTACTGCCTGCAGCATGGTGCCTTTCAAAGTCTAGATCTAGTCTGATGGAGAAAGCTTTAGGCAAGCTGGCCAAGCAACCTCTTTTAGAGAATACCCATAGCATGGGATGGGGAGAAACCATGTTTAATTTGCCAGCTTGTGTCAACACAGCGCTGAGAAATCGTCACCAGCCCTCAGAGTTCAGCAAAATGGAAATGGTCGCACTGGTAAGGGGAACATACAAAAGATCTGTCAAAGTGAAAGAAAGATGGGTTGCTAGGTCATGGCTGAAGGAAATCGTTTTATTCTCGTTCCACTCCATTCTTAATAAAGTGGTCATCTTTGGTCATCTTTGCCTTCCCAGGAGCCTGGGAACAAGATGGGACCTGCCTCTGGGGGTATCCTCGCAAGGCAGAAATGCTGCGCTCCACTTTGCTCCCTTCCCTTAGCACCCAGGGGTGCTGACACTGTACAGATAGGTCAGGTGGCTTTGGCCAGCTTGAAGAGGAAGGGAACGAAAAACATGAAGGAAAAACATGAAGGAAAAACGGATTTTTTTTTTTTCAAAAGAAAAACAACTATTTTAACCTAATGGGGGAATTGCTAGTAAGATGGTCATTGCATCATGTTTCATCAGCCTAGTATCTTTTATCAGAGCAGCAGCGTGCTAGGCAAGACGACTCAGTCAGCCAAACCAGTGCGGGCCTGAAGAGCCCCGAGCTGTCCCCTGTCCTGGCTGTACCTGCACGTCCTGGAGCAAGCGGGTGCTGGCTGACCCCTGCCTCTGCTTCGCTTTTCTGCAGTTCCTTGGAGATGCTGCCAGGTGGCAGTCCCTTAACGCAGCATCCTCCTGCTGGGAAGGGGAGAGGCTCCAGCGCCTGGGTCTTAGCCAGCATTACTCAGACCAAACACTGTAATCAGAGGGAAAAGCACTAGCTCAAAGGCCAGTCTAGTTTTCCCTTGAGATTAATGGTGACTGGGCAGGAGGGGCAAGGACACGGAAGGGCTGGAGTCTCTTGCAGCACTTCCATGATTTAAGATACATACTGCCTTGAAATCCTTCCCTTTATATGTCCCAGCTGCTGTCCTGTCATGCAGACTGCATGGTGTGTGAGCTGAGCTTGCCCAAGGAGCAGCAGCTGGGAGATATAAAGATGAGGCATGGCTTTTCATGCTGTCTTCACTCCGCGACTTGTGTGTAAGCACTCAGCACATCCTGCTGTCTGGGCTATCCCTCTCCTGTCTGTAACTCAGCAGTTTTCACCTGTGATGGGGGGGGACCCTTTTCACTCCTTCCAGCTCTCTGCCTCCTCCCAAAGGCCTGCAAATATTAAACGATACTGTGTGCAAATGCTTCCTGCTTTCACTCTGTGTCTTAGATTTTGAGGGCACCAAACTAAATCCATGTTCACGTTCACTGGAGTGTCACAACACACGTGTGATACAGAAGACGAGGAAATAACATTACTAACCTTTGTTTACCACAGATTGCTATAGCTCCCTGTGGCATGGATGAAAACGCATGCTTAGGCTAGAAGCAATCACAACCTGGAGACAACATGTGGTCCTTTCTGAGCAAACATACATGGGCAGTCACTCCAGTGGGCCAGGGCTGCTTCTTACCTTCTTTTTTTGAGTTAACTTGACTATAAAAAATGCCCAGGAAATAACAACTGAAGAGCTGCATTTATTTTAAGAGGAGGACTCCACAATTCTTCCTTCCTCATAGCAAGTTGCACAGAATACACAACAAGGAGCAACTTGCCCACAGAATGGAAGAACAAGAGACAGTGCAATCTGCTACTTGATTTCTCTTTTGTAAATGAAAACTTTCTCATAATTGGATATTGTAGAAATATTGCCAAGCCAAACATGAATTTATCATCACTGTTTGTATTACAGCAGAGACAAAGAGCTGCAATTACAGATTAGGACTAGGTGTTGCACAAGTGCAGGCCAGAAAGATCTCGCAACCTAAATAGGAGAGTGCCTGATGAATGTGCTTTAAAAATAGAAAGAATTGCCATTTGTCACTTTAAGGAGCTACTTGGTCTGCTGATAGCACAGTATAGCATTCAGCTTCTGTCAGGGATCTCGAGGAAGGGAAGAGCACCCATGGGAACATGTGGCCTGTCTTCCTCTGTAAAATCCTTGCCACTCCTGACACACTGTTTTATTCCAAAGACAAAATACCATGAAAATAGTGGGAGCCCTACACAACATAATCAGCTGCTTTCTGCATTAGCAGAAGTAAAATAAAGATACATTCTATTAAAAGCAAAGGAACTGACCCAGCTTTCTGTTAAGCTAGCAATATTTGACAAATTTTCCATTTTTCTTCAAGACCCCGCTATAGTGCGTTTCATAGAAGCATGCAGTCAATCTGCCCCATACAGGAGGTGCACCAGAGGAAAACCCTCTCACTACAGCTCCTGCGTTCCCCTGTCTTGGACCAGCAGCCTGCTGAGGTGAATGTACCAGTGCATTCTCACACTAAAGGAAAAGCTTGGTCTCTCTCCTGTCATTAGTGGTGCAGAGCAAGGCAGGTCCTCGCGGGGCCACAAGACAGGCCGTGGCAGGACTCCATGTAACAGCGGAGCAGCCAGCTCCAGCACCCTGACCTCATCCAGGACGAAAACATCCCACCGCTGGCAGCCTCCTTGCCCAGAGCGCTGCTAAGTCAAATCATGCTCTTGCCGGGCTGAATTTCTCAGCAGATCAAACAGGATTTGGAACTGCAAATTGTTAACCCCCGTCATCTGCAAAAGCGCTCGGCTTTCAAGCCTAATGCTCCGGGTTTAAACCACTTATTTGAGAAGCGATCACGCATAGCCTAGGCTCTTACTAACGCCACATGCTAAAAGCATTGTGTTTTGGGTCAGACAGAGCTACAAAGCCCTTAGTTGCATTTGCTAACTATCTCATGTCAATTTCACGCATTATTGGTGTGTTTTGCCCAATTCTAAGGTCCTTTCAAGTGCTATCAGTGTTATATGTTGCCTTGCACAGAACGCATGTGCTTCAGGCAAATTAGGGCTGTGCCATGCTCCGCTATGGAGATTTTAAGAGAGAGAGAATTGCACTGCTGTTTTCCCACTTTACAGCTAAAGCTGAGTAAACATAGTGCCTCCAATAGCATCAGAAGTGAAGGAAGAGAAAAAATATGATTAATACTGAATGAAATCCTCCTAAAAGTGTGTAAAATAGTTCTTTGTATAATAATAGTCTCACAATTTTGGTGCAATTATGGACTGACCTGACAGGATTGCCATGTTTCACTGCAGGATGGAAGTAGTCCACTCTTTCTTATTAAAATAAAACAATTTTTACTTTTGATAGTACATGACAATATTGAGCCTTAAAGATGTATTTGTCAAAAAATGTCTCTGGTCAAATAATAATACTGAATTCAGTCTAATACTGAATTTTGCTAATTTAGGGTTTTTCAAAGCCCTACTTTATTCTCAAAGAATTGCTTTCAAAAACACTCTGCAAATATCATAAATCATTTCATACTTTCAATAGACTGAAGATGGTTTACTAAGGCTCACATTCATATACTTAACTCATTGAAATAAAATGGGAAGAGACTGACTAGCTTTTGGGTTTGAACTTAATTGTCCAGAGTGGATACTTCATATTTGACCTCAGGAGCCTGCAGGTTAAAATGCAAAGTTTTGTCTGTGTTTTCTGATAAGAAGACAAAAAAACAGTCCATATGGCACTAACTGACAATAAATAATTATGAACTAGCTTACACAGGGGTGACATTCTTAGGTTTCAGAAATTCTATGACATTATGCAACTTTAATTTGGAAGACTTGCAAGGGAAAATTTTATTTTCACAAATCTGTCATAAAAACATAAATTTTTGTTATTTACTGTGTCTAGCCAGGACTGAATATTTCTGTGAGTTAGGGACAAATTTCCAGTGTGTGGAAAAGGCAGACACATTTGTGTCTTGGAGTGTATGTGTATATAAAACAAAATAGATGCTTGGAAGAAGCAAGAAGATATTGAGAATTAGCCATATTCCCTAATATAGGAATAGGGAGTAAGGAGAAGGTAAGTCTGTCAGAGGTACTCAGTAAGCTGCATTTATCACACAGTTCTTTAGTCTGTTTTAGGTATATCACCGTCATGTCTGTCTGTATTTTTGTCCTGTGTATGTAAAGCAACTTGGGATCCAGTCCTGAATGAAAGGTGATACAGAAATGTAAAGGATTAGTATCATTACAAAAATAGACACAAGGAATATGGAAAACATTCCTCACCAGGTTATAAATATGTTAATGCAAGTCAATTCTGGGACCTTAATTACTTTACCAGAGTTCTTATAAATGCATAGAATTTAACCTCAGAATGTCCTGTCTAGTCCTGTACATATTAAAAAAAAATCCTCAGATGTATTTCTCAAGGCTTGAGTCAGATTGCTTTTGTATGAAAGCCAACAGCCTTGCCTCAGTGTTGGTTCAAGTTAGCCTGGTTCCCTTGCTCCTAAAGTTCAGAGAGGTTACAAGTGGGCTTCTATTCACAAGAGTAACTGGAATAAAACATTGCACAATCCTCAACAAAATGATACCTCTTGCAAACAGCTTCGGGCCATACCATCTAGATTTAGCAACACGGAAATGTTCCATAAATATACTATTTCAAATAATATGAAAAGTATAATTGAAGCCTCATATCATACCGTAGCTCTGAAACTAACTTAAAGATCCCCCTCAACCTCTTTGTGGCAAGGAGGAATGTGACTGCACATCGACCCTTGAGAGAGCGTATTGGGAGTGTGTGGGGGAGAAATCAGACCTACAGCAAAGTGTCCTTCCTATCCTGGCAGCTTGGGGAAACATAAAAAGCAGTGTCTCAAAGCAACAGCATTTCATTAACTCGTGCTTCTCCTCTTGAGGAATCACTTTGAATATCCCCATTTCATTAGCAGGAGGTGGTGCAGGAAGGAGACCAGCCTCTGAGATGCCTGGAGGCAGGTATTATATGGGACTCTGTGGTTCTTTCAATAGAAACAGCAGCCTGAATGGTTGTGCATCTGCAGTTATTAAACTGCTAGTGCCTTGCCAAACCAGGTCTCTCCTGAAAACAGACCTTCAGTTCCATTCATCAACTTTTAGCCCTACAAGAAAGGGACAACTCACAAAGGAAGTTTTTTTAAAAAAGAAAAAGAAAAAAAAAAAAAAAAAAACTTCCTTCCTGCCCTAAAGCTTCTCATCCTGTGTGTGAAGAAAATCCTTCAACCTTGAAGGGTGGGACCTAGGACCTTCATAAAGGACTTTGCACAAAAACACCACTATCACAGACCCAAGAGTATCACAAGCCCCTTCGGGAGAGGAGGCAGAGACATTTCTATTATTGGTTTGATCCTGTAACTAGCAACACCTCAGGGGTGGTTTCACAGTGATCAGAGCAGGTTCGGCCTTGTGGTTGTTACAAGAAGGGGACAAAGGAGATCTGTACCCATGGACTCAGCACCTAACCTCGGACCCTGAGGACACATCTGCAGCATATCCGAGCTGCTTCTGGATTAGGTATCCCCAGAAAGCAAGGTGGTGAGAGCGCTGTGATCAAGCTCCTTGGAGAAACAGGGCTGAGAAGAGCTACATCACATCCTGGGGCTGGAGCTGGTATTTTGTGGTGTTTGTGATGAAGTGTCACTGTATTTGGAGCTACCTCCTGTACTGATGGAAACCATCTACCTCCGTATGCCTCTTTCTGTAAAGTGGGAATACCATTTCCTCCTGTTGTGTCTGGCTCATCTAACCTGTGGTTTTCTGAGGTGTCAAAATGAATGCCCTCTATCAGGTGTTTATGTACCATCTTTAGTATCTTGATCCCCCCTGGAGTTTCTGGAGTAGCAGATATGGACAAAAACTCTAGTCACCTGCAGATCCCACCATTTGTGGAGTAAATTTTATCCCTTAGTCACTTAGACCCTGGGCAGCCCAGGGATTTGACCAGCTCAGAAGTCTGTACTATTTGTAGCTGAGAATTTCCGAACTGGAGAGAAGGGGGAAAGGGGTTGAGGACCAGCCCATAAAAGGGAAAAACCTTCCTTGTTTTAACCCTGAAAAAAAGAAGGGCACAAATGCATCTCTTCTCCCTCCTCCTCTCCTTAGCGCCTTTATACCACGTTGGGGGCTTGGGGGGGTCAGGGCATTCCAGAGGCTGCTCGCTAGTATCCTGGAAACTGCCTCCTTTTTCCCGGTCCCAGCCCCTTTTATGAAGGAGACAATGCGGACATACAGTGAGTGCCTTGTGCATCACTTGGGCCCCCGGCCCTCTGACAAAGGGATTTTTTACAGTGGCCCCCTGTGCTCCACGGGTTCCCCCCACACCCAATCCAGAGGGCTTCAGTCTGGCATTCTCTAGAGTGATCCAGAAAATAACTGCATGCCTTATTTCTGCAAGGGGCTTGAGGGAAATATTTATAATTTGATTCCAGGGAAACAATTCAGATGATTCTACAAATTAACCATTCATCCCTTTTCATTTTTTTATTTGCTTCACCCCTTCTCTACCTCTTCCTTCCTTCCACTATGAGTTGCCCACCAAGACTCTTGCACATTCCCCTCCTCCTTGACATGTTTTGGTTTTGTTTCATTTTATTTTGTTTTTCTGACATCTCCACAGAGCGGGAAAGGCTGCCTGAAGTTCCAGATAAGAAGCAGGCCCCTTCCAAAGTGTGGTTTTTTTGGTTGTTTTGTCTTGATCCCGAGGCACTAACATGGTCAGAGGACTCAGAGGGGAGTGCCCTCTTCCACAGGCTCTCCTTGATAACCAGCCCGTGTCTGGGGAGCAAGGGTGGTGCTTTTGCAGCTTGAGCAAACAGGGATGTCCCACTGCAGGGAGGGTAAGCTCAGGCCTAAAGCTGTCCTTTCTGATGTGCCCCACTGGAAGACCAACATCTCTAACTCATTTGTGAGTTGGTAAGAACAATATTCCATGAGACAATCGCTCTGAATTAGGGAATCAAATAAGAGCAAGGAGTTGGGATCCGTTCTGTTTCTACCTGGGGAAGAAAAACTTGGTTTCCAATGAAATAAAGTCTCAACCTAGGGATGTCTCAGCCTGGCTGCTAATATATCTGCATTTAGCCACATGGGCTGGTGTGGAGCCACCAACATTTGAGCATGCAAGCTGAGACCTCACAGCCTACCCATGCCACGGGTGAGTCTGCTAAGAGGGAGCTGCCACACGACAACAGCTCTCCCGTGCAGAGCTGAGATAACAACCACTGCATTGCTCCGAGACGCACTACCAGCAACTGATACGTCAGCCGCACTGAGATCTTCTACAGGAAGTTTTGAACTGTATTTCCTTGAGCTATAAGCCATCTCACAGGATGTCCTGAAGAAAGTCCCTCAAATTTTGTATTGCTCTCTTCCATGCTGCAAAATGCGTCATAACCTCTGTTTCATTCAGTTATTGGACCCACGGGAGCAACTCTAAGCTTTTGAACCAGTATCTTCCTCCAGTCCCTCATGATTCACTTTGCAATCTCTTATCCTTCCTGGTGCTTTTGTCCCGATGCCGAGATGCTATAGTGAGAAGTCTGCACCCTTTCTTACACAGAGTCCTGCCTGGTGGCACTTCACGTAAGGATGAGCTCCTTGGGCGTCCTCTGCTTAATGCCCAAGTGTCTTTCTCTCCTCCTCCCTGTGCAGAGCAAACTGCAACCTGGTAAAAGCTGTACGTTTCTCTGCCACATCCCCCATGTCTCTATACCCCACAGACCCTTAGGGAAACACAGAAGCACCTTTGATATGCTTCTTTGCACTGAGAGGGGAACAAGGCAGGGTTGGGAAAGTGAGCAAATAACTCCAGGGGAGACCGCACAGTCTCTGTGCGATTCACACATCCTCAAGTTCCTACACTAAGCATGTGCGTTGGCTGAGGGACTACCCTTATTGAACCTATTTCTGTTCTAAGGCAGAAAGAGAAGAAGGTAGATTAACCTGTTATACATTGTACTTTGATTGACAGAGAGGAACTGCAAGCTGCAAAGTCACTTATCGTGACTTTTCTGTACTTCCCCAGCAAAAGTAACTTGTGACTTTTGCAGTCACGTGCAGTGCCACTGCAAGGGGGGTTTCCATGCCATATCTTTTATGTAGGTGATTCAAGGTGAATTGGTCAAAACTACCATTTTTTTCCCTCCTCTCCAAGTCTGGAGGATACACTCTGTATTCAATAAAAAATAGGGGATATGCTCCAGCCACACTCACTGAGGCAGACTGGGGCTGTTCCATGGCAGCTCTGGAAAACAAGCTTTTATTTTTTCCAAATTACTTCATGAAAAGAGGCATCAGGTTTCCTGTGGCCCTGTAATCATATCAGGGCTGAAGCAGAAAGCAGAAGTTATGTTTTCCTGATGATGTCTGATGATGTCTTTGCACCCAGAATATATACGTCTTTCCAGAAAATACAACTCCCTCATCACTCAGAGAGAGCAATCCAAGGCAAACCTTTCTCCTTGAAAGCAGGGGCAGACATTTGGCTGCTTTTTATGGCACTGCCTCTCCTCCAGTCAGTGTGGCCACGTTTAAATGCATTCCCTAGCCCTATAAATCCCACCCAAGAACTTGTTCTTAAGCATAGCCCTGCAGTTCTCTTCAGTCAAAATATGTTTACATGCTAATTTACCGAGATCACAGCAACCACATCACCCCATCTACACCCTGCGTAATCAAATTATAACACTATGTTCTTGGGGACTGAACATCTGGCATGTTTTAAAATAAAGAACTGGCCAGGCTAGCAGTGGTCAGCACCATAACACAGCTCAAGAGCAGGGGCAGATTCAATCGGCCAGTGACTGGCTCAGTGTCCCCAGGCTCTTTCGGGGACTGCTGAGGACGCAACTTCTGCCTCCTGGAGCTGATGAGCTCCTTGGCTGTGTTGGGAGGTCAAGGGGAGACACTTTTGAGGCTCTCCAGAAATCTCTTTCACAGGTCTTTGGGTGAAGCACCTGGCTGCAGTACAAATTGCCTAGATAACTCCCCAGCATATCATTTATATGCAGATGTCCAAAGGAACAGAGCACCTAGAATCTCACCTTCTTTTGAGAGAACATTCACTAATGTCTGGATGCTGTTCCCATTCAAAAACCTCTATCTATTTTTTTTTTCCTACATCCTCATCAGAGCACTGTGCTCTCCCTTTCCTCCATCCTGTGCCTGCTGTGCTCTTTTTGGGACCAGAAGCCATTTCACATGCCATATAAAAGCTTCTTTTTTGGCGCCAACGCATTGTGATGTTTCTGCAGCATCAGTAAAGACTCTGCAGTTTTCTTAAAATTTTAGCAGTTCTAGGATGAAACTAAAGCCGTTTTTCCTTTCAGTATGATAGCCTTTACTGCCCAGGAGCTCAGAAACACCGATGTAAATTGAAGACATCACTCCATCCGTTTCAGAGATGTCTCAGTAAGAAGTATTTCATTCTTACCTTGGACTGTGTCAAAACGATGGGCTGACCAAAACATTTGGCTGAAAATTACTTAGCACCTGTATTCTGCAGAGATACCCGGAACATGTTAACCTCCCTCCCCTGGGCTGCCTTTGAAAGGAAGTTATATATTAGGCCATTCAAAGAACTCTATCTGAGAGATGAGGATGAGGCAGACTGCATGGAAACAGGGATAAGAAGAAGATTTGCCTGTCTCGAGATGCTTTGCTCTGCTCTGATGACTCTGTGTGACTATCTGCAAACACAGACAGCCTTACAGAATTTGTAGAGAGAAGTTTTTGATCCTATGAAGGTTAATTTCCTGGACTATGCAGTGGAAGCCCCTTCACTCCATCTTTACTGGGCTGCAGACTGTGGTTACTCACACTTCATTACAAGCTGAAGTAAAGCAGCACCAAGGACTTTGCAACCAGCTGGTCAGTACGGAGGAGAGGCCGTAGAGGGAGGAAGTGTGTTTCATAAATGTGGGTAAGGACTATACATTATGAGTGCACTGGGAATAAAAACAAGCTTGTACCAGTGCACACAGTGCCTCAAATTTCAGACCAGTTCCTGTGGGCCCACTTAAAGCTTATTCCAGTTTTTGAGAAGTTGCTCATTCCCGTAATATTCCCTGTGTTTAACAGTGAAAAATGTTGCCGGATCCAGTAATGCCTCTAGAAATACGATGGAGTTATTAAGTGTAGTTAGTGTTCCTGTTCATTGTTAGTGGCATGATTTCTCAGCCTGTCTGCTGAGTTTCTTTTATTCATACAACACTCAAAGAAGCAAAGGATGGCCAGAGCTCTGCTTTTTACACTGGACAAGAGGTTTCACGCCACTTGGTGTAGGTCACACCTGGCTTTTCCACTGTCCTGCATTAACTTCTCTTCAGAGGTCTTATTAGCACCATGCTGATGGATGGGCTGCCTGAGATGGGAAGTGTAATATGGCCCGCAGACACCCTCATTTCAGCCAGGCAGAAAGTTTTTGACATTTTTTATGTCAAAACAAGTTTTGTCATTTTTTATGGCTGGAGGAGGGGAGCATTCAGTTGAAAATTGGTGTGTGTGTTGTTGGGGTTTTTTTTAAACTATGAGGAAAATTACCTTTCTACCATCTCTCCTTTTTTATTTGAACAAATAGACACATAGTAAAAATGTAAGCCAGCTTCTTTTTTTGCTAATACTATAAAATAGGTAGCAAAGCCAACTTCCCCTCTTTTTCCTTTACTTCTTTATTCTATCCTATCTTTGCCAAATGGAAACAGAATTCGGAGAATTACTTTATTTCTGGAAATAGTTCTTGCAGGGCTTAACTGTGTTTTCAATGTTCTCCAAATAGAAGTGCTTTTGGGGATCTAGATGATCTTCCTGAAGTTTTCTATACAGAAAAATGAGGGGGGGAACTGAAAAAATAGTCTCAATTCATGCTTCCTGTTACATGTATTCTGTCTTCTGTGATGCTTATTTGCTGATGGGAAGAGCTGGGAAGAATAGCCACAAGAGTAACTGAATTGGCAATTGCCCTGATTATTAATCACAATCAAGAGGGTAAATGCAAATACAAATTAAAAAAAAAAAAAGAGAGAAGGAAAAAAGAAAAACTAAAATGAAAACTGTCCAACATTTTTCCTATATCTTCTCCAGCACTGCTGTCAGCCTTCCTCTTGCATAAGTGCCCCATCCACCTGCAAGTTCTCTGTTGTGTACGTAGTTCACAGCTAGGAGCAGAGGTAATGGAAGATATAACAAAAGATTTTTTCCCATGACACCATTCAGTTCTGAAATAAATTTAATTTCTCAGTTCAGAAGATGAAAACCTTCACTAGTGACATGTGGAGCTACATATGCTGTTTCTCTAAATTAGTATCAGAAAGACAACCAGAAAGGAAAAGCAGCTCTGTAGAGAGAGAAAAAAAGAGAGAAGGCTTTACAAGTGTTTCAACTGTGTTGATAAAGGTCTTTATTCAGCATAAGAAGAAAAAAGTTTCTGATGCCTTGGCATAGAATAAAGTTGTTCTCCTTCTTTTTCCAGGGTAAGGATTGAGTATTAAATGAGATTTAGTAAGGTCTCATCATTGATTAGAATTGTTGCTCTGGAAAAGATTAGGAGAACATTTGTTTTTCACTTTGAAAATAAAATTAAAAAGTCACAAGCCTTGTAGGAACTTTCCAATGTGGTTTTCATCTGGTTTGGCAGGTTCTTCCTGAAGAACAGAAAGCTGAGAGAAGATGGGAATTAGGAAAACATGCTGTGATCCCAATGAAATTCTTCAGCAAAAAGAGAAATGAAGAAGCAAAACAGTGCATAATGAAAAACAAAAACCTTCTTTGACCATGTCCATCTATCTTCTTTCTTCTGCAGGGCCAAATACTTCCAGGGGAAGAAGGTGAATGGAGAATTTGATATCCGAGTGGAACAGGTCAGTGATAACTGAACTCTGCTATAGGAAATATATGTGGATAGGACTCTCAATCATACATAAACTGTGGATATCCTTCAAGAGAAAATAACTAGGGAGGAATTTTAAATCATGTCTAGTTTATAGAATTATGAAAGCCATAAATGAAAATTGCCTATAGGGCCATCCCTTTCTCCCCACTGCCTTTGCAGAATCTGTCTCTATCTCACCTTGAAATAGAATCTGCAATTCTAACTATGGGATCATCATATCCTCCATTGTACAACCAATTCACAACCCCGTATTTGTATCTTCAAATGTGCAAAGCTGTGCATGCAGGCAATGTTATATTCCACATGCAAGCTGTCTGTCTGGTGACTTACCCTGCTTCGAGCCTAAATCCTCTGGTTTCAGTACACAGAGTATACATGAGTATACAATATACTCATGGCAAAAGATTCTGTATCTGTATCTGTATCTGAGGAGCCATAAAGAGTCTCCTGTCCTATCCTCTTCTTCCAAACTGTTGGGCTCTGCAGGAGGTTGGACCAGTTCCTGGTTTATCAGTTCCTCTGTTAGCAATGGCATTTATTTCATTCATAAACTCTTCATGATGGGGACAGGCCCCTCCTCTCTGTGTTGCAGAAGTTCATACTAAAATGAAGCCCCAGTATAGACTGAGGCTTTTAGATACTATTATCACAGTAGAAACAATTGTAAGTCACCATTTGCACGTGTCTAACTTGAAAGCAGACATAAGAGTGGAGAGGTGAAGGGGTGAAGAGCTGATGGTCTTGAAGGAATTGCATGCTTGTCTTCAACCCAGCAAGCTCATCTTAAACGGGATTGAATGACCTGATGTAGCCTGTCTTTATAAAGCTGGTGACTCTGTATCTTGTGTGTACGTGTGCGTGTGTATAAATACATTAATTCAGTTGTTTTAAAGTCTTTCTCAGGACAAACTGCCCTGAACAAACTGTTCTCTGTATTTTCAAAGACTTGCTGTCTAGTTGCCTAGGACAGTGCATGAGAACATGTGTTCTGATCAGAGACTGTGTCTGGGAAACAAAAGTCATCAGGATGTATTTTGGCACCATGATACTATGAACCCTTCATTTTCTTTGTATTGGTATTTCACATATCAGTACTTAATGGTAGTAATAAGAACAATTCTCACTTCCATCTCCTGATGGAGGTCTTTATTTTGCAAGCAGGTAAATGTCCTAAAAGAGAATGGAAAAAAAAACCCAAACTTCTAACATAAAAGCATGGAATCATGTAACAATTTGGGGTTGAGGGGACCTCGGGAAGTCATCAGATCCAGACCCCTGCTGAAAGCAGGGCCAGCTTCAAAGCGTCCTGTTCAAAAAAAACTGCTGTTCCCGATGACATCTTAATTCTTGTCTAAACCTCCAGTCTCTGCCTTTTTCCTCTTAGTCCTCGGCTCCTCGGCAAGTTATTTCCTTAAATTTCTGATAATGGAACTACCTCCAAGGGCATCTGAGTGGAGGCGGGCAGAAATAGGCTCTGGATTCCTGACAGGCTTGACCAGTAACGGCCCTAGTTGGTCATCTCCATGTAGTCTGCATTATTCTCTCAAAGACTTCACCAGTGAGACTGTCCCAGACCATCTCTTGAGAGTCTTCTCATAGGCTGAAAGTCTATGGTTGAGAAAAGGCACCAAAACGCTCCAAGCAAAGGCTGTAGGACTGGGCTTGCTTTGCCGGAGAGCTCCTCTTGCAGCTCCATTTAACCATTCAGGGCAGCAACTAGGGCACTGCTTGAGGGCATGAGCTGCATACTCGCAGGGAGAGTTCAGCAACAATAAGCAAGGGTGCAAACTGCTTCCACTTGCCCCCTTCCTGCCCCTCACCTCAGGAAACTGAGCCTCCATGTCTCCATGTAGCAGGCTGGGAACTGCTCTTGACTCCACCAGACCTTGATCACAGAAGAGAGCATCACTTTCCCAGTTAGATCCCTCCCTATCAAGGGAAACATAGACACTCCTTTGTCATGGGCAGCCCTCAAATCTGACCTCAGGCGCCTGTGCGGGTCATTTGGGCCAAGAGAGGGGCACTTCTCTCTTCAGACTCTTTGTCCTCTTCTGTTTTCACAAATCCTTTCTTCCTCAGTGTTTCATGGTATTTTTGCTCACTGCAGCTTCTAAGATTACCTGCAGCCTTTCTCCCCTCCTTGTCATCTTCCTTTGTTACACTCCTGATTTCTAAACTTTTATGGAACATATCCCCTGAGGCTAAGGCAAACCTTCTAGACCTAAAAAATGAATATTATTCCACTTTCCTTGTGAAAAAAATGTGGGAAATAAGTGTGCTTACCAGTGTGATGTACATCTTTCACTTTGAGGTCTCAGACCATCATTCTTCACGACAAAGCTAGAAAAGAATCACAGGAATCGTACGTGAACTGTGCCATGCTACAGTAAAATCCTAATCATCTTGTTCAGTTCTAAATAAGCTATGTATCAGATCAAATCTTAATTCTTGCTCTACAGTTGGGCTCTGAAGCTACTTGATCTGCTCAGGAAACTCATTTGTTTTTTTCAGTTTTCCATCTGCTTTGGGTATCCATTTGCCCCAACCATTTACCCCAACCATTTGTCCTAAGACAATATAGATTGTCATGGGAGAATTTTTTTATACTTCGTAAGAACATACAGTTTCGACATGAAAAACTGAATGACAAAAATGTTTGAATAGGGGAAAGTAGTGAAATTAAATATTTACATTTTTTACATTCTACTAAAATTGCCACATTTTAAAGAAGAAACTGCCTTAATTTTTCAGAGAGTGCTATTTTTTTATTTTTTTGTCTTTCTTCCAGGATGCTAAGTGGTTGGTTTAAAATGAAAGAACAGTTTGTTTTATTGTTTTTATTATTATTCTTTTTTCCTTCTCTTTCAGCTCCATCTCGATTACATCTTCATTCTATTTTGGCAATCTTTGAAAGAAGCAGAAAGGGAAAATAAATAGGGATTTTTTTTTTTTAATCCTGACATCACTTGTTTATAATGCAGTGGGAGTGTTGAAAGCAGCAGTCTCTCTTTCTCTCTCATCAGCAGGAAGCAAATTATCTAATCTGGTTATACTTCCCTACAAGGTCTCTAAGTTGCCTCTCCTCCTTGGCTGTTGTTTGAGGAATGCAAGATGTCTGTGAGCATTGTCTTGCTTGCTCCCTCCCTCATGCACACAGCTCTGGAAGCCATTGACTGCTTTCAACTGAATTTGACAAACAGATGTTTCAAGTTGTTAAGTTTCTACAAACTCTTTCAGCAGAGATAAATTCAGTTCCTTTTAGATGCTGTCTAATCCACGGGGAAGTTAAAGACAGTTAAATGCCATCTGCATGCCCAGTGAATTGCTTCCATAAGTTTCAGCTTGTTTGAAAAGAGGTTTTCTAGTCTCCTGTAAAAAATGTTTGCTGGTTGTTTAACACAGAAATGAACCGTATTATACCACCTCTAAGCCCGTGTTCTTCAGATAGGTCCACTAATGCCAACATGGTGACAACATCTGCCACCAGCATTGCCTGGCACCAGTGAACAGGCGAAAGAGTTGTCAGTGACACTACCGTGCTTACATACTCCAACCTGTGCTCTTTGCTGTGGCTCACTAAAATAAATATGAGGGCTGACTGTTTCTACCTCTGTTTCTTCTCCTGTGATCTTCAGTGTGACACCCCAAACATTTATTAACCACTTTACTGGCTGCTGGATTTATCTTCACGTGCCCTTGATTTAAACTTATGCATGCAAATCTATCGTCACCTCCTTTGGTGAGGAGATGGATGCAGAGGAAGAGGCACGGGAGCTCAGGGCTGGGCTGGTGGAAAGTAAACCAGCTCCTGGGAGAGAGGAGAAAGGAGAAGACTTTGAAGTCTTCTTTGTTCACTTTGAAGTGGAAGAGGTAAAACCAAATGCCATTAATAGCAGTGAGGGCTACTATCTTGGGCCACAGAAAGCAAGCAATATCATTTATCACAGGAGAGCTAGGGGCAATTACAGTTACAATGCTTCCAGAGAAGATCTCTGCTGCCAGAAGCATCTCATCATACGAGCTGCTCTGTTTCCCTGATAGCCTCCATTTTTACCTTAGTCATATTGAGGGATTTCAGCACATCTGGGCACAACATTTGTTTCCAAAGCTGCTTCTCTCTCTCATCTTAGATGTCACAAGAGTGACTGAGGAAATTCGGCCAAAACGGAGGAAACCACTAGCCGACCGGGGTGGTAGGAGGGAGAAAGGGAATGTTACCGCTACCTTTAGGTATGCAGTATGTCTTTCCTCTCAAGGGATAATAAAGCTTTCCATCAGCATTTTTAAATAAATCTAGTGGATGAGTTTGCTCTCGGATCTTAATCCCCAGAGTGAGGTACAGTGCATGCCTATAGCTTTCTCCCTTGGGCCCCCTTCAGTTTAGCTTAATCCAGGAAGAATTTTCCCAGGTGGGGAAGTAAATTTGGTGTAAGTCCATTTAGCTGCCCATTCAGCACAGAAAGTAGGTGAATGATATATTTCTAAACACAGGAATATTCCCATTTCAGAAAGACTTCATTTAAGACTTAATTTGACTTCATTGCAATGTAAATTTGCACAAAATATAGCTTATATGCAAGTGCTCTCTTGAACTGGGGCCTCTTTTTTCTTTTGGAGGTGCTTTAGATTTACATCTTCATTATTTGAATATTTTTCTACTTTAAATCCTTCTGTATGATAGTTGGTCAAAAAAAAGGAAGAAGCGTGTCAGAAAAGTGAAAATCTGTTCAACCTACTCCCATTAAAACTCTGATGGTTCGGATCTCATTCAGTGTGTTATTTTAGAAGCAGCTAGTTCCAAAAAATAATATTGTTAGTTTATTTAAAAATAAAATAATTTTTTAGATTGTGATTCATGCCTTCATTGCTTTTATTACCCTTATACTTTCTGAGACTGCAGGGTATATATTTCCAGTTCTTTTCTCCAGAGACGCTAAAGGTAGAAGCATTCTTTTTTAAATGAAAAGAGAAAGTTTGATTAAATAACATGACTCCAAGCTTAAGCAAGAACCTTAAATACCATAGGATCTGACAACACTGCTTTTTGTCTTTCCTGAAATTAAATTAGCTTTTATCTTCTCAGTCCATCGTTCTCCTTCATTGACAACAGGGCAGGAAGCATCAGGAAATATAATATAGTCAGGAGGGGGAGGAGTTATGCCCTGGGCCTCTTGCTAGCACGTATGTGCCTCTGAGGTTGCCCACCTGCCCATGTAGCTGCAATCCCACAGCCGCTGATGTCAGAGGCGGGGAATGTGGCTCTGTTGCAGAGATGGGCAATAACATTTCTGTTTCTTCAGTTTTTGTTCAGCTGAGTTTCCAGGTGGTACAGCAGCGTCTGAGACACTTATTATTCCCTCTTTTCCATGAGCCCCTGCAACAATCATGACCTGCTTAGAAACAAAGAATCATTGATCTCTCCATCTGGGGGGCGATGGAAACCTGGGCTTAGCAAATATTTTATGTTGCTAAAGACAGCTGGTAGTAATGCAGCACCTCTTTTCCTACCTTGTCTGCCTTGTCCCAGACAAATATAAGTGTTGAATGTTGTAAGGGCTTCATGGGACTCTTGAGGTTTCTCTAATGGATCACAACATGTCCCAGGTTGGCATCTCCCAGGGCTCTGGGCTTGCCCCCATGTGAATGAGGGGATGCAAGGTGGCTGTATGTACGGTGGTCCAGTCTCACGTCCTGTATTCACTGAAGAGAGCATAGGAGGAGAAGAGAGAACACAGACCTAGCACGCAAGAACAAACCACCTTTCTCAGAGACAGCCTGCTGCCTTTGGAGTGCTTTTCCTTCACATTTTCTTTAATGGGATTTTAATATATACAGAGACATCTTTTCTCAGTCTTGGCATTAGCTAATTAATGTTTTGAGGGGAGAAAAGAGTGAGGGAGAATTGATGACGCCAGAAGGTTTGTCTAAATTTTGATTCCTGCTGTTTGTCCACCCGTCTTCCCACATTTCCTGACATGAAGAGGTGGGTCTGTCTCTCTGTCTGACATGCATTCTTCTTGCACAGCTCATTCACTTGTTCCTGCTGCCTGGTTTATTTTCAGGGAATGATTATTCAGTGAAGTCCTATGTACATGCTTTTGGAAAAGTCTTGTGGTATAGATTATGACTCCACTGGCAGCACTGTCAGGAAAAAAGAGTTCTTGGCACACACAGAAGGTGATTTTAATACAAATCATGTCTTCCATTTCCATTGTACTTCACATCCTAAAGCAGTATTTTCATGGGTGGCCTAATGTGGTCATTTCAAAAGGTAGGCTGGTAGACTTGTGCATGGCCGTGTGAATTAGCCTCTCATCAGTTTTATTCATTATATGTTTTACTTTACTTTTTCAAGAACAGCAGCAGCAGTTCTCATACAAGACTAGTTTGCTACAATTTGCCACATAAAGCATTCAGAAACCATACACCAAAAGTATTGAAAAAAAATCAGCAAGAATGATTTTAAAAAAATCACAAGGTTTCTTTACAAAAATCTTCCTTTGTTATTCTCCATTTAATCTGATAGAGTGAATGTTTGGAACTTTTGCCTGGGATCAAAAGCTTTAGAAATTTGCTTTTGCTAATGAGACCTGTGATCTTCAGGTAGTCACTCCTTGAAGGAAAAATTATAAGACAATCCCCAATGCCCAAATGCCCAATCCCAAGTGAGAACTGACACACCAAATGGCACTCACACAGATTAAGATATACGGGCTTTCAGCATCAGGGCTATCTGTAGGCTAGAAGTGCACACCTTAGTTTTCAGACATGTGACAAGCAGTAGTGGAAGCTCTCATTGGAACTACATGGCCACAACGCCCTGCCGGTTGGACCTTTCCAGTCTTTTTCTCCCAGAGTGCAATCCTGATGCTGGGAACAGGTGGAGAGCAGGGTTCCTCCCCCTGGGAATGTGTCTCAGCAAAGAGAACCAGCAGAAGGAACCCATGGAGTCTGTAATCTTGACTCTACATGCGTGTGTACACCGAGCACGTACCGTCCTAGCCGTTGCATTTGTTCACATCCATATGATATGTTCAGGCTTCCACTGGGCTGGGGTTAGGGATTGCTTACTCACACAGAAATGCTTGTCATGATTATAGTGAAATGTGCTGGTGGCAGCATGCAATCCCGTGTCTATCAAAGTCTCTCTTTCCTTATGCATTTTGGAAGGCCCACCAAAAACTTACCAAAAGCATAAAATTCCTCAAGGAATGCATGTGGTTTGATTAGACATTAGTAATTCCTCTTCCTAAGTGTCCAAACCACGACACAGACCAGCTTGTTACTCTGGCTGTATTTTCTGTCACAGAGTAGATGAAGAGACGTAGACGTGCAGAAATAATCGTGGGGACTTTAAGAATAAGCGAGGAAGCATTGGGAGCCTTGACTAGGGGTTGGGGTTTTTTGCAGCATAGTTTGTTGGAAGATGAGACAGGAAAAGCTGGTGGGGAATCTTTGAGGAGATAGACAGTCCTTTCAAGATGGAGCTCTGAATGTGAATAAGGAATTGTGAAAGGACAGCAGTCCTCTTGTTCCTTCCCTCCTTCATGATCCCAACCCTTTTAATTTGCCCAGCATCGCTCTTGGAATGTCAGTTCATTCCCAGAGCTCCAGACTGACAGAGCAAGTGCAGGCTGGGGTGGGGGTGAGAAGAACACTGCAAAGCACGAGCAATGGCAAGCCCTGGGCCCAGATCAGAGGTGTGAAAATGTGTGCGCGTGCAGCTGGACAGGGGAGGAGACATATACCAGACAGGACCCTCAGAATCACAGGACGGCTCAGGCTGGAAAAGAGATCTCTACAGAGCCTCTTATCCAGCCCCTGCTCAAAGTAGGCTCAGCCAGCGCAAGGTTGCTTAGGGCTGTGTCCTGTCAGGTTTTGAATATCTTCAAGAGCAGATAATCCACAGGCTCTCTGGGAAACATGTTCTGGTGTTTAGCCATGCTCACAGTAATTATTTTTTTCCTTGTTTTTAAATATCATTCCCTGTATGTCATTTTGTGCCCATTTCCTCTTGTCCTTTCACTGGGTACCACTGAGAAGAGTTTGGCTCCATCTTCTTTATTATCCTCCGTCGGATATTTACACATATGCATGAATAGTTAACGGCAAATGCAGAAGATGGGGGAATAGAAGATAAGTTGATAGCTTGGAGAAAGTAGTGCGAGGATTCTAGCGGACCAGAATATGAATAAAAAAAAAGTCATATTGCCACAAAATAACAAAGATCATATTGGAACACAAGAACTGGAACATTATCTGTTAGGCAAGTGGGCTCATACTTCCGTCTTATTCAGAAATGGTCACTTCTCAGCTGAAAGACCATGGCCAGGGGCATCACAAACCAAGAAAGTTGTGGGTCCAGCAGATAATCCCAGTGACAGCAAGAATATTGAGCACTTTGATGGTAAACATCACCTATAAGACAATTCTGTGAGAATGTGGTGTTTTTGTCTAAATAAAAAAAAAAAAAAAAGAGGAAGAAAGAGAGGTAAATTCTTAAAGACATAACTCATTCTGTAGGAAGAAGTAATGGAAAAAAAAAAAAGTAAATTAAAGTTGGACCTTGGGAGAACTTTCCATGTTGAGACATGGCATGGGTTGCCTGAAGAGGTTCTTCATCTTTGGAAGATACATAAAGATATGTAGCATCTCTACAGAGTGGCAGTTAGAAGTCTTTCCAACCCAATTTTATTATATGAAAAATTATTTAAATATAAATGTCTTCTATTAAGTATTATAGTGCTGTCAAGATAGTCATTTCTTCTATTGCATGCTTTAAAATGATAAATTTCTCTTCATTTTTTTCAGTAAACATAAACAAAAACTCTAAAATAGCTGACCAAAATGTTCTCTAGCACCTATAGAACGTTAAGAGGAGAAACTGAGAATAGGTTAAGATTTGGTTCAAATCATCTAGAGAGATCTGTAATTTTGAACATCTGAAATTGGCATTTTTTAAAGGAATTGTCCTCAAAATATCTTCAGACGTCCTCTCAGTCTTGGACCCCACAAAGATAAAAAGTGCTCCAAGATCCACAGACTGTTACATTACTCTTGAAGGTGGATTGTATCACGTTTGTCACACGTGGTTCACAGTTACCCTAATTGTTTCTGCAGCCATTGGCACCATTTCAAAGTGAGTAAAAAACACCATCAGGCTAATGTAATATCTTCTTATATTTGATGTGTCCTAATGTGAATAACTCTGCAAGGCAATGGGGAGGTATGTTCTCCTGTTTTATGCATAGTTACCTGTCACTCTATCTGCATGGGCTGCTTTCAAAGCCCTCTTTGTCTGCAAGGTAAACTCAGGCTGGAGATGATCTCAGACTTGAAATCCCAGCCAAGGGAAGTCATCAGGCTACAAACCCACAAAGTTAAAAATACAGGGAGCGCTGGAAAATCAACAGGAAACAATTTCTGCTGACTGAAGTTTTCAGCTTTCTTCCAAACACCAGCCGCAGCAGCCTGTTGGATGGGACAAAGCAGCTACATGAAAGAAGCAATGGTTCTTAACTTAGTTTAAAGAAGAAGCTATCACCAGGAAATGATTAGAATTGTATACTTGGCTGCTGCTGGGATGGGGCATCATCCTGCCTTTACCCAGTCCCACAGACTGTCTCCCCACTTCTCTTTCCTTGCAAGGGCACCATGGACAATGGTTGCAAAGGGGATTTCTCCCTTTCTTCTGGCTGTTGATATTAGCAGGCCTGAAATTGGTCCTGGCAGCTTGGCATGAAGGACTTACCATCTCACAGGATTCCCAGGCCTGTAAGGATGTCAGGTATTTGAACACAGCTTTGTTTGGCCTGACTGCCTTGGGGCAATGCCTGTCAGACTAACTTAGACTAGAGCTGCCAGACATCAAATGAAGATTGCCCAGTTCCAGCCCAGCAGAGCAAAGTATTAAGTTTTGCAGTACAAAAACAGAAACAGTTATGGAGGAAAAGCACAAAAAAACAGGCTGAAGCTATCCGTATCTTGCTCTGGATTTCACAGAGGGTGAAAGCATCCCTCAACTGCAAAAGCTGAAGGTTCCAGCTCAGGAGCACTCTGTTTTCAGGTCATACACAACCAAGGAGGCTGAGAAACACATCCTTTCACCTCCTCAGGCTATGGGGTCTCTCAGCACCCCAAGTCAGCTAGCAGGTTGGCATGCTCTATCCTGTCTGAGTTGACCTGTGCAGGGCAGTTTGCTCATGGGAAGGCTCCTACTGCTGAACATGTTCCCTGTGGACTACCCACTCCCAACATCACCGATGTCCTCCACTCTTTGGTAACTAAAGGTCTTTCCCACCCCATGGTCATTCCCAGTCCTCTGTTGCTGAACCAAAAATACATAAAATGCAGGTGCATTTTGGAAGAACATATTTTCTTATCTCTCATCCGATATGATCACTGAAGAAGAGCGAATCTGAGCAGTGTGGCTGTGCGTGAGACAGAATTGTGCAATGTCATAAGAAAAGTCCAATCACACTGAATCACTGACTTCCCTCTGCTTGTGTTTGAAGCAGGATTTATTTCCTGGCAACTGGAATTTTCCCCCACTTCCATTGTAATAGGGAGTTACAATGATGTAAGATCACGTAAGGAAGTTGCTTTGAAAGGTTTATACAGGGCTGCAGACATGAAATGAAGCAAACTCATTACTTCATTGGATCTCCAGTCCACAGTCATTGCTTAAAAGTTACAAAGATTTTAAAAATAGAAAGTTAGATGTGATTTTTGTATTTGTAGTCTGGCCTCTGAGCCTTACAGGTGCACCAACTCTCCATTTGTAAGTTTTTCCATGTGTTCATGAGGACAAAATCTGCTCTTTTTTTTTTTACTTTTTTTTCTATATCAAAGTTATTGTTGGCATTATCTTGTGGTTACAGCTAGCAGAATTACTAAGAAAACAATAAATACTGTAAAAACCTCAAAAAACACAAGCTTTAGCAAGACCTAAGAGCTCCGATAGTAAATATACCCTGGTTAGAATATGATTCGATCATTGCCCAGTTTCCATCCCACTGAGCCTGAAAGTAACACATTAATAGGAAGGGGAAATTGCTGCTCAAAGGGAGAAGACGATATTTTCTGTTTCAGATTTTGTATATACACTGCAAACATCTGCTTGAGTGGGAAAATATTGACCTAAAATAGGCTTCTGAATTCATCCAGACATTCATCCATTTACATCTTTCTGGCAAGATAGGCCTTACATGGTCACAATAAATGAATATATTATTCTAGGCCAGGATCTACTCATTCAGTCATAAAGAACAGATGAAGAAGTTGGGGCATTAGTCGAGCTCTGATCAGCTAATTCTGACATCCTCAACCTCCTCTGAGCGGCCTGAGACACCCAAGTCTCATTTGCACTTGTGAAGGCTTCGTCAGATGGGCACTAGAACTGGCTTCCGTGCTGGAGGATTATCACACTTCTGGCCAAGCTAATCACTCTGATTAATGTCTTAACCTTCACTGACACCCAGTACAGTCATAATCACCCCAAAGTGCATTGCCAGTTGCTTCCCATCGCTTACATATTCTTTCCCAACCTTTCCAGACTTGCAAATTGCACTCCTTTTAGACGATAAATTGTTTTAATAATTGGGTAGTGCTGTTAATAGCCTACCCAGCTTTGCTAACCTTTAACAGTTAAAAGCTTAATGAGTAAACCACATCAGGTGGTTGCCTTTGCTTATCACCTTCCTACAGCATAATGAGGCTTTTTGACTATTTAGAGAGGTATAAATCTTTTGTATTATTTGGTTTATAGCTGGCCAGTGGCACGACAGCCAACTCAGACATAATTCTAAATGAATGTTTCCAAGTGGAAAGTTGGAATTTGAATTCAAATGACCTTACCCCCTCTTTTATTATTATTATTAGTCTTTCCTGTGTGCATTTTTCAGCTTGCTTTTTCTTAATTCCTTCTGTACTTATTACTGCAATCAGCCTAATCCTGTATACTTGTAGAACCCAAGTGTGGGAGCCATAAATACTTCTGCAGTCTCTCCAGGGCAAATCAGCTGTAATTGGATCTACTGTTGCCTCATGAAAAAAAAAAATGGAAAGACACATTCCATCCGAAGACAATTCTGTGTCTGTGTGCATGTGTTTGCGTCTCTTCTGTCCTCAAGTAACGCTCTGTCCTCTTGCTCTGCTCCAGGCTGAGTTCTCCGAGTTGAACCTGGCCGCTTACGTCACCGGTGGCTGCATGGTGGACATGCAGGTCACGAGGAACGGCACCAAGGTGGTAAGGTGAGGAGCGCTGTCTTTTCCGGCAGTTTCTGCAGTAACGTGGGAGCAGAGAGGATGACCGGTGTTTGAACTGAAGCAAGCACAATTGCGTTGATTTCAAATTTTCCTGGAGGTGTGGAAAGAGTGATCTGACTCTGGTGGTTTTGTATCAGGTCTCAATTGCATCTTACGCCATACAGTCATTGTTTCCTGTCCAGACCCCTCATTTAATCATAAATGCTTCCCCTTTTTAGGTTCTTTTAAGCCCTGGGCCTGTGAATGTAATGGGTGGAAAATGGATCTTCCTTTCCCTTGATTTTTCTCTCCTGTATGATTCTGTCAACTCACCTTGAGCGTAACCGGTATTTTCCATGCATTAGCCTGCCTGCACTAGCTCCAGACCCTGGCAGACTGCCCTCACAATAGCCACAAAGCCTGTTTTTCTCCTGAAATACCACCTTTTTCTGCCAGAGATTTCCCAATCCTTCAGCCTTGCCCTGTCATTTTTTTTTCAGAGGAAATACCATATCGCCATTTGATGGGGATTTCTATTTCTGCTACCATTATTTTATAATTGCAGTCATTTCAGGCAAAGACACTTAGCCTGGTCAATGCTTCTCTAGTCATGCATCCAATTTATTATTTGGAAATATTGGTCTCCTTTCTGACACCAGAGTGCCTGCAATTTGAAATTAGTATGTTAGATGTAATCTTACCAGTGCTATATAAAGAATAGTGTAGGATGTTGCCACATCTGTGCATGACAGTAAAATGTCTCTGTTTACACAGACCTTATATTACCTTTCACCTTTTTATTCCCAAGCCCACATCTTTATTAATTTCTGTCATTTCAATTTCCAACCCTACATTTCATCTTTGATAAAACAGCTTTTTTTTTGTTCATGGTGAAATCTCATTGTCCATTTTTCTAGCCTCTCTACTTCTTTTTGTACAAGTCACTTGCACTTTCTGGTGTGTATAGCGTCTCTAGTTTTAATAACACTTGAACATTGAATCAGCACCTTTGTCTATTTACTTCTAGAACAGAAATAGAATGCAGATGTGTAAAACTGCAAGGGGGGAGATTTTTGAAGCAGATTATGAGAGCAGCTGAAAAATGGTGATTCTGACAGTGCTGAGTTTAATTTCTCAAGGCATCATTTCCAGTTCAAGCAGTCCAATGCAACACTTGTCACCGTTGATTAGCTAGGACTGTGGTCCATCAATTCCTTTCAGGTTCTGACAGCTCTTAATACGTCTGCGCTCATTCTTTGGTGCAATTTCATGAGTCTCTGCTAAAAACCTTAAAGTTTGAGTCTGTTATATCCATTTGCTATCATCTCTTGTCCCACGAATGTCTGTTTCTCAGTAAAGGAAAGTACGTGTCCTGTGAACCCACCACTGGAATGTCCATCAGCCAGTGCGCTGTGCTAATGCACTCTTGTGTTCGTTTGCTCATGATACTGGAAGGTTTCCCAAGAACAATTTTCTAGTTTGATCACATCTTCATTTTCCTTCCTATGCCTTTCCTCCCAAAGTCATTCTTAAGTCTGGCAGAAAGCTCTTCAGCTATTAAACTGAAATTGAAGACAAAATTTATTTCACATGAGTGTCTGGGGCATGATGTTCATGTTCCTGCTTGTGGTAAATGAACATGTATTAAAGCTAGCTTTTCTGCATGGCTGTCTATATATGAAAAAGCATATGTTTTTACATGTGGCAGTAGTTCAGATTGTGTGTTCTCATCTATGGATATTTTTTCTGTGCAGTGGGAGGTAGATTTGGCGAACAGATGTCTGTCTAGGTACTCAGTATATACAGCTATGTGCATGTTTTGTCCATGGGTTGAAATAGTCCTTACAAACACCACAGCATGTGCTGATGTGCCCAATCCTCTCTAGTTCAGTGAGTTTAAGAGCCCACACTAGCAAATTTACAAAACCACTCTTACCCATGCTTTAGAAATTGTGGAGACAAAAAAAAAAAATCTTTGCTTTAGAAAGCTAATTAAGGAACACACTACTAATGGCCCTTCAGCCTCTGAACACTGGTTGGCATGGAGCTGCACAATGTATTTTGCCTCAGCACTTTGTTTGTTACCTCTCCTGCAATAGAGGTTTTCCTCTGCTCCATGGATGCTTTTCAGACTTTCTACTATTGGTGAAGCAAAAAGAAGATTAAAAACAGCAGGTCTTATTTTTTGAGCTGAATTCTGTATATGCCATACCTGACTTAGTTTGTCTCTTGTCCTTGTTTTTTCCACCTACTCTTTCATAACAACACGCTGCATGCTCATTCACAGAAAAGCAAATGGAAGCATTTTATTATTATTTTCTGCATGTTCTTGCTTGAGTGCTATATATTTTTTTGTTCATGTTGTCTGCTTAGATTTCCCTCTGTGCTAGCAAGTAATGGGCTGCTATGAGGAGCAGTATCTTCAGAAATCTCTGTTTGCAGAGAGATTCGTATTGCATGTAAGCACACACCAAATTATTGAAACATTTTTTGACTGGGCATGCCAAAAGGTGCAGATGCTTTGGTCTATCCACATGCTTGCAGCTTACTTCCTGCCATGCTGGAGCACCCCATCATACCAAGGATGTATTTCCAGACACTCATTGGGTGCCCCACTGCAGGGGCAATGCTGCCCGTGGCACCTTCTATGCACAGATCGTGCTGAAGCTGATTTGGTATTCTCTGTGGTCCAGTTGTCCTAGTCATAAGAGCACTCCGAAGCAAATGGGAACAATTGAGAGGATAGATAACTATAATACTGTGGCAATAAATGAGTTGTCCTAAGTGTATAGCCTCAGCTAACACTACTGAAGGAACAGTGAGGAGAATTTCTGCAGCTAAACTGCAGTGCAGGAAGTTCCATGCTTAAAAGCTGTTGATATTTAATCAAGAAATGTAAAGGTCCAGCTGCCGCCTTGAGTTTGGGAACCACAAAAGTAACTAAAGAAATTTAGGAAAGAGATACATCAAAGATTAATAATAATGGTAATAGTAGTAACACTAAATATAATCATGATTGATAGACTGAGTAAACTTGAAACAAGAGACTAATATTCCCAAGAGACCAACTTATTTGACTTGGATGCAGTCCTTTAGCCTTTGTGCACACAGAGAGAGGTCACTGAGGAGGTATTCCTGAGGATGTGTGTGTCGGTCGTACACATCTCTGATCCAGCACTTACTAAGCCTCTCTTAATTATCCAGCATAATCTTCAGTCAGAAGTCAGAATTTTTCTAGACCATGAGATATAATACTAATACTGCTTTTTGAATAGCCTGTGTCCTAGGAAAGACAACTGACAAGTTATAGAAAGAAAATATGAGTATCTAGGTAACAGGCACACTTGGGATTCCTTCCCTGCAAACCCTTCCTTCTTCACACTTCCCTTCAAGCAATGGTAACAGAGCGCAGTAACTGAGCTGAAAATAGTGAAGACACTTTAGGGCAGTGGATATTAAATCAACAAAGTGATAAAAAACCTTTATTAGTAATAATAATAAAGCAAACTGGCATATTCTCTACAGTTTTAAATTAAGCTAGTTGAATTCTAGTATCCTAGCACTGAATTCTAATATTCTAGCATTGTATTACTATATTCAGTTCTGCCATTTTGCAGCAAATTTTCTATTCCTTTATTTAAACTGGAGACTTCTTAGTGCATGTTTTAATCAAAGCTCTTTCTTTGCTGATGTTTCTTTCTAGCACTGCATATTTAAGGCATTATTTTAGACCCTGGGTAAACTAAGTTGAATTACACCAGGAAAGTACTATGGTTCTTCTTTCTGGGGGAAAAAAAAAAAAAAAAAAAAAAACATTTCAGGAACAAAGATAAAAGGTACAAAAAACCTTGAAGTCCCAACCTTAGCAGTGGCCGGGACCAGGGACATGAATGGCCAGACATAGTGTTAAAAGTACTATTTTAGAAGTCAATTAGAGAGCAAGGAACTCGAAGTATACAAAATTCCATGATTTCTAATCTGTGTATTAAAAAAAATCATTTCAGCCAAGTTAGTAAACAACATTACATGCTAAAGTTAAGCATTACTTAGTTGGCCCCATTTTTATATGAGTGTGGCTCTCATTGTATAATCTTGCAGTAAAAAAAAAAAAAAAAAAAAAAAGAGGTTTCTGCCTCCTTTCTCTCTCTATTAGATTTTGCACAGCAGTAGAACATGGCGAGGGAATTAATAGTGAAAGGTGATACTTAAGGTAGAGAATATCCTCCAACACACCTGTAAAACTGCTTGTGTTTTCCTGGGCCATTTCCACCATGAAATGTGATGATTCCATCAGCCCATGGACTCCAATCAACCTCTTCAGTGCAGGTTATCTTCAAAGCTGAAAGAAAAAGAGCCATCCATGGGGCACCTCTAGTGAGCTCTATCTGTCATCACCCGTTTGCCTCATACCACACCTCGTATCACTTCTCATCCTGATCCAGGACCAAGAGGAGGATGAGAGGGGGGCTGGGATCAGCACCTGGCTTGGCCAGCGCCCAAGGGACCTGCTGGCATATCAGCCCTTGCTACAATCACGCTCCTTTGGTTAGGATTGGCACCAGACCTTCAGCAAAGAAGCGTTAGATGTGTGCAACTGGAGGCAGATTATCACCACGTTCAGGCAGGTTCATCACGAAGGATCTCTCACCAGTTTAGACAAAACCCCTTCAACAGCAAAATGCCACCAATTCTCAGTTCAGTGGAAAAAAGAATTTTGGTCTGGAAGAAAAAAAAAAGAAAAAAGAAAAGAAAGAAATTTTAACCTTCTAAAATACTTGTATGGATTCTGCATCATCCTCACTTTGCACAGGTCTACACACACATGCAAGAACACACACAGTAAAGTGCCTGGAGTTTACCTTAGAAAAGTATAGGGCTGTGTCACCTCTTCTGGTATTATACACAAGAAACAGGATTTTTTTTTCATTTATTTTGCATTTTCCCAAAAGGTGCCTTCATATCAATACTTCTGCAATGTAAAGAGGCCTTCAGTGTTGGTATTGCAGCCATTTGTTAAGAGTATTTATACTTTCAGAATATTATAAAAGTGACTTAGTATAAATGAGATTTGGGTTGTCTTTGCTTCTCACAGCACTTAGACTCCCAAACTATGATCTCAGCCTCTGCATGAGATTAAAGGCAGTACTGTGTTTGCCTTTGGGGCTTTAAAAACCATCAGCTATTAATTCCAGTAGATGTGGGAATAAGGCAGAGGTATGTTGAAAATCTAGACAGTTTCTTACATAGGGAATAGTAATGTGTTTGGGAGCATTTCAGATTTTTCAGGATATAAATTAATCATGCATCAGACTGCTTTCATATCCTGTCTCCCTGTGGAGGTTGTTCTTTTGCCACTGAGGCTGATCGTCCAAGGCAAAAAACATCTTCAGGTGGTTCTGCATGCCACCTACCATGGCGATGTCCCGACTCGTGGCACAGAGCTCCATTGTCAGCTCCCCAGTGCAGATGAACTGGGCCAGGGCAGCAAGAGCAACAGCCCTGCCCTGGCAGAGTGGGAAAGTCTACCCTATTTGTTCAAGACAGGACATTATCAGCTCTCGTAAAACTGGTAGTGAAGCAAGAAGGGGCTCGTGTGTTGTATTTGACAAACCCTGGCTGTGGGGTGGGATCTCTGCTATGGTGAAATGCTTAGTCCTAAAGACTCTACCTGAATTTTGTCAGTCTGTAGAATATGCATATTTCCCCTGGCCATGTGACAGATATGCCCATATGTCACTCACAGCTGTGGTGGGGTCAGTGAATGCCCCAGATCCTCTACCTAAACCCATCATCCTTTCAATTAAGGCTTTTCCTGTTGTCTTCAGCTGATGTTTGTCTGCGTTCTGTAAACAGGATGGCAGCCTGTTGAGTCATGGTCCAAACGGAACAGGGCCTAAGAGTGCTTTTTCCCCACTGCATATTCATGCACTGCAAAGCTGTGTTACTCCCATACAGCGTGAAGAAACAGAGTATTTTACATGGTGGGAGAGACTGGCCACAGCAGCTGCAGGTGTCTTTGCTATTTGGAGCTTGCAGATCCTAGAGGCACATGTATTCTCACTATGAAAGGTCTGCCGGCTCCAGGCTGCAAGGCTCCTTAACTTCAGAAGAGGATATTGGACCTTGCCTCATCCCACTCCTGGGTTCACTCACCTCATAGGGGCCACCTAAGAGCTTCTCCCTGACGGAAGTGGGAAGGTTTTCTGTCCTACAAAGGACAAGCCATTTTGCCATACAGTAGCTGCTCACTGATAGGAGATGAGTCTTTTCTTGCCTCTTGAGGACTTGTCCACTCTCAAGAGCTGGGAGGTCATGGATGCAGCTACTGTCCATGGATGCAAGACATATCAACAGGCATGAGGTCACTGTCCAGCTTCTCACCTTCCAAGAACCTTATGGCAAAGGAGAAACCTAGACTCTGCCTAGGTGCTGTTTAAATTTGACTCTTGATTCTGTTGGGAGGTTCTTTTTTAGCACTACATCTGTTTTGTTGTTGTTTTTTTTTCTTTTTTTTTTCTTTTTTTTTCCTCTCAAATCAAAATTCTGGAAATCTCTGCAAAGATACAGATGGCCTAAAAGATGTGAAAAACCTATTTGGAGAATTCGGGTTCCTAGAAGCCAGATGGAAAAATATATTGAGCATATATTTCTCCCAAGATTAACAGAATGTACCACACTGTACAGTATGTGCTGTATATTTGACACTGAGCAACATTTGGCCAATATTTTGTGTTGATGGCACGGCAATATGTAAATGTAATGGAGATATGCATGTAACATCATGTAACGTTTTAGAAGGGCATTTCCAAGAAACAACAAAGTGCCAAGTGACCACTTCCCCTACCTAAATTTCCTACAGAGATAAAGGACTTGAACAAAGTGTCAGATAGGGCAGACTCTGGCATGTTGTAGCTACATATAAAGCAATTTTATACCACCAGTAAACATTTATAAACTCTAGAAATGAGTTTATATCACACAAGTGATAACTTACCATAATCTTCCACTTACCCCACCTCCCAACCTGTCTGTCTCTCTACTCTTTTTTTTGAGCAGGAGCTAGGGAAGTTGGGGTGTGTTTACTTATTAATTTTCAGCTGCTCCCATCCCAGTTCTTGCTGCTAAACAGCTGCTTGGAAGGCCTGCTTCTCTCATCGGGGTTTAGAGATCTCCCAGATGAATAATGTCCCCCTTCACCTCCTCTGCAGCTGGCGCCCAGCCGACGTGCAAGCGGGATGCTGACAGTTATTGGGAAAACATTCGGAGTGCAGGCAGCTGCCAGAAAGCAGAAGTCACTCTGAGCAGACAAGGGTGGGGAGCATCTCGGAGACTAAACTGCTCCCTGGCCCTTTTCACATTTACAGTCACTCTTTCCGATAAGAAATGTGCTGCCAGCGTCTAGAGTGTTCATCAATTAGTTAATCCTGGACTGAATGCAAGGATGATTAAAGACTGATGCAGATTGGTTCAGTTTGGATCAACTTCTCTCCCTCCCCTCAGTCTTGTTTTACAATTTGTCTCCTTTTACCTGCTTTTTTACTAGTGTTTCTTCTGGGAATAACAAATGGGAGAAGTGGAGGGCCAAAATCTGCACTACACTGGTCTAGGTAGTCTTTCATTGATGACCTGACCCTGGGACAGAGTGCACTCTCAGCAATAAGATGGAGAGGTGGGGAGTAATTCATATGATGGAGGGCAGAGCTGCCATTCAGAGGGACCTCATCTACAGGGAAACAGGCCAGAAGGGACTTAATGGAGTTCAGGAAAGACATCTGCAAATTCCTGCATATATTAGGAATAACCCTATTTACTAGGGCAGGCTGGAGGCCAACTGGAGAGAGAGAGATACTCTATAGAAAAGGACCTGGGGCTCCTGTGTGCCCTGGCAGGGAAGAAGGCCAGCTGCTGTTGGGACTGCATTTGCAATAGCGCAGCTAATGAGACTCTAGTTCACATCTGGAGTCCTGTGTCCAGCTGTGAGGTCCCCAGGACAAAAAAAAGAGTCATTGACAAATGGGAATAACTTGAGCCAAGTGCCACCAAGATGATAAAGGAGTAGAGCAAATGACATCCAAAGATGATATTGAGAGATGTATTTTCTCAGCATGCAAAATAAAAGGCTGCAAGGGACATACTCACAGCCATCAACTAAGTAATAGAAGGGTAGAGAGAAAATGAAGACTTCTTCTTGATCTTTTTCTTGAAGATATGTAGTGAAAGGAAGAAAAACATTGGGCTCAAGTTTAAGCAGGTGAACTGGCAATTACAGCAAGCAAGAAAACTTCCACAGAGAGGGAGGGTCAAACACTGAAACACATGCTCAGAGAGAACAGAGACTCTTTTATCCTTGGAAATATTCCATCCAGATTGGCTGGTCAAGACGCTGAGCAATCCAAGGTAACTTTAAAACTAGCCCTGCTTTGAGCAGAAGGCTGGGCCAGATGACTTCCAGAGATCTTCCCTAACCTAAGAATGCTGTTCTGTGATGTTGGAAAGTATTCTGATCACCCTTAGAAGCTTCAGGTCTGAAGCTTTTTAGAAGGCAAGTTGCTTCTTTGAGGCATTGCTAGCATACATATGCATTTCCTGGTCAAGATTGATCTGTTTACAAATAAAAACAATGATAAACTTTGGAGACTGTCATTAAACAATTTAGGGAATTTCGGAAGAGCATTTTAATGGCTTTTTGACTTTTGCCATTGGTCTGTCCACGACAGGCAAATGAAAGCATCTTCCAAGATGTCCTAATCAACGTGTACCACTGCTCCCACTGCAAATATAATTCCTGTTTCCTTCTCCTTTTATTTCTTTAGACTTCCCCACAGCCTCCTGGTTTTACTCACAGCCATTTCTCTATTACAGTGCCCCCAAAAGACTGCCTGTTCCTTCTCCCAGCCTGGAAAAGCCAGCTACTTCTCTGTTCTATGTTGCCTTAAACTGTTTCTCTATAACCAAATCTGACCTACCTTACTCTCATAGGTAATGGCATCTTACTGCAGAGAAATGCGGATGATCTTTTCCGAGTCAATTCTCTTCTTATCACCAGAGGTGTATGACAGGTCACCAAGTCTTTCACTGCAGCTTCTGGGATTGTTTAACTTCATAGTTAACATCAGGAATCCCTTAAATTGTTTTATATCCCCTTATTTCTGGTAAGCCTATTGCCAAGGAAGCTAATCCTGTCGAGATTTAAGGGTAGATGGTTCCAAGTTAAGAAATTATATCCTTCAGTCAGATCTCCTCCTTTCTCTAAAGTATTAGATATTCTGGGCCCAGACTTTATACTTGGGTTGGTCTCTGAGGTATAATTTAATGCTAAGCAGGAAAGAAACTGCTAAAACATATTGGAGCAAGTTGAAAAAGAGTGAGTTAAATGCGAACAAACATCCAGCATTGCAGTATCAGAATCAAGGACTGGCAGCACTAACAGCTTCATAGCCAGATACTCGTCATCACCCTGGGGTGATTGACTGTTTTAATCAGTAATTATTGGTCAACCTCAATTGCCACGAGGGGAGGTAGGCTGAGCGGCAGCCATCGGCCTTAACTAACATCTGGCACGAAGACAGAGCTACTGCAAACTGGGAAGGAGCTACAGGGGCTTGTGGGGGGCTGCTTCACCCTGGGGGCAGCCAGCGATGTCCTG
Organism: Crypturellus tataupa; assembly: GCA_034781795.1. Taxonomy (NCBI): domain Eukaryota; kingdom Metazoa; phylum Chordata; class Aves; order Tinamiformes; family Tinamidae; genus Crypturellus; species Crypturellus tataupa. Next base: position 1,361,530 of record JAWLRI010001098.1, read on the forward strand.
CACCGCCCGGATCACCGCAAGGCCTCAGCCTTGTGCAGCAGAGGTCGATGCTTGCAGTGATACGAGTTAAAAGGAATGTTCCTTTCCATTCCAGAGGAAAACAAACGCTCACAAGTTATTTCAATCTGAAAATGAAACTTTTCCAGTCTCCTACATTTTTTTTTTAAAAAGGATTCTTATATCCCTACGCCACTCAGGGAAGATGTTACATGCAGTTTAGTGGCCTTTCTTTTGCCAGAGAGGACTAGGAGCCAAAGTGTAAATGAGAACTGATCCTGCGGGGTCTGAGGAATGGTTTTGTGCTGAAGACAGGGGCCAGTTTTCTCCTGGAAGCTTCATCTGTCGAGTTATCATGGAAAGGAAGATTTGTGACTTCAGGCAGGTTTCTGCGTTGCAGTTCGGAAAGGGCACTTCACCAATGTGCAGAGCACTAGCAATACGTTTTGGATCTGTAGTGTTCTTTTAGTTCCATTTATCCATGTCTTCTTCTTGCTCATTACGTGTTTGTAGATTGACAGGCCCCCTTATATTCCTTCTGTGACCAAATCCATTCTTGTAACCCGTCTTTAGTAGGGGTTTGTAGTCAGGAGTCACCAGTGGTGGTATAAGAGCTGGACAGACAGATATAGTGAAAACGAAGGGCATGATGTACTCCTGCCATTGCTCCTAGTCCTGCCAGACTTGAGTACCGAGGATCCTAGTATATTAAGTGCTACTGAGTTTGACTGATCTAATGTTTTAGTCAATGGTGTTTCAAATGTGGGACTTCTCTATAATTGGTCTTTTTACATATGATTTCAACTTTCTGTCATATTATCAATACGACCCTATTAGGGTGCATTGAACTAGCAAAGAAAATAGTTTAGCTAACAGCTATACAAATTCAAAGTTATTAGAATAAGACTTATATTCTGAAAATGAGCAGTAGCCTGCGAAAGTAATCTTCTACCAAAACAGTAAGAAACTTCTTCAGCAAAGCAATCAAGCTCTTTTTCTCCCCAGTTCACTAGCAATCCCAGTCATTCGGAGTTCACGTTGCCATTTCTACTGTGATTATTTGTTTTCCTTTTCATGCCTAACTTTCTAACCTCTTAATGCTGCATTTTGCCACTGGTCTCTGTTGCTCCTTTGCAGACGTCTCCCAGACTCCATGGCTCTCTAGCTGATGTTTATTCTCTGCTAGTTCCAGGCCTTGCGCTCCTCTGCTTTTTCCTCAGTATCCATGGGAACATGGTCATTGTCACATGGTTTAAAAGAGACATTCAGTGTCCACCTTCGCTTTAAAGAGATTCACTTCTCATCTGCTGCATGAGAGAGTGCCCTGCCTTCCTACGTGATGCAGAGTTTGGGAATAGGCTTTTCTACATTTATTCTGCATTCTTGTGTCCGTCTTGTAAGTTGAAAAAAAACTCTTCCTTTGCCAGGATCTAAAAAGACAAGCGCTTTTTCTAAGCTTTTGGCTGGCAGCAATAAAGCCATTGAAGGCAGTTTCCCAGCCACCGCAGGTCCTGCCCCTGGCTGGCCACACTCGTTAGCTGCTTCCTACCCACCTCCGCACCTTACGCCCACCCCTGGGTGTTGGGAGCAATGTTCATACGCAAATACAGTGGCTTCTTGAGGGGAGACCAGGGCGATGGTCTAGACCATTACATGTAAGGTTTAAGTACTTGACGTATAAGTACGTGCTCTTCCCTAAGTCAAGCTGCAGAAAAGACCTGAACCATAGCAGAGACCAGTTTCTTCTTTACATGAATGAGGGGGGTTCGTGCCTCAAGCTCCTGCCCCTGTGAACACGCAGGACTATTCTCCTTGCTAGGATCAGGGCTCAGTGTGTCTGCCGAGTAACTCGGCAGACACACTGAGCCCTGATCCTAGCAAGGAGAATAGTCCTGCGTGAGTGTCTGTGCCTGCCTCTGCGGTGCCTTCTGCATGGCAAGCCCAGCAGAAACGGAGCAGCTCACGCTTTCCACGATTAGTATTTGCTTGCTGCTCCTCAGCAGGGGGTCCCCGCTTGCCTCACCGCCGCTGACATCAGGGAGGCCCATAAATCAGCTGCGCATTGATAGTGCAGCCCTTCTGATGCTCATTATGCATCTCGCTGCTGGAGGGAAACACCACCGTTGGTGCCAAGTACATTAAGGAACCCGCCTGGGTTTCAAACTGCGCCATGGGAGGGAATCACAACATTTCCAAACCTTGGCCTCTTGCATCACAAAAGCAAAGCCTGCTCCTTGCCATGTCCAGAGCCATAACAAAAGCCAAAGGCCAGCAAACAAAATGAGCAGCTTTGAAACAACAAAGCTGTTCTGGATTTTGTGTACAGTGTTTGTTGCCACATTCTGGCCCAGAGTTACCATCTCATATTTCCCTGCCAGAATGATGGAAACATAAATAGGGGCTATAAACCCAAGTATTTCCAGCTTATACATCCAAAGGATAGAAATTACAGACTCTTAGCAAGGAAAATGTTCGAGGGTAGTGAGGTAATGGGACCTGGTTACAGAGCTCATTTCTCTGAAAAAAAAACTTTAATACAGCATGGAATTTTTTTTCCAATGTCCTTGATGCAACCTTTGCTAAAGTATAAAATAATCCCCTGCTTCAGTGGAAAAGCCCCTTCCATGACTTAAAGAATGAACTGCTGAGCTCCATTTTGGAAATATTTCTTTTTTCCAGTTGCTGTGTCCAAAGACTTCTGAATTTCTCCAAAAACACAATATCACGAAGGAATGAGCTCTGGCAGACTGAATTGCCAATCCATTGCCTATTGGCTTACCTAGCAAGTGCCTCACGTTTCTGTCCATTGGATTACAGCTGCTGCCTTTGAACCATAGGAATTCTAGGTCCAGCCTTGCTCAATAATGCTCTTGAAGTCCATACCATGAGTCACGTCACTGGACTGGGGACTCTGCTGATTTGATTAATTGCCTTATCATATCTGCTCTTTCCTTGTTGGCATGTAGCATAAGAGCCCGGGATGTGCAGCGTACATAGTAAGCTGATTAAAGGAGGAATGTCTGTTAATGCAGGGATGTGTACAATAGCTTTATGAAATCCCTCAAGATCTCCCCGCCCACTGGGCATTGCTTCAATATACAGCTCAATCGTCAGGAAACACACTCCTGCTCCCTCATCTGCATAGCACATTGCAACAAGTGTTGCCAAATATGGCCAAACTTCTCAAAAGAAAAGAAAATTTCCCCTCCCCCCTCATCCCCTTCCCCCCACAATAAATTTATGACCCTTGGCTCCACTTGTTCCTATGCATGCCTGAGTAACATGGAAATTGCAGCAAATCTGTTTGGCGTGTTTCTACACTCTCACACTTGCAGCTTGGATTTTTCCTTTTTTTTTTTTTTTTTTTTTTTTTAATGACTAAGGTTTCTTGTTTGGTTTGTTACCTTTTAACACGAGCAATATATGACCA
>JAWLRI010001098.1:1374356-1393865 GCA_034781795.1 Crypturellus tataupa
CCCTGGAGATCTTCAAGACCCGTTTGGATGCTGCCCTGTGCCATGTGCTCTAGGTGGCCCTGTGTGTGCAGGGGGGTCGGACTAGATGACCTCCAGAGGTCCCTTCCAACCTTAGGCATTCTATGATTCTATGATTCTGTGATAACAGATCTTCAAGATCTTCAACAGATCTGTGAAGCTTATAAAAGAAGAGGGAGGGACTCCTAGATGGATGTTGTTACCAAAGAGCAGGAACTGCCGGGAGGGGAATGTCTGCATCGGGCCCAATAAAAGAGTTATCAGGAAAGGGAAGGAAATGAATAAATCCACTTGCAGATGCATCTGTGTTCATTTGAGGTGCACGGAAACTAATAAAAGTGAAGCAGAGACAGAATGTCTGTGATAGAAATAAAACCACTTTACTGTTTAGAATAAAAGGACACTATAAAAAGTGAACATTATGCAACATTACCTTAAAAGACAATATACATTCACTGAATATAAAATTTATAAATAACAAGGAGGAAAACTGTAAACAGTGCTACAAAATTTAGCAAATACATTCCTTTTACACAAGATTTTTCACACGGGTTTGGCTCCCTCCCCAAATTTCTGTGACTATCAGGAACAGCAGAGGCTGTAAGAAGGAAGGTCAACCTCAGAGAGAATCAGAAATCAGAACAGGCAAAGCAGCAGCAAATGCTTAGTAGTTTGTTTTTTCCTTAAACTTTCTGTCAAGACTGATTACACTAGAAAAAAAATGCTTAAAAAACAGATTAAAACATATTAAAAATGTTTGTGCAATTCCCTATTTTTTGTCCGGCCTTTCTAAGCTACAAATGACATTGCAAAGGAGACAGAGTTTAAACATCATCTTAAAAAAAAATGGGAACTTGTTCCCATAGAGGCCTTCACTTCAAAACTTTTTATAAAAACATCATGATGTATTTACCATCACCCTTAGTTATCTTTTGCTCCAACCAGTAAGAATGGGAAAGGGTGATATGTTCAGGCTTCAGAATAGTTTTCTCTAAAGGATCAAGTGGCTCTTCAAAACAAGGGATTTTTAGGACTAAAATTGTGGTTTTGTCCCACTATCCTCCTATAAGGAAGGATCACTGTGCCCCAGTCACAAGAGGACTTTATTCAAGGTACACCATGCACCGATCTCTTCCTTCTCTTTGCCCCCTCCCTTTTAGAAAAAAAAAAAAAAGTAATTCCTAGGTTCTCCCAAAACTTCAAAGTATTCTTCATATTTTCCTAATTCTTGAAGGGAAAACACTCAAGCAAATAAGGAATATATCTATAAATAACATAAGCAACAGTATAGAAATATGGCATATGCATTTTTAAAAAGCTGATATATCTAAAGTATAAGAAAAAAAGAGTCCCCATCCTGTACATGCCCTCGCACCATTGAGGTGCCATTGAGAGCTCCTCTTTAACTTCAGGTTACGGAGTGAAGGGAAGAGCGCGCTAGAGCTGACAGGAAAATACTCATGCTCTGCAAGCCCCTCGCACACTCCAGAGCCTGCCAGTCTGGGGGAACTTCTTACCTGCCCTCTTCACATCCCCGTATCTGGCGTGCCCACATACTGCACGGCCTCGTCTAGCGAGGGGGAGCTTTGTTCATTGGCAGGTGGAAGCGACTTAGCAGGGCAGGAGAAAACAGAGCAGATAGAAAGAAGCCTTCAAGTTCAATTTAGAGCCTGTTCAATCCATTTAATGGCATCCCCTGCTTCAAGGGGACCTTCAAGCACGGTTCTTGGTGCAAGCCCAAGCCAAGGCTTAGCCAAGAAATACGTGTCCCTGATAGCATGCACAGAAACAAAGTTAAGAAGCCTCCCCAAAGAAATGTATTTTTACTGGATTCTTCCCCCGTCTTTTGGCTCCACATGTCTAAAAGCCTTAACAACTGATTCTTTACACAGCAAGGGAAAAGATTTGCTATCAAACCCTTACTCTTGCCAGTCGTCTAGCTGTTAGCATCTCAAAAATATTTTACCCTCTACAATATAAATGGGAATTTGCTTCAAGAAAAAAAATCTGGTAATGGGGTTGGTGTTTTCTTGTTTACAAAGCACACAGCTACATTATATCCTACATAGGGACACAAGTCCTCATAGCATTAAAATGCGAATATTTTCAAAATAATTTGAGTGCAATACTGTGATGTCTCAGCTAGCTAAAAGAGTCAGTGAGCAGGTAAAATATGCAGAGCTGCAATATAATGAAAAATGAAATCAACACTTTGCTTCATTGAGAGGCTTTCTCATTTAGCCTTCCAAAGCCATGAGCAGAGGCCACGGCTCAAAGAGACGTCAACTTTGCAAAAACCCCCCGAGTTTGATGAGGCCTCTCTCCAGTAACAGCAACGCCACACGACATGAGCACGGAGGCTGCAACCCTTGGTGGGGTGAGGCTGGTTCTCTTCTGCCCTCAGTGCCCTGTGATTTTGTTGCAATTGCATGGCTAAAACAGGAATCAGCTCACTATCCAAAGCTCAACCCAATGCTCTTTCAAAGGGGCAAGATTCTGACCCATCACCCAACCGTATGATGGGTGCTTTGCAGCACCCTGATCTCCCTCTGATATCCAACTCATAATTTACAAGTAGTCACAGGGAAGAGGACTTTTGGAAAGCATTCCAAACCTGAACTACAGGAAAGTCCATCCATTTTTCATGTGTTTTAGGCTGCATTGTTACTCAGAGCAGCTGAAAAATACAGATTACTTTGTTTTCTCTTACATCAACTCTTTGAAAGTGCCCCATTGAGCTCATCTTAAAAAAAAAAAGAAGCTACACACTTTTTGCTGTAAGAATTCTCCCAGTAAACAGCCCATTTCAACAGATGTATGTCTGCAGATGAATGCAGCACCCAAATAGCCTCAAAAATGGCCATGCATCAGTGTCTACCTTGGACAAAACCCTTTCCATTTGGCAAAGACACCCCAAGCAACCCTCCAGTGATTTAAAAGGTCACTGACTGCAAAATGCTGTACTGCCCCATCATTGCAACCCTTTTACCTACTGGTGGCAGCTCTGCTTTCTAAGTGGAATGAACTGAAGATACATGGAAACTTAAGATAAATAATCATAATAATACAAAAACAAAGTTAAGCATAAACTTCTCCCTGCCCAGACCCTCCCCATCCAAAACTCACTCACCCATTTTGCCAGCACCCCTTCTTTACCATCATTAAAACTTAAAATATTTTTATTTGATAAGAAAAATTATATTATAGTTTTCTTAATAAAAAACAAAATTGAACGAAAAAAAAAAAAAACTTCTCCAGTCAACAGCAAAGCACAAGACAGTAAGGCTCCTCCTCCCACATCACTGCAGGACGTGGTTCGAGCACATGCACAGAGCTATGCTTAACAGTGCCTAGAGGGAAACACACTTGACAAAGAAGGAATCTTCTGGGCAGCTGAAATTTTATGATCCCAGCCAGCACTTATTAGGAGACTGCTTTTCCCTGCCTAGCTCCCCCACACACTTCCTTTCACTGTATAAACAAATGCAGCTAGGGTAGCTGCAGGGGAGGAACCGTGGTGCTAGGAGGTACAGAGGAAACAATGACTGTAGCTACTACTGCAGGTACACTGGAGCTTCAATATCTTAAAAACAATTCACTGACTCGGAATGTCAATATTTCTGTCTTTAAAACACAATCAAACCATTCTTTTGTTTATAACACCAAAAAATCCATATCCTGTCAAAAATAGCTTATGTCATTATATGTATATACATCTTAGTTCAGCAAAACACTATTTTGGCAACAGATTTTTCTTTTATAGTAAGAGCTCTAGCAAGTCTCCCCGTTCCCTCTCTCATGTGATTGACTTACAGTGGATATGTTTGCATCGGTTTGGTTTAAAGTATCCACAAGTTAGTTTTGCTGTTGAAGCTAAGCTACAAGAATTTTCAGGGGCCAGCTCTGCTCAGAACAGCATGGCACAGCACTTCATTTCCTCTGCTGTAGGTGGACTTACCTCCCTGAACTGAGGGGAAAGGGGTTTCGTTTTTCTTTTTTTTTTTTTTTTTTTGAGCAACAACAAAAATACAAAATATTCTCTCCTCTGTCCTGGGGAAACCAGGACTTCAAACGTGCTGTGACTGAATTAGCTAGGACAGTCAGTCAGCAATGCTTTTACCAGATTATGTGGTCAGACGCACCAGGTGAATCCTCCCACTGCTGGAGTCAATCGAGTTGCCAATCTCTCCCACAGAAGAGGATTTCTTTTGGATGTCATTTTTTCCATAGTTTAAATTGGTTTACTTGGCTAGTTTCATTTGCCAATCTGATTAATGAAACCTGTTTTCCTTCAAATAGATTTGTCCATGTATTTTCAGCACTTAGTGCATGAGAAGGGGCAAGGGGAAGCCAGCGCATAGAAGAATACAGTGCCTAACTGGCATAGTTTTTAGATTTTTGTTTTCCTAAAAAAATAGAGATTATATCACTACAGCTAATGATACATGTAAGAGAGCAAGAACTCCATAATCTTTTTTTTTTCCCTCTGGTGTGCAAAAGTAAGCTCCCAAATGTCATCTGATCAAAATGAGTGGTATCAAAAAATGGAAAAGATGATTACAACAAATTCAGTAAGATAGCACAGACTTTTTTCTTTTCTTTCTTTTTTTTTTTTTTTCAGTGTTCGAAGTGCTAAAATTTGCAAGAAAACAGGCACTAATTTCATTGTCATCATCATGATCTGGTAAGAGTTAGTGTCCAAAGGAAGCTCAGCCACAAGTAAGGGAGAGGGGAGATACAGAAGGGATAACGTGTTCAGGGATCTGTGGCATTGATGATCGTTTTATCTGGAGGTGCCCATCCTCTATACCAGCTGCAGTAACCTTCCACCCGCTGGATGCAGGCGTAGTGCTTCGCTTGGTATCCCGAGTGGCCGAAGTTGGAGAGCATGTCTGTCCAAATGCACTCATTCTTGGAGGTGACAAAGCAGGGCAAGTAGTAGCAGGGCCTGATCTGCAATTGCAAAAAGCCATCAGGTGAGGTAACATGGAAAATCAACACTATACAAAATATCTTTTCAACAAAAACAAGGGATCTAAAATTCCTCTCCCCATTTGCTAACTCCAAATTCAGCCTCAGTTCAGTAAGTACGTAAGCATGTGCTTTATTTCACATACACAGGCAATTCCATAGTTAAAGGGGCTTTTAAGGTGCAGAAAAACTAAGCTCGTGCCTTTATTTTTACAGGCCTGGGGCCATGAGCAACATCTAAGAGCCACTGCCAGGCTGTGAGGCTTCAACTACTCAAAATGTTTACACAGGAAAAAAACTGGACCCATCTTGCCAAACCTTCAGTACATAAATTTATTCACCTCTAAAATGATTCTGCAATGAATCTGAAAGGGTTCCCCAGCCCAAACTAACTTCGACAAGGCATTAAAAAGGTGTGGGCACTGCATTTGTATTGGACTGTCTCTTCACTGATCTCAAAACTAAAGCTGAACTGTTCATTTTCCTCTGCAAAAACTGCTGTCCTCCATTTCCTTTCCTGGCTGTGCACCAACATCGCTGGTATTATCAGCCAGAGAAATTGAGTTCTAGTTTGAATGTCTTAATGCCCCCTTATTAGAGACACGACATACCTTGCATCCACAGCCCAGGTGATAACGATGATTTAGTCCTTTGCGCTGGGACAGAGTCAGACGATCCCACTTCTCATACCAGTTGCACAGGCCAGTGTAAACCTTCCCTTCATACACACGACCTTGAGAACAGAGACACGATCACAAGTTAGCACTTCTGAGCTCAACCCCTTCACTCGTTTCCTGCGACTGCTAATGTTCTCAATATGTTTGGCTTCAGTCGCTGCTCAGCAACTGCTTTCTTTTTATTAACTGGCTCAAAACCTGTTGGCCAGAAAGATTACTGCACTTTCTAAGTTAGGCGTTTTGTACCAGCTATAAACATCACCAGCAACACACAGGTGAATAACACTGTCAAGCTCCTCTCAAGCTGGGCAACTCTCACATCTCTATCTCGTTGCATCTCCCATCTCAACAGTCTGAACTACTCCAGCTCATTCCAGATGACACCTTCCATTTCTTTCACAGCTGAGGGGCAACCTGTTCCCTGCGAAAGACATGCCAGCTCAGGTATGAACTCATAGCTGTTTACTGACATACAGCGTACTTGTCGCTACATGGCTGAGTAGAAGAGAGATATTTAAGGACAGAGAGGGAAATCTAAAGCTGAGAGTGAGTCATTTGACCCTCTGCACATTGAAATACCGAATGCTGGAATACTGTTGACCAACACAACATTTGGGGAGCTGCTTATAGAGCTGTCAACACAGCTGTGCATGTCTCTGGCAGGTGTGTATGCAGAATGAAAGAAGTTTTGATTATGAAGAAAGAGGTGTCCTTTACCTGTAATCAGATACTGGTACTTGTTGACCTCCAGCTTGACTCCACAAAGACTCTCAGAAGCTTCTGTATAGATGTACTGGACATGTGGCATTATCTGGAAGCCCCTGTACATCTAGAGAGAACAAAAATGCTTTGAGTCATCTTAAAAAAAAAAATAGAATAGAAATTCCTAGACTTTGGTGGCAGGCAGTGAACTTTTAGTGCTTAAAAAGGTGAAAGATAAACAGCATTAGTTGGACTCTGAGGGAACTCTTCTCATCAATATCCACTGGTAGAGAAGAATTCCCAACTGTAACAAGCTGCTGCAGTTCAACACAGGGAACTCTTTTTCCACTTGCATTAGATCCAGGGGCACTAGGTGAGCAAAGTGCTGACATGGTAATGTCGATGAACAATTTCTTTGTCTTTTATGGAGCTCATAATGGGGAAAAATAAATTAATGCAAGTTTGGATTCTTTTTTACCTCATGTGATTTTAATGATTTCCTCTCATTGAAGGGATTTTTTTAAAAAAATAATAGCCCAAATTTTCCAATGTCGATGCTGTAAGAGTTTTTGGTACTAGATCTAAGACTTCAAATCAAATTCCTCCTTTTCACACAGCTAGAATACACAACTTCCACTGGCCTCAGCCAGGACTTAATGTTTCTCGAAGTAAAGGAAAGCAGAAACAGAATTCTACCCCATCTCCTAAAATTAGCCTGGTACTACTGGTAGGTGCCATACAGAAAATATCATGCATATAGAATTCCTCTACTGTCCTTTATTGTCCTTCTCCTTTTTCACAGTCTTGCTCAAGTTGAAGTTGAAATACAGTTTAACTGAAATTTGAACCAGTGTATATTCTGACAGTCCTGGAATCAGAAATTCTCATGTGTCCTTATCTGGCCTGACATAATTGTTGCATTTTAGGGAAACTCATGCTTGCCTGGTACGAGCACAATGAAGCAAATATGCAAGGAAAGCATTTTTAAAAATCAATCATATACTATCAACAAAAGTTACCATACCAACAAACGGACCATATTTAGGACATACCCGTGTATCCCACAGTAAGCACACAAGTCTTGCACTGAATAGGAAACTTTGCCTCATCTCTCCTTTACCCCTGCAATTTTGTTGGTATGGGGTGATCTATTCAGATTTTCCAGTTATGCTCAAGCTAGTTGGAGAGCTAGGTTATGGCACAGGCACCCTGTGCATCCTTAGATGGGCAATCTAGCTCTCAGCACACTTTGGTTCCTCATCAGTAGAGCAGCAATGTGTTCCTGCACAAGGATACTGTGAGGATCTGCACCTGCAATGAACATCGCGTGTTCTGGCCTCATTCCAGGGCACGGCAGCAAGAGGCTAAGGTATCTAAGGTATCTAAGTGTGTTAGGGCAAGTACGACAACACCTGGAGATGCCCAGCCTCTCCAGCCAGCGCATGAGCTATAGCACAGAGAGCTTATGTACCGTACAGGCAGTCTTCTCTTCCCAAGTGCTAAAATATCCAAGTAGTGTGGACTAATCGCATACATGCTATGGAGTCTATATGTTACATGCACACTTTCAGCCCATTCTGCCCCTGGGCAGCAAGAAAAATCATCCTTCTGGGGAAACAGTCAGGCCCTCCCCATCAGACATGAGTCCCTGCGTCTTCTACAGCATTAAAGTCAACACGGTTGACTCTGAAGTTACTAATGATGCTGAACTAGCTTGTGCTATCATCAGGAAGAGCACTGCCAGGGCTGCAGAAGGAAGCATGCTCTCAAGAGCCACTTCTCCTTTCTCCTCCGTGATTCCCAGCAGTGCCAGGAGCCCTCGTGCTGATTCATGTAGTGGGTGGGAGGGAAAGGGCCTATCCCTGACGGGACTGAAGAAAACCCACCATGACCTCGGTCCAAAGAGAAGGAAATAAGAAAACAGGATAGGGGGAATTGTCCACAGGTACTCCCTTTCAAAACAAAACACCATACTAATTATTTTTGGATACACAAAATATCCTGGAAGTGCTATTAGGCCAGCCGTAAAACTAGTCTCCCTCCTAACTGCTACCCTCGGAGTCCTCCTGTCACCACAAATGTGTATTTTAGGGAACATAATGATAGAGAACAAAGCATTAGCCAGCACCACGTGGCGGTGCCCACTAGTGCTCCTCTGTTTGCAGCCGTATCATGCGATGCGGCGCAATACGAAGCGATGTTCCTCCCTCCTTACACCTCGTGTGAGCTCACACTGGATACTAGGGCCTGGAATCACGATGCTAAACTTCAGCTCCCTGAAGTTGAGGTGCTTCATATGTATCAGGCTCCCTCTCCAGTCAGAGGCCAGACTGGCACCTCCAGAACTATTCAGTCCATCCCGAAGCAGCCATCTACCCCTGGCAGGCTTAATCACTCTTTGGTGGTGCCTGTCTCTCAGCACTGAGGATCAAGGGAACAAGACAGGCTAGATGCTTCACTTTAGGCACCTAAAATTAAATGAAATTAAACCCTCTCTCCTCCTTTTCTTTTGCAACTATCAGGTTTCACCCCTTTAGCTCCTTTTACAGATTTGCAGCAGAGTGAAGGACTCACGGCTTCTGACAGCTCGTGCTAGGTGCTGCCACGGCCAAGTGACATGGGCCTGAGCGTGCACACGGAGCAGCAATATCCTATCTCCTTGTTTCCTTTGCAGTTTCCTGAAATAGCTCTGGGCCCTTCTCAGAACACACTGCAGCGCCACAGCACATGCAGAGGCTACATCGGTCCTGTGCAGAATGCCGACACACGATCTCAAAATATTCTTGAAGTATTTGAGAAAGCAATGGGAGGAGGTAGGCGGCGCCTGAAAAAGCACAGAGCCTTTTCAAGCAGAAAACCTAAACACTAGAAAGCCTGACACTGTTGCATGCCTGGGGGCTGACCTTATGCTCCAATCCAGGTCCCAGTCTGGTTTAGCTGTGAAATTCAGCAATGAATTCAGGAATATTAGGGAAAAAGAAAGAACCAGCCACAGCAAACTTAGGAAAATCATGAAAGAAATACAAAGATAGTTTGTTGCCTTTTAGGTCTGTCAGTACTTCTCACAGGCAATTGAGCAAGAGAAAATGGAGTAAGTGTCCTGGGTTTTGTTTTGTTTTTTTTACCTGCAGGTGCAGGCAGGTTTGTAGGTGACCAAAAAGCCCTGTCACTTGATCTAAGATCACTTAGTTTTATCTTCTGTGTTGTTCCCAGGCAGCTGTGCAGAGCCATAGGCCTCCATAGTTTTCTTTTCAGTAGGAGGACAGCACATTTCTTTGGGGTGAAAAGGGCAAGATTTGGTGCATCACTCTCTACTCCCCCATTGCACGGAGCTGAGTCCCTTCTTATCCTGAGCTCTCCTAGGTCAGCAGAAAGGCAGCAGGATTTCACAGGAGACACTCGGTTTGCCCGTTCATCAAGAACTAGGCCCTCAGGACACGGCAGTTCAGCTGAGCACTTGGGTTCAGGATCCTTCCTGCCAAGGGTGCAGCATCCTATCTGCCCACCATTTATGCAGCAGGGCATAATGTGCCATTAGAGGCACTTGGGCCAGCAGGTGATCTCCCTCTTTAAAAATCTCTTGCTTTTATTGCTCAGGTTGTTACTTAACACTGGGGATCTGTTCCCGCAGAAAGGCAATTGTTCTCTTGTGGTCTTGGCATGGGGACCTTGCAGATTAACGCAGCGTGTGCCGTAAACACCCTGCACCTGTGCTGCAGAACAGCCCGATGAAAACAGAGTCAGGACTGGCTCAGACGCTGCATGTAGAGGCTGACGTGAGGTTGTCTTCTGGCAGCAGCGTGGCTATTGCTCCACCTGATGTGCTCCTTTCGCCTCGGCTCGCCCTCCTCCCCGTGCCAGCAGACACTGAAGCCTCTTCACTCCCAGCAGGGATATTGCTGCGAGCTCCTGGGTCAGAGGAGGAAGCTTCATGCTCTGCCAGAGCTCTCCAGCTCTGCGGCTCGCCGAGGCCGACTGGCTGTATCGTTATCATTAGGGTTCTAGGAAACCAGCACTTGAAGGCCATCACGCAATTGCTGAGACATATTTGTTTCCCCTCCCTTACTTGCGTGCTCTGCTGCCAGGTATCTGAGCGAGTGTCATCTCCTTTTTAGATGGCTGCACAAGTGTCGTGCTGACCTTGTTCCTCAGGACAAGAGGGGCAGAGATCAGCTGCTCTTAATGAGCCTGGAGAAGAAGTTATTATGTTCGCACTCGGGCACAGCAGGTGCTTTATATCTGAAATTTCAGTGCTCGTGCAGAGAAGCAATGAAATGCAACAAAGGGTAATTCGTGCTGTCATTCTAGATCACTGCTGCACCCCTTAGTGGCTGTACACACAGGCAAATGTTGTAATTCAAGCACCAGACTCTTCGAACAGTATGAAAAAGCACTCAGGATCTGGGCAAAGGGGGCAAAGTGAGAAGCAGAAGAGCAGATGAAGCCACTGCAGCGTGTGGCTGCTAAGTGGCTTTGTGCAATGAGGCCTGCTGAGCTGGAGGCTGACGACGTGGATGGGAAGAGCTACAAGCCTGGCGAAACCAGGGACAGCTAGCAAAAAAAAGGGGGAGGCAGCTCTGTCACACCCCGACTAACAAAACCAGCTGCCTCTTTTACAAATACAAGCTGACCAACACATATATATTTCCTTTTTAAGCAAAACAACATATTTTTAAAGATTAGGGAAATTAATAAGCCCCAAACCTCATGCCCTCTTATGCAAAGTGCAAGCACTTGAGCCTGGTGGAAGGGCCATGCCAAGGCCAGCTTTGGCTACGTGTGCGGTTTGTGATAGCTTATGAAACAGCCTTCACGTCGCTTCTTTGGAGCTTGGTTGCTTAGCTATAAACTGCCTTATAAAGAGAGTTACTGTTATGAGGCAGGCAAGTGACTGTTTTTTTTCTGAACCTTTAGTTTGTCTAATATGTTTCAGATTTCTGCAGTCTCTGCCAAGTTTTTCCATTCCCCCCCACCTTTTTTTTTTTTAAAGACATAAACCAGTCTTATGACTGGAATAATGTAGCCAAAGAAAACAACCTAGGGCTGATTTTTAACATTATATAACAAGAGGTCAGTTAAAGAAATAAAATAAAAAAGAAAGAAAGACCAAAGCAACAGGCTGAGCCCGTCCGTGTAGCAAAGAATTAGGGTTCTGGAGGGAGGAACTAGAGAAACCAAGGGACTGGTGAGAAGCATCTCTTTTTACCTCCGAGCCCACAGTTTACAGTTCTTCAAAGCTGATGGTATCTGATAGCTACAGTGTTTGCTTTAGCTGTTGGACAGGCTTTATATACAGACTTCACTGCAACAGTTTCATTTATTCTGTGTGTGGAAAAAATGCTATCATTCTAACTGGCAGTCACGAAGAACACAAGGGAAGAAGCAAGACAACACATCTCAATGTGAACTCAATGAAAGGACTGCAGGGAAAGGCTTGCATTTCCACACGCTAACACTGTGCATGTTGAACACAAACGGGACTCTGGTATCCAGAGGGGCCCACCTGGCATCTTTCACCACCAGATATGTTAAAAATAAAGCAGGAATTTGAGTATTCAGCATTGTTTGTTAAGCATGGCCTTTTCTTGCTCCTTTCCCCTCTCAAGGAAAATCTGTCTCAGTTGCTGGCCACCACTCTGAATAAGCAAAAGAAAAGTTGCAGTTTTTCTATTTTTAAGATGCAGCCTCTGTTGGTTATTACACATTAATTAGAGTTATTAACATAACTACAAGAAATGCCTGCAAACACACCTTCATCTGCTTGACAGTGTATCGCATCGTCCCAAATGGTCCATCTTTCATGAGCTTCTTCCCCACAACTTTAGCTCGAATCACTGTCAAAAGAGAGAAAAAATACAAGAAATTATATACATATTTACAGCTAGACATAACCCACCAAGTCTCCCAGCCTCAGATTTTTGCTACACCCTCTGTTTCAAAAAAGGCATTTGGATGAACTATTCTGTAAAATAAAACAAAACTCCACGCCAACCATCCTCCAGATTTATTCTAAAGCCCATACAACATGGGAAAAATAGGAAAAAGCCAAAGCAAGTTTTCATTTAGAAGAAATCTAGCTCTGCACAAAGAGCAAGAACAAGCACTACTTGTATTGAAGTCGCAGAGAAATTCATAAAATAAACTATAGCTAAGCCCAGGAGAGATTAAAGTCTTTGTACCAAGCCTATGAAATTTATATTGAATGAACATCTTGAACATCTTTCAGTACAGCTGAGATTTAACAAGCAACTACTACTAAACAGTACTGCAGATGCCTCCTCATGCAGATTCTGTTTCCCCATAGACATGACACCCCGATCCAGGGGACATCCCACATCCAGGGACTTGACTAGCTGCCACCTTTGAGTGCAACAAAACTCCCAACCCTTGAACGAATGGCAGCTTCAGTGAGCAAACCCATAGTGAAACCACCCAGAGCAGCTGGAAACCATCACCAGAAGCCAAGTGTGCTGCATTTTACTTGTTCACGGATGCAGAGGAGCACAGAGAGAGTAAGTTTGCATTTACAAACACCCGGAAACAGCCAGACACAGACATCTCCACAGTGTCGTGTATGCACCGCAGCAAAGCCAACTGAGCCTCACTACGCCAAGGGAGGAGCTGTAGGTCCCTCAAATGGATCCAGCAGGTACCTTCCTGGCATCGCTTAATGAACAGTTCTCCTGCTCTTAACACTTTTGTGGCACTGCACAAAGAAGTACTGTTGAATCTATCCTCCTCTTTGGAAAAGTTCTGAAAACCTTTGGAAAACCTTCTTCTTTGGAAAACCTTCTTAACTCAGCAGGAGAGCAAAGCTTAGTGACAGGGCAGGAATTATTTCTCTAAAGCTCTCTCCCCTAGAACACGCGTAACATGTTATGCAAGCACCAAAAGTGGCTTAATCTTTACAAGGGCTCCAGAAAATGAGACTGGACAGGACCAATCCTTGGAAAAATAAGAATAGTTGTTAGAAAATGTTGTGCTCCAAAAATAACTTATGCAAATTAAAAAAAAAAAAAAAAAGTAAAGGACTAAACTTTCCATCAGACAAAAGGAACATCCACACTACATCTTACCTAGAATCATATGTGATCATTAGATTACTCATTACACAAGCCATAAAAATTATTCCAGTGTACGTAACCCACAGCATGGAACATGTTCATAATATGATTGATGATGTAAAGCCTAACATATAAATCACCACAAACCTTTTTTTTTTGTCCATGGGAAAATTGTCAGATACTTGTACCTATAACTCTTATATGCACAATACCAGTGCAGTCAGTGCTGATTTATATTCATTGAAGATCTGGCCCAAGGTTTCCAGACTTGGGAAATCCAGCAATGAAAAAGGACCACATACTATTTACCCTAAGCTTATTAAGGTCTTGACCATAATTCCCTACACAAGAAAGGGCTACTCCTCTCACAGATACTTTTTGCATCATTTTATCTGCATTTTGTTGAATGTATCATATTTATGCATCACAGGAAGCACTTTATTAAAAAGTAGGAAGGCAAGGGATGGAGAAAGAGGTGTAAGATACTCCTTTACAGGCAAGAAAAATAAAAGTTATCATTTGCATTAAAAATAGTATCTAAACCCAGCAATGAACTTCAGGGATCCATTTGCCTAGGTATATAAGACATTAAACAAGGACCTTGTTGCTTGATAGCTCACTTACTTAGGTTTCGACTAGACAAAAGCCTACAGGAAGAAGTGGGGATCAAAATAATGAGGCAAATAGATGAAAATTTAAAAAATAATGAGGCAAACAGGTTGTCCCTGCAGCTCTAAACGGTACTTCCTGAAGTATCTGGAGAACAGATTTAAAGGAAGAGACAGTCCTGGTTACACAGACCAGTTCCTGGAACTTGTTCCATGAGGCTGGTGTGGAATGAAGACAAGCTCACCCTGCTCTGATTTAAATCCTATGCTTCAGCCAGACTTCTCAAATACATTTTAAAATAAGTAAGATAATCCTGCTGGATTCAATTCAAACAACCAACAAAACCTCTGTTCATTGATTGTCAAATGTTTGTTCTTATTTTTTTCCAAACATCTATCACCCTGTGGCACTAAAAGCATATGAATTTGTACATTTTTATTTATTCTGCTATTCAATATTTTTTCAGACTGAATTTACTATGTTATTCTAAATTTATTAGCTACAGTGAAATGCTATCCTTGAGGACTACAAATATCTTTTAAAAACTAAGTTATTAGACCCTTCTATTTGTTGGATCTCCCCACCACCATCACTGAAAACATAAAAAAATGAGTGCCTAAAAGTCAATGAGCATACGATTTCTTTAAGGCTTTGTGAATTCCAGGGCACTTCCCTGACAGGGGAGTCTATAATGACAGAGTATCAAAGGTCTTATCTGTTGTGCATCTGATATACTTAAATTAAAAAAACTGTTGTTC
Source organism: Crypturellus tataupa (assembly GCA_034781795.1). Classification (NCBI taxonomy): domain Eukaryota; kingdom Metazoa; phylum Chordata; class Aves; order Tinamiformes; family Tinamidae; genus Crypturellus; species Crypturellus tataupa. The sequence goes on from JAWLRI010001098.1 coordinate 1,389,156, forward strand.
GCCCAACAAGACTGAAATCGGTCAGGAAATCTTGTATCATACTGACAGTGATAAAGAAGTATGTCAAAAGGGGATACTGCAAAATACTATGGTTTCCAAACCAATAATATTATTAGCATTAAAGATGATGGGTATGTTTCTATTTGCTGGGAATGTAATTGAAAGCCCATTTTCTTTGCTTGCTTCACTGCGAACTGGGCAAACCTTTAACTTCTAGTCAAAAAGTAGCACAAATTCACAAAGAAACCAACTCTGATTTATGGAGTAAAATCAACAGTTTCACTGTAAGACCAAATACTCAAGACATGTATCTTCATTAGCACATGGCAGCATCCCATTTTCAACACTACACTTCTCAGCAAGTGGAAGGCCATGGAGCAAAGGACCCTCCAACTCAAGCCAAACCCCTACATTCTGTGAGGCTGAATCTCCTCTCCCTGGGGATGAGTCTGCCCTTCACATCCAGCTTCATCTCCCGGAGCTCTCATAAGAGCTCCGGGCTACAGATCTGTAGCCACAGCTTTCCCAGTTCCCATCTTTGTTCCTTCAAACTGCTGCTCACCAGTTTTATGGCTGAGCAGCTCTTCGCCACGGGTCAGAGGGTAAAGGACACAGTGGGGACCATGCATGCTTGTCAAAGGACTTTTTCATCCTCTGCAAAACACCAGAAATACATGGTATTTCTGCTGCAAATTCAGTCCCTGCCACGTTAGAGAAGTCTTTTTACTTCTGGGGACTTCTACTCAATGAGCAGAATGAGGCAAAAGGTGCTGCGCCTGCTCCCCCTGAACTCCTTCCTCCTCCGAGAAGCTCTGTTACAGTCCTGCTATTACTGATGGGAAACTTTATCCCACACAAGTGGTCACCAAAATAGCTGCATGTTTTTAAACCACAATTCCTTTGAAGTACTGCCTATAAAAATACTCCGAGATGAATGTTTCTCAGTACTTTGGGGTTTCAGGTCGGGTCACTTTGTGAGATCGGAGCAGCTGGCAAAGTCTCATGAGTGATTTCTAATTATTTATGAAAAGTTAAATTAGATGGGGATATAAATCTTTAACAAGATAAGCATGGCAGTTATACCATGATTCAAAGGTGAGAAGCCCTATGGGCTGCATCTCAAATTCAATATGATTAAAAAATGAGGGGGAGAACAGAGAGAAAGACAAATGGATACAGAAATATTTAGTTTATGTTCTGCAATATTAAAAAAAAATAACAACCTGTTGTGTTTGAAGATCCAGAGAATATATCCAATAAGCAATGACACAAATGGCTAATGTATTTCTTTTCCCTTAGCTATTTTTGTTTTGTTTCTATAAACTGGCTAGCTGAGTGCTTAGGAAAACAGAAGAGGTGGCTTGGACTAGTCCAAGACTAGTGCAGTACAGGCAGCTGATGTCTTCTATTTCACCGGCCTCTCTAGCGTAGTACAAACTGTCTATCTGTGCACACACGCACACTGCACACACACAGAATCACTTAAATCTTTGTTCCAAGAAACACTGGACAAGCTCTTACAAAGGCAAGAAAGTCCTAATAGGCACAGAAGGCCCTACTTGTACTTTTACTTGCCTAGAGGCACACACACATCCAGCCCCAGCCAAGTGCTCCTTACCTTATCCCCTATGTTATGGCCATTTTCTCAAGGGTTCACAGGAAGAATAGGTCTACATATAAGATATAAGGTAGCAGAGACCATCTGCCTTACAGTTCCGCTGGTAGAGGGTATTCTCCCCATGAAGAACAGAGTAGACAAACCCAAAGACAAATGTGAGGGAAGTGGACATACGTGAAATTAAAACGAGCATTATTTGCCCGTATAGGCAAATGGAGATACACAACATCATAGAAAGACTTGTAACTAGCACGTCACTTCAGCCATGCCTATCCCAGCTAAACAGCACATCTGTAGCAGCCGATTTCCCCCCAAGCATTGAAGTCTTCGCTCGTTCAAGCCTGTGGCCTTTAACGGGGTCAGCCACTAGATGGTGACACTCTCTCAAAACACGTTGTTACCTTGAAGGAGAGGCCGGTGGTGCACGTACCAGTTAACTCCAAACACCACGAACCCCAGTTACAAGACCAACTGCACCACTGGAGCCAGATGCTTTCGTGCAAGCGGGCAGATTGTCAACGATAAGCAGCGTTTTTAGGTTGAGGCACACACCCTTTAGAAAACAGGCTTTGCACCAAGCCCATTTCCTCTGGGACCAATGCTCAGGAAAAGAGCAAATGCCAAGCTCTCTACTTGTGTTTCAAGGGTTTCTGGGTGTGCAGCATGAGGGTTTTTAAGAGAGATGTTTGGCTGAGAAGCACTACAATTTCATTTAAGTAAATGAAGGATGTAGAGGATTCATGTTGTTTCCCAAAGAGACAAGTTATTTTCCCAGCTGTCACGCAGAACATTACAGTGCCGCACAATCAAAGCACAAAATCATCACGGAGAAAGATCTAAGCTTAAGAGTGGAGCAATCTGCAGGAATCTGCACATGAGGCACAGTGAGCGAACAGGTTAGCATCACGGTTAGAGATTAGGAATTAGCTCTGAGAGGTGAGAGACGTAGCCACAGAGCCGCCTTGCTGCCCGCAGAGTCCAGGGAAGGCAGAGTGGGGAGTCAGTCCTTGGATCCCCAAAGGCAGCTAGGAAAACACAATGCACAGGGAGCAGCAGTGTGACCAGGAGGTGAAAGACTCTATCCTGAGGCCACCGATCACATCAGCAGCTGGACAGAGGGCCCTGCTCCCCCGAAAGCATCCCCAGCAGAACAGGGCACTTGGAAATGCCGCCCCAGCACTAGATACGGGACACGCCGAGGAGCAGGGTTGTCATTCTGCTCCACCTGAAGGCTTATTACAAGAGCTACTCCCAGAGCAAAGATCAGTCCAAGGGCACTTTCCTGAGGATTTCTACTGAGTTTACCAGCAGCTCTCCCATTCAGCCTGTCTCACAAGAGCTCCTTGTTAACACTGGTGCACACTGGGGTGCTTACACCAGGCAGTGCTAAGGCGGCTGGCAGGCCTAAGGCTCCTGAGAACACCTGAGGTATTAGCTGATTCTGGCATTTATGGGGAGACCTCTCCAAAATGGGTCCAAGATAAGATGATCTACACACAGATTTCTCTGGCATTAAGGAAATGGTGAAGGTCTCACTTAAAAGGCAGAAGTGCTCTGCGTGTCTCACCATGTCCCTCCCAAGCTGCGTGACCGTCCCACCCCTCCAGCCGATTTGTTAGCAACTGTTGACCAACACTCCTGGCTTCCCTTGTGGTAAACGACCACAGCTGGAAGGGGACCACAACCTTTGGACAAGAAGTCTGGCCTGGTTGCATGCAACGTCCTGGGAAGCTCTGTCGGACCGTCTGGCAGCTGCGCGCTTACATAACGAGCAAGAGGGCTCGTTGAGGGCTTTCTTTGGAAAGGGCACAAGAAAACCTCTCAGGATTTTCTCTAATTCCAAAGCAAAGTAGAATAGAGGCGAAAACACTGGGAACAGGATGACATCTACAAAGAACATGAAAAAAAATAAAAACAGCTTACAGACATTCACTTTTGGCCTTCTTCCTATGAGTCCAAAAGCTTTGCCTCTCTGAAGCATTTGTGCAAGACTGTTTGAAGGTCACACAGAAAAGCAGAAGCCAATTCGAGTCTTCACTCAAGCCTCAGCACTGTTTGAACCAACTTATCACAAACTGCAGTTGCTAACGATTAACCAGTTTTCCTATCAGGGTGGCCTTTCAGGCTGCAGATTTCCGCATCTCCAGGAGTCTGTTTCCTCAAAACGTTATGGATTTCCAACACTGGAGAAGATATGGAAGTGGTACAACTCTTCCAAATAAGACTGTGGTTGCACCAGATCTCTCATCATCTCAGAATATTATAAACTCGCCAGAAGGGCTTTCCCTCCTTCAGAGAAAGATAATCCTCCCAATAAGACCAGGAATTAAAGATAAAAAGTTGCTTAAAACAAGCACAGCCAGGGTTACACTTTGCATCTTTCACGTAGCTTATTAACTAGATAGATTTCTTTAATATGGCAGCAGTAGCAAATATTTTACATCAGCTGTGCATTTCATGCTATGAAAGCTCAAGTGCTATTTCCTTCAAAATACATTGGTAAAAGAGAAAGAAGATGCCTCTCTCATACGAGGAACTGCAAAATCTCTTTTGGACATTTCATTTAGGTTCCTAAATGTAATTTGGTTGAAGACTCTTCAGATACCCAGTTAGTTGCCTGCATCTGTCTCCTGATGGTATCTTAGCTGCCTTGCTTTTCCATCCTCCACAGATAGTCTGTTGGAGGGTGGTGGGAAGACAGAAAGGAGTAACTGAGAATCCATTTACATGCAGAATCTTTGTGTAGTTGGCATGTTTTGTGCCAAGGAAGATCAGCTTCAGGAAGCACCTTGTGAAAAACACAGAGAAAAGGTCTCTGAAAAAAATACACAAGACACTAGCTGTGTCCCCTACGGAGTGGTTCTGAACTCAGGGAAGCCAGGTAGGACCACAAGGTTTGCTGGAAAAGACACCCAACGCAGCTGGTTGGTGAGAGCTCCACTCCTTGCTAGGTTAGATACACAGCTCCTGTCAACAAAGCACCCCAGGCTGTCCGTGGATATAGATATAATGCAAGCAGAGAGGCTGCAGAATGAGCATGCCTGCCCTTTGCAGAAACTTCATCCCAAAAAATAAATAAATAAATAAATAAA
>JAWLRI010001098.1:1393965-1412187 GCA_034781795.1 Crypturellus tataupa
AAATAAATAAATAAATAAATAAAAGCACTGAAGACAATCTTGCAAACTAGGTATTTCTCTTGTCCCCCTTTTGGCAGCCTTTTTGTACTTTCCACCTGTATAATACTGACCTAATCACTAAAGCGTGAAGGTTAGAGGCAAAAGGCAGCAGGCAAACAGCACAGTAAAGGAATGAATCCAAATGATTCAAGCAGGGAGTGGAGTTGACTGCACCATGACCAGAGCACAGTGGAGAGTCCCCCTGCACCTCTCTCCAAGGGATGTTTCCAGTAAAGTGCATCTTAATTTATTCTGAGCCACTGACAATTTCCAAAGAAAGAACTGCTTTCAAGCAAGGTTAGTAGTGTTGGAAAGATGGTTGTCAAAACCAACACACAAAAGCACGTCCAGAGTCAAAGTAAAACAGTGGATAAAAATAAAAAGCATGTGACTCAAAGCTGGTCAGCCAATGCTCAACTCAAAATAGCTTTTCCACTTTCTTCTGGTCTACGTAACATTTCGGGAGTAAGATTTAACTCAGTCTTCACTTGTAGATCCAGGACTTGTAGACACAGTACACGCAGGATGAGGTGAAATCAGGTCCAGGGCTTCTGGACCTGAACTTCATTTTCTCCTAGCTCTCTTGATTGCTTGAAGGAGCCACAGGTCTAAGCGTTCTACTTGGAGAATATGGCATAACTGAGGTGCGACCAATTAGGGGCAAATGGAAACCATGTGCGATTCTAATGAAACAAGGAGCTGGTGTGCATGGCTTACTGCTGCAGGAACATTTACTGCCCGAAAGGAATGTGCATCTGGCATTGATCCTTTCCCAAGCCATCAAGTGAACAGTAACATGGAAAGCAAATTGTAGCATATAAAAAGAGATGGCTGGCCTAAAGAATCGCAGTTGGGAGAGCAGCCTTTGCAAGAAAAAAGCATGTCCTTTGCCTGTGATTTAGAGATGCAATTCTGCATTTCAACAGACCATGGCCAGGAGAATGAACTACAAGAAAAAGTGGTCGCTAGAGCAGTAAATAGAGTGGTAATTTAAGGAACCTATGATCACAAAAATCCTGTACTGATTCACATGGAACAGACCTCGTACTCCCACAGGACCACAGGTTATGCTTAAAGAATAAATTCCTGTTGATTCTAGGCAAGATTAATATACAGTCTTCAAATGCTATGTCTTGCTGCAAGCATTTGTGTGACATTACTTTAACACATGCATCCAAATGCACAGGCAGGGAGGAGACTGGAAGCTAAACAGACAGTGCAAAAGCACTTTTTTTTTCCTGTTTTTTTTCTTTTAGACTGCAAGTTTCCTAAGAAGTTGCAACCCTTCTAGGAAAGTTTTTAGCCTGCAAGGCTGTAGATAAGCTATGCTGTGGGGATGCGGTGGTTCGTTTTGTGAGCTGTTCCCTTGCTGTTTGCTATCTCTTTCTCAGTACAAAACCCCTATCTCCACCAAGCAGCCAAGAGACTTGCAGACATCACAGGAAGACAGGAGGGGGGAAAAGGATGCTCTGATCCAGCACTCAACCATATATATGGTGACGTCCCAAGGTTTGAACCTGTGGGTGCTATTTCACTTTTCACATAAGAGAGAGAGATTTAAAGCCAGATAAGCAGAACTGGCACATCTTTGTTCCTTAATAATAAATCTTCCTTCCAGGATATCTGGAGCTAGCAAGCACAGCCAACTCATCACTGTGTCTTTTAGAGAAGCCACAGAAAATTCTAGAGCCACATCTGCACACTTATTAGTCTTTCTTAACCCTCAGTGCGATCGATCCGTAAGTGCACTGCGAGCTCCCATCCAAAAGGCCAAGAAGGGGCAAAGAGGGAGAGCTGTGCTGCAGGGAACATCTGAAAGCAGTTTTCTTGCGAGCAGAACAACACAGGACAGCTCTGACAACCCGTGTAAAACCTCTGAAAAGGGGAGAATCCAAAGCCACAGGCTTGGACGCTCCCTGCTTCAGCAATTTACTCCAAGGACGCGTCTTTCTGCAGCACCTCGCCCAGCCGGGCCTCGTGCCAGCGCTCCCCGAGCGCACGGCACTCCGCTCATCACATGTTTTACACACATTTTTGCACGTAGCTGCTAGGGAGGAAGGACTGTCTGGGAACATGTATAGATTTCAAGGGCACTGGGTGGGCCCGCAAATGCTTTCCTGTATTAGAAAACTTGCATTAACTTATAGACTAAGCGGCTGTCACGCCAAAGGGCTGCACATATTTAACCAGGCTAGACCTCTGTGTATTGCTCTGCTTTTTCTACTTGTACCAGACCTGACAGAGACTAGCGTTAGGCCTTCCTATCACTGGAATTTAACCTCAATTCAAACATAATTCCCCCGCAAAAAGCAAGTGTCTTTGCCCACCACTGTGTTATAAATTGTTCAGAAACTGGAAGCTACTTGAAAAGTTCTGCAGATTGTCCATAGTTGCTGGATATGTCCATGAAAGAGTTCTGGTTTATAATAATTTTTAAGGAATTTAGTAATAGCCCGTTTTATTAATGCATGCTCATCATTTAACCACAGTCATAAACATTGTGGAGTAAAACTGAGCTTAGCGACATAAAATATTTTGCCCTGAAGTCTGGCCACTGTGTAAAGACTTAGAAGTAGCACTCAGACTGATTCACTGTTCATTAAGGCAAATGGGAACCCTGCCCGGGTCCTGAATCAGCCCCATGCACCACAATTCCCATTTCAGCTACTGTTGGGCTATAGGTCAAGGTCAGGAGAATATCTGAGCAGACCTCAGATTGGCCAGCTCATCCACTGGCCATAACTCTCCAGAATCTCACACAGTGATCCCAAATATCATCCTTCATTTTGAACCAACACAGGGATATTGACGGCCAGAGGAACTTGGTGTCAATTCGTTAAGTTACAAGGTAAAGAAACAGGAGAGTAATTTGACATGAGAAATGTCACAACAGAGCGAATGAAAACACCCGGAAGTCTAAGAAGCTCTGTCAACAACACATCTGTTTACATGAGAGACATAAATATTGCACACTGCATTTTCTGGCTTGAAAGACACAGGATTTTCACCGAGTAATGATACAGAGCACTGGCAGCAGAAAAGACAGGCAAACACGAGCCAGTTAACTCTGTCTGCAAATAATTTTTTTTCAGGAACTCCCTAGCTGATGGACTGGCCAAAGTTACTCTTGAAACTTAAGTGGAAAGAGAAACTGCATATGCATCTATTTCTTTTGTAATCTAAACCTCCTTCATGCAAACACTTCATCAAAACTTCATGTTTGTGAACAGTCCGACGGGCTCTAATTTGATGAGGCTTCCAGAAGGCATTTGCAACTATCCTGATGCCCTCACGCATAGGGGCTGGAGCTCCCTGTTAACAGACCGGACTCTTGGCTACACTTGTGGGAGCAGAGAACGCGCTGAACCATTAGCTGTGCCTGTGCATGCCATGCCTACCACCTTTTTGTGACCCTTTTTCTTGCACAACAGTTATTTACACACATGCAAGACTAAGCCACTGCACTTTCTTCCCACTCACTATTGCCTAGCGCTGCTTTCCCGACGCAGCTTCCCAAGTCCAACAACATGAGTCTGATTGACAGTGATTTACTTACAGCAACCTACCAGTCAAATAGTTGCAAAGTGCTCCTGCCAAAACCTTCCACCGAGTTCCCATTAAGTGACGAGTTAATCCTGTGTGCTGGTTTCATTTCTTAGGGGCCCTTAGAACTTTTTAGAAGAAACACAACCTCGCGGGCCTGACAGGGGTGGTTAGCTCCTGCACAGCTTCCCGGGCACAGGGACTGCTAGTTCTGCATGTCGTAAGGCCCATGACCTGTTTTGGAAGGCCAAAGTCTTCTGCACGCTGCCTTGCGGAAAGTTTACAGATCCGGGTAATCATTTCCAGGGAATACACCGAGCTCAACCGCTTCCTGCTTGTCTGGGTCTCCCGAGGCGTAACTGTAACAGGACTACTTAGGCAAAGTAATGAATATGAACTACACTCCCAAGGGCCAGCTTTTCATAGCTCCAGTTAAGCTGACACCTGGTACACAGGTGTGAGCAAGTTTAAACATTGACAGGGAGGGACCTAATGGGAACATAAGGGGAAATACCTTGTCTCAGTCCACTGGCACCGGCACACACATGAATTTGTTTGTTCCTTAATGCAGCAAACCCAAGGAGAACTGCCCATTGCCAAGGACTCAGAAAGAGTGTGTGGATGTAGGTATTGTGCAGCATTCAGAAAAACTTCACTATAAATCTCAGGGGACTAATGATCTGGAATATCGTCCAGCTTGAGAGGCAGCATGCAACCTGATCAAAATCAGCATTTCCAGAAGGACAGGCTGTTATTGCTAGACCGTCGGGGACAGAGCTGGTAGAAAAGGTTCTGAAAATGCTTTTTCCTGTCAGGAAAACTAGTTTTACCTAAGTCACAAGTTTTTAAGGGAAGCATCAACTTCAGCAAAACTGTTTTTACTTTTCCTTCTCAGAAAACTGAAACTTATTTTCATCCTGCATCAGCATTTCTCTTTAATTTCATCTGAGTCTAAAGGGTGATATGAAATGACACCTTTGTTCAAAACTGACATATTAAATGAATCCTTCTTAGATTCAGGTGCTTAAGAATCACTTTTTTTTTTTCCCTCACGGGAAATTCTATCTGAAAACATTGATATTTTTATTTTTCCTCACATTTCAGAGCGAATACATTTTCAGCATTTCAAATTTCCCTCTGGAAGAGAAATTCTGACTCTAACAAGTGTCCAGATTCCTCCTGCACTACATAAATCAGATGTGACAACAAGAAGTTCTAATGACAGAAGCAAGAGTAAATTCCATTCTTCCCCTCATTTTTCAGAAGCAGCAAATAAAAAATTCAAACCAGAGAGCTGCAGGTGCTGAGAACTGGCAATGTTTCAAGGAGAAAAATCATTATCCCTTGTGATCTCACAGTATCTCAACTGAAATAAGCACCCAACATGTGAGATCAGTCCTTTAACTCACGGCAGCCATAAAAGTCTGTCAGCACCACAGACTGTAAATGAAGGCAGACATACGAGAGCTATCCCTAAAAAGCTGCTTAGGATACTACAAACACAATAACTTAACCTGTTTCTCAAGTACAGCAACCATCTGCTTAGCACTTATACTTTGAGACTGTAGGCAAGTGAGCAACGCGACTCTGTGGTAAATGTCTTCCTAGCCCCTGTCTGCTTTCTAGGTATCCCAGTATCTTGAAGCAGCGTTGTTTAAGTGCAGGTCATTTCCCAAAGAAGTTGCTCCTTTGACGCTGTTGAATCCAGTGGGAATCTTTCCACTGATTTCGACTGGAGTGGGACGTCCATCGGCAGTGGTGGAATCCCGAGAGTTGCAAGGAGAACAGCTGTCTGCCCTTCCAAAAGGAAAAACATCCCTGCAGCTGTTTTCCCCAAAGTGCCTTTGCTCCAAACTGTAACTGAACAGGAGGGAGGGGGCGAAGGTGGAATTTTAATAACCCATTAGAAAGGAGCACGGGCCATTGCGCAGCAAGTCTTTCAGTTCTGCTCGAGCAGGGTCACTGCTGCAGGACTCAGCCAGCCCTCAGGGCACGGGAAAAGTCCTCTTCTTGTTTTCACATCTCATCCACAGAATGGGTAACGAGGGGGAGGGAGGAATCAGCTTCTGGGTTAATTAGCACCATGAACAGGCAGCTGCATTGTCATTAGAAGTTCAAGAAGTCATCGGGGTCACCACTGAACCGCAGGACGTACACACACGCGCACGAGGCACACGTCTAAGCCTCGCTCTGGAGCAGCCGCGCTCAGATCGCGCTTGCCACTACCTGAAGGGAAGCGCTTAGAGCCAAGAACACTGGGCTGCTGTGGCTCCGAGGAGAAGGCCGGAGCACAAAGGCACTGCTCTGAATGCTTGTTGTTCATCCCCTCTGGAACTGCTTAACTTCACACTTAATAGAGCAACCAAGAATAGCTACATGGCTTTTTTCCCCTGAGAAAAGTCAGGGGCCTAACTTACCAATGTATGGTTTTGTCTTCGCTTCTAATATTCTCTGGGATAAGCAGAACTGCAGATCGGAAAACAAGGGTCTCCATGTGCACCCTTTTCTTCCACTGTTTCCTTTCACAAGCAAGGAAACGGAGGAAGTACAAAAGAGCATTAACAGAAGCCAGAGACAAGCGCACACAAGTAATAATGAAAAGATAAACCCTCTGAAATGACAAGGACTATCACCAGCAGGGCCTGCAGCAGTGCCAGCAGCAGAGTCACACTTCAGCTAGGAAAAAAAAAACTCAAAAATGATAAACTACTAAATCATGCAAAACAGTAACTAACTACATTCTTCATGTCTCAGTAACTTTCTTTTTTGGGGGGAGGGGGGTAACTTTGCTGCCAATACTTTCAAAACTCCAAATGGGGCTGAGATTTAGTTATAGTAGAAACTCACCAAACTGTAGTTTTCCTTTGCTGAGTGAAAGGAACACTGATCCTATTTGCTTTGCTATTGTATTGGCAGGCAAACCTAAAATGCGTAGCTCATGAGTGTACAGTCTTGCTCAGGGCTTGTTCTTTGCCAAGGGAAATTACTCTGGGAATACAGAAGGGAGACTGGACTACTTTTTTTTTATTAACCCTTACAGCTCTTTTGGTTCCAGTGTGCATTGGTTGTCTACTTTAGTGGCTTTGACTATGATGTAACCCAGAATTACAGTTCAGAGGGGATACAACAGACCTCAAGAACTTGGATTCTAGTTCTCCAAGTTAGGATGGGTGCTGAGAGCTCTAACAGACTTTGCTATAGATGGAAACCCAAGAGCACTACAGAGCTACCCTTAGAAAGCTCTCTTGAACTGTTTCCCTTCCTTCCAGGACTTTGGAGGGTTTTCTGGAACAAAAACCGCCTTTTCTGTATTTTTCTACAGCATCTAATATAAGCTAGTGAGGCCACCTCAAAGCTCTACCACACTTTGCTTTTAGTAAGGATGGCATTCAATCTTTCCTTGTTGGTCCACATACATATTGAGAAAATACGCTGGGAGGAACCCTTCCGTGTGTTGACTTTATTGTGTTCTGACAAACAGATAAATGCCTGCCCCAAAATGTGACCCCCATCAGGTGTGCCAGGGCACGCTAACCCTAGGATTCCTTTCTGTTTACTCTCCTGCCCTTCTATCAAAAGCCTAATCAGGATGTGTGCAGGCAACGCTGTCAAATTCACAAGACGGGCGCTTTGAACAGCACAAAGGACAAAGTTTACGTCAATGGCCCGAGCTGCCATACTTCGTACAAGACAAACAGGAAAAGGTCTCTGTGCAGTTACTGAGGCAGGAGGCAAAGCAAGAGCCGGTTCTTCCCTTTTACCTCTTTCAACAGCCATCAGGACTGGAGGAAATCGGTGTGAGAGAAGGACATTCAGAAACAAACATGAGATTTAGCACTGAGAGGAAGGAACCGATTCACTTGAAAACTTTCCGGTGATAGTGAAAGGTTTTTTCTTCCCATAGAGCCAAATGTGCAGGTGCTGTCTGTGTTTCTTTCACTCTACGCTGTTTTTTAAACCACTTCAAACAGAGCCCTTACCAGCATCTCTTTCCATGCTGCTTCCCGCTTTGTTGTGCTGTTTGTGCCTTTTAAAAGGAAGAGTGAGTCTGCAGAGGACATGTCTTGGCATCAAACACAATTTGGTCCACGAGGCCTGATACAGCCTTAGCCCAAATATAGCCCTTCCCTTCTCTTGGATATATCAAGAAGAGATTAGGTAAGATAGGATAAATAATCTCCTCCAGCCCCCTACATCACCTGCCTTCAAAGGGCATCAGCAGAGTTTCCTAGTGCTGTGGACAGTACTCAGGACTTCACAACTAAGGGGAAACTAGGAAAAGAGAACAACAACAAAAAAAAAAAAGAGAAACACTAGAGAAACACCACGTAACAACGCAATGAGCCCTTCTTCATCTGCCAGAGGCAGCCACAAGCCCCCAAAAGCGCAAGGCCGTGTCCTCAGGGCTCTTCATCACATCACACGTAGTGGGCAGCAGCGCCTCGCAGGCAGATGCAGGACTCTGGGAGCAGCAGGATTTATAGCTCCAGTCTTACAGTCCCATGATTGTCTGGCAACGGCCAAGAGAATGTGCAGCAGGAAATAGGAACAAATACGTGATTCCCATCCTGTGGGCCTCTCCGGTAAAGAGGAGAGAGGAAACCTCAGGAATGCTTTGGGAAGCTCAAGAGGGAGCTACAATTCGGAATACAGCTCCAGGTCCAGTCTAGCTTCTCCCTGAGTAGGTAGCAGACCACTAAAAGCTTTCTGTTCATAACTTGAGGTCTCTTAAAGTGCCACCTAAGAAATCTCTTTGATATTGTAAAATCCTCTTTTTGTGTTGCGCTGTGAAGCTGCAAACTGTGTTATGCAGTGGGGGAAAGCAGGACAGCTGCTTAATTCTACTGAAAATATACTGTCTGTAGAGAAGATGGGAAAAGACTTATTGAAGTCTCCTATCTATCTTGATCCTCTAAGGAAATAACCAACTAAGTCTTTAATCCATCCCCTAAAAAAAAAAAAAAAAAAAAAAAAAAAGGACAAAATAAAGAAAAAGATAGGTGCTGGTCTTCAAAATTAGAGAAATAAAACAAAGCTCTTAGGAACCCACCCTGTCCTTACCCCCAGCACAATCCTTTGCAACACAGAGGCTCCTGCACAGGCCCCCAGCCCTTCTCTTCCCACCCTGCTCTCGGTTCGTGCCTCTTGCCCTGCAGCACACCAAGGCAGGGCCACATACTTTGTGGCTATTGAAGTTTCACACATGGTGGCTAAGAAAGTGTCCCATGGGTCACTTCCTTGTTTTATTTCCACTTCCTCTTCAGTGCATTTAAAGTAGTCATTTTTGTGAATATTGTACCTTCCCACATAATGTGGCCCTTGACTAGTGTCTCTTGCTCCTTCTCGGACCCCTTCTCCTCACCTCTCCTTCTCTCAAATACCACAGTATTTTTGGCTTATAGCTCTGCCCCATAAGCAGTTTATTATTAACTTGAGGAAACCCTTTACCCAGAAAGAGGCCCAAGTTTCCCAGACAAGAAGTGATTACAATGAACAGGTTGGCTGCCTCAGCCCTGCAGGAGCCCCCCATCCGGCCATCTAACCCTGCAAAAACGTCAAGCTGAGGACCCAGCAACCTCACTCACTACAGGAGCTGGTCCAAAGGCTGTTTCATACTGCCGGTTCAATCCCCTTTAATCTCTCGCACGCCTATCTCCAGGCCTAGGAAAGGCAGGCAGGGTATTTATAGCAGTGTCAGAAAGAGGCAGGAAGTAGGAAACTGGGGCGGGTGTTTGGAAAGTGCATAAAGGGCTTGGAATAGTACAGCCAGTCTGGAACATCTTCCCCGAAAGAATCTGGAGTTAAAGGAAACATGTCAGGGGAATAGCTGGTTTTACACAGATATCCTCTGGTTCTCTCCCCGGTACCTGTTGCCTTTCCAGCACCAGCTATTTCCTGTCTTTCAAAGTCAAGTGGAAGTTTTCCATCCTGTGGCTTTCCTGTCTCGGTACAAGCAAGCACGCTTTTCTGCCCTTCTATTTTAACTGTTTGTAGACCAGCTCTGAAGCCCCATCTCTAGGGGAGAGCTTCCTATTTACAGCTGACCCAGGAAATTTGAGAAGGCTGATTAAACCTGTCGGAGGAGCACGATGTTTGCTTGTTCATGTATTCACTAAGCATGGGGGACTGAACTTGTTCTCTGAACAAATGCTTCGGTGCTCTTCTATAGAAAATTAACAGGCTAACATAATGCCAGCGGTCCCTCCCTGCAGGCTGCACTGCAGCAACACCCAGTAGAGAGGGAAACACAGAGAAGAGGAAACAGATGTTGGTGTCCCAGGACTGTAATTACAATAGAGCATGACAGAGTTAAAATTCATGTTCTTCGGTCCAGGCCAGCAGGAGCTTGGATCGTTTTGAACAGGGCCCTGTGGAATAGAAGCACTCCTGTTTCCTACATGGTGTTGCAGGATTTTACTTATTTATTTTTAATGAACCATTGGGCAGCAAGAAATAATAATGTGCTATCTTCATGCTGTTGCACCTGGTATAGGCACTGGTATCTGTGAAATTTAGAGGGATGGGAATCAAATAACTCCCCTTCCTTCTCTGCGCCACGCACTCCTTGAAGGACTATCCGAAAGAACTTAGTCCTCATCTAAACGCGGGAAGGCAACAGCGTGGCCTGAGTCCAGATACATAATGCTGGGTGCTCTCTCCACAGACTCCCTCCAGCTGGACTATCTCAAAGGCCAAGCCTTGACTGCCAGTCAGGAACAAAAATGCTATAGGTAGTAGTATCCACATTACAGATCAATATATAGTGCAGCATCCGTCTATTTATGCCTGGGTTCTCCCGTGCACCTGAGCACTGCAGTCACAGAATCCACTCCGCTCCCAGGAATGGCTCCACTTTGGATCCACCACTAGGCATGGTGGTGCCTCACGGTGGTTCTTCTCACTTGGCCCAGGCTGCATGAGGTTCTTCAGCAACACTTCCACACCGTCTCTCCCCTCTAACACTCCTCTCCTCCTTACACCCCAAGACTACCCTTGGAAGGGCTTTCGCTACTCCAGTAGCTCCTTATTGCCTGCTCCCGCTACAAGCTTTCCGTTGGGCCTATTGTCATGACTATCCTCTTCCCCACCCATTAACACAAAGACGGAGGTTTTCAGAGCTGAGCCCACTTGCAGGGTCCTCTGTGTCCCTCCTAGCACAACCCGAATCCTTAACATTTTTGCAAGAGAACTGCTCTCTGCCCGTGCCAGGTACATTTCAGTCCCATGTGGGGTATCTCAAACCAACCTGTTTCTCTCCAAAACAGAATGACATTCCCCATCTCAGGCAAACTGCTGCTGCTGTTTGATGAGACTTGACAGTATTTTTTGCCTATGCATCTCTGCTACGTAACTAACTTGCAGCTTTACCATCTGTATACTGTTTCTAAGGGCTGAAACTGCCTTCTGTAAAGATCATATATAAACACTAGCAGGAATTTGGAATATTCATGGTCAAGATTTATTTTACCAGGAGAACTCAGGGGACTTGCATCTCATTTCCAAGAGAGTCATAAAATCTTTTCTGGCTGGTAGAAACATTGAATAAATAAAATAATCAGGGTTGTGTAAAACTGTTTGCATTTTTATGTTATTAGATATTGTCAGTTAATGCACTTAATCTTCACTCTAGTCATTTAAGGGAACTACTACACATTAGAGTGTAAGGTTAACCAATTTTAAAAATAATTTTAAGCTTTCTAGTGCTTGTAACATTCCTCTTCTAAACTTGAAAACATCAAGTGAAACCCATCCACCATAAGAGATGGTGAGAACAGTGCTCAGACAAATGGCACTACATCTGCTTTAACCAAAGTATGATGCTGGACCTGCATTTCCCTTCCTTACTGCAAACCACATCAGATTTAAGGTCTAGAACAAGAAGGTGTAAATCCACTGAAGCCATCTTAGTCTGAGTCATCTCAGGTTCAGCACTGGCCAAATACTTCAAAATAGAAAAACTTGAAATTCATGTGGTTCCTGTTTATTTACTCTCAGAGTAATGCAGCACAGGAATCCGTGTGCTAGTTAATATTCTTTTCTCAAGTTATTCCAAAGCAAATCCAGCTTAACTGTGGATTTAAGGAAGGTCCTATTCCCCCTATGGATGAATAACACTCGCGGTAGAATCAACAAGGTCACTGATAATTTTGGTATATTCTTAGAGGTTTCTGCTTTACAGGAAGAGTTCTGGATTTTTACTAGAGCCACAGTAGTGTGCCTGCCCCAAGTGATTTGACCCAGAGAGTTACTATACAGGTTTACCATCAGCTCTGCTATTTGATGAAAGTCTTTGGTGCTGCAAAGTTGAGCAGAAGTTAAGACATTCTTGCAATGGTTCCAAATATATTTGATTGCTCTGATAACTTTGTTTCAAACAGAAGAGTCTACATATTTTGGTTAGCTAAAAAAGCAGCAATGATCCAGCCTCACCAGGACAGTTTCAGATTGTACACAGCTCTTCAGAGGTACAGAGATACAGAAGAGTTACAGCAGACCTTGAAGTTTAATGAACTTTGCATCTGCTTCACTTATTAGTGCTTGAAGGCCCAATTACCCTCTCATATCTTTTACACTACTATCATTTCACCAGTATCATTTAAATTGCTTCCAATTTATAACATGGCGTGAAAGAGGAGAATCATACCCTGAAAGTCTGCAGCAACACCCGGCACATCAGAGCAAAAGCCTCTTCATCTTGAATCGAAAAAAAAAGTCTCATCATTAAAAGGAAATTCAACCACATGCACTCCAGACGTTATTAGAAATAAAATCGAGGCTGTTGGCTTAGTTTGGTTCAGAATCGGCAGGCACAGCATGCCTGGCCCTGCCTGCTAACGCAAAACAAGACGTCCTCTCAGGTTTACTAGCTCTTAAGAACTTTTAGAGAGCATCCGGTGGAGATTTTGTTTAATGACAAGACCTCCTGCTCAGACCAAAGGAGCTCCGTTCTGCAGTGATGCATGCTTGGTTGGGCTACATAAGAGCACCACATGGAGCTGGTGCTGTGAGGAAAAAGAAATATGACATCAGACAAACTTGGCACATGGAGAAACTACGCTTCTGTCTTAATAACTTTAACATCCAGAGTCATCTTCATTGGCATGGAATAGCCTGGGGGAATGTGAGGGGAAATAGTCCATGGATCAAAACTCAATGCTTTGTTTAAGAGTATTCTCCAAAAACATCTCAGTACCTAACAAGTTAGCAACCTTCTACAAGTTCCCGTCTTGGATAACAAACTGATTGCCACAATTGCTGCATTTAGGAAAAGGTGATTCACTGAGTGCTCCTACTAAGGATTCTTGCCCCCACCATGGATTTCAGTGGAATTCTGCACAGCAGAGAACCATTTTATCGGATGCCAATTCCATTGCTCTACCTAAGAGGCTCTGAAAGGCCAGGATAACTGTATTTAGTGTCTCACAAAAGATGAGGTCTGTGGATAAAGCTGAGAATAAAGTGGCATCTTCTGCCACTTCTCCTATAGTCAAAGAGTCAAAATCTGCCCATCTTAAATCACACAGACACAAAAAAACAGGTGCTTCCCAAGAAAAAAAAATGATTTCTTCTAGTACTGCTTATGGATGTACAAAACAATGTTCCCACCAGCTCATTACTTCCCCAAAACATTACAGGGACAGCTGCCAGGTACAGAGTTCTCAACAACAGATAGAAAATCAGCCAGGAAAACAGAAATGACAGAGATGTCTGCATGGAGCAAGGAGCTCCAGGGTTGCCGGGCAGAACATCTGGCTGTCGGCTGGCACAGAGGTCTTGGTGGAGCAACTTCCTGAAGGAAATCTGCAGTAAGCATGTGCAGGAGTAACGGGATACCGGAGCGGCCTTATATAACATTCAGCACTACTTCTTCCAAACAGTGATTTCCACCATGTCTTTTTAATTGAAATATTTGCAGAAGTAACCTTAGACCCCACAAGGTGGTCTCTTAATTCCTGTGTTACTGTAGGATTAGGCCCTATTTTTATGGTAGATTACCAACAAAACAGAAAATTGGGAACTCCTGTTTCTACTTCTATTTAACCAAGTAGGACAATTTAGTTTAGACTGGTGATCTTCCTATCAGGAGACAGCATCTAGAGCAAGGAACACCCTCTCTTATCGTGATTCTAACATGTAAATTGTTTTAGTTTTATAGACTTAAAATCGCCTCTATTTCTTCCTATGCAAAGTGGATATTTTTAAAAGAAGAGCTTTACAAGGGCACTACTCAGGTTTCTTGCTTCTAAAATCCCTTGAAGGGTAGGCCAATCTAAAAATTAAACCACATCATTACCTCCCCAATAAAGATCTGATTTCTGAGTGGATATAACAGGCAACTTTTACAAGGTCTATCATGACCCACAATCCCTAAGTTTATTTTTGGAATTCATCCCACCACAAATAGAAAGATAGTATTATGTATCGCTGGAATAGGTTTCTTCTAAATTGTACATTAAATTCTAAACAGTAAATCTGAAATATTACCTGTCTACCTTCAAGCACAAGACAGCACGCATGATCTCACTGCAGCCTGTATGCATGCAAAAGTCAGGAACGAAGACTGCGTGTTCAAAGCGTTGTGCATGACTGCATCGCTCTGCACACCCTCCTCGGTCTTCTAGAGAAAAGGTGGAACGATCAGTTGAGCAACAGCGGGGAAAGAAAGAGGGCAAGTTTTCCATTAGGCTTAGACTTTGCGCCAGGGAAATTCACAAGCTTCCCAAGCCGCTGCTGACCCTGGCTCTTTGCAGATCACGTTCTGGGCTCAGCGCTGCGAGCGCGGCGCCGCGGGTACGGCGGGATGAATGGCTGCCTTTACATCGAGGCGCTCTCCGAGCTTGCCTTCGTTCCCCAAGCTTGCCAACTCCCAACTCACAAAGCCGGAGATATGCGGAGGGGAGAGGGGCACTGCCCACAGCCACCCATGCTGGCAGACACTGCTTCCCTCAATGCAGTCTATAGAAAGAAGGGATTTTTGTTCAAGTCTCTCTAAACTTAGGTAGCAGACAGCTAGCAGTAGTGCCATATAATGAGGTATATCCTGAAGTATATTCACAGGATGAAAACAAAAGAGGCGTGGAAGGGACAAAGTACTCTCTGGCTTGCAGATTACCTTGTCAAAACCCTGTCTGCAGTTTCTTCCCCCCGACCCTTCTGGTTTTTTGTTCTGAAGGGGAAGGGGGAGATGCAGAAGTTGTTCTCTGAAACAACACTCCACAGGCAACTGAAAAGTTCCTGCTGCTCCTGCAAAAAAAAAAGGACAAACAAGCCCTTTTCATGTCCAGCTGGAAATGTCACCGCTTTTCTATAATGGAACAAGGCATGCATGTTGTCTGTTCTTTCAAAAGGTCTCCTAATTCAAACAAAAAAAAATATTCACATCTGGAAGGGGTCATAGGCAGGGGGCGGGAGCGGAGGAAGCAGAGTTCAGACGGCAAGTCAGAGCGTTTGCTGTTTGTCTAATTGTTGTGCTGCCTGCTCGAGCGCCTACTGATCCAGTTAAAGAAAGAAAAGCAAGAGTTAAAGAGCAGGTTTATTACTGATTGACCTCGGAAGGCCGTGATGAGACACACCTCTTCACTTTTGCTCCATTCACCATACTAAGACACCCTGGCTCAGTGAAAAGACCCCTTGTGGTGACTAGTTTGACCGTAGATACCCTCCCCCCTTAAAAAAAAATAATAATAAAGCAAAAGGACATATAGTTGCTCACAGAGTCCAAGCTTCCTTAGCAAACCACAGCCTCCACGTTAACATTCGAAAGACATATGCACTTAAAAGCCTGCCCTTTGCAATGGGTTTCTTCCACAATCTGTTTCTGTAAAGTTGAAAAACCTTTTAACGACCGCAGAGTCGGGAGGCTGTCTTGAAATGAGCTATAGGAAAGAAAATAAATCCAAAAGTTCTTTAGCGACACCTGATTAAAGGAGAACAGTGTAAATTTAGGAGTGGGAACTCACTGGTGAGGCACCAAGGACCAACAGTAAGAGTCTGCATTATACTCCTAAGCTCCCCGCAGCATACGCTGTTCCTGAAAAAGAGGGAGTCTTTCCTAGAGTGCCACCTACTAGTTCATTTCTCGTATTGTTTCGGGCGCCCTTTTGAAAAGCTCTTTTGCTCCAGCCCTCGCGGCATTAACTCCTCCCTCCTGAGCTGGTATTTTGTCAGGACTTTCAAGAGCGATAAAAACTTACTGCCAAGTTCCTTTCTTCCCCACAATGTGTTTTATAACCCAGCGTGTAGTTGGGTCTGTCCAAACAGTGCGCTCGTACCCTGCCATCAGTTCCCATGGAGATGATTAACTCCTCCGCGGCCGGGCAGCTCCTACCCTGCTTTTTTGCCCTTTCCAAACCGCTATTAAAACCCCCCTGCAGGAACACCAGGTTTTCCAGAAAATTCTGGCGGATGCAAGGATTTACTTCACGCTTTGCGCCGTCACGCAGAACTGCGGTCTGAACCAAATCTGCACTTAAGTCACCCACCAGCGTGAGCTCGTGTTTCTTCCCCGTGCATTACCGTGACGCCTAAAGGCACCACAGCCCCAGGGACAGCCACTTTTTAAGCCACCACAAGCTGCAAGCGAGATATAGCGAAGGCTCCACAAGTAAGAGAAAAAAGACGGAGGAGGTGACTTTGAATTCAATCAGAAATCTTTATTAGGAAACAGAAAATTGTCGTGTCCTGCAGTTTTAGAAGCACCGTTACAGGAAGCTTCGTTGTTTATCAAACCCCTGTCACTGATGTTTCTGGCAAAAGCAGTCTCTCCGTGTGTATTTCTATACAAACACAACGATAACACAACTGTAACTCCATTTTAGTAAGTTGAATGGAACCGAAAAATACCTCTGATCTAGCACAGCCCGACTGAGCCGGAGCAAGCAAGGAGGCAGGAGCCACCTCTCCCAGAAGGCAGCAAATGAAGGGCACCAGTTTTATCCGTGGGGGGAAAAGGGGGGAAAAAAAAAAAAAAAAAAAAAGGTTTCTCTGTCTTCTTCCCATGGAAAGGACAGTGTCCCTGGCAGTTGTCACTTAGGTGGCACACCTACTTACTGATCCAAAGTAAGAAATTGGGAGTCATAAGTGTCCTTGACGGGACTTTAAATAGTGCAGTTTCCTGGAAGGATTCCCCAGTATAAACCTATTTTATAAGCACTTTCCAGGCTATCATCACTGCAGCACTGTAACCCTCCCAGCGCTTTTGACATGTAATGTTTTTTTTGGCATTCAAGAGCAGATATGCTATACAAACGAGACACGAATAACCAGGCGTAACTGCAGTTTTTGTAGAGAAGAGTTAGGCGGGAGAGGGAGTAAGAGAGTGTTTTGCCAGTAAACTTGGCTAACTTTAAGAGTCACTTACAGGGTCTGTAGTAATGAGCGCTCTGCTGCCGTGTTATTTTCTCTTTAACGTGCAGAGCAGGGGCCGCGTGGATTTCTTTGCACACTCCATGTGGAGTCAGCAAAGTGCGGGCACCAGCCGTGCAAAGTCCCCGGCCCCCTTGACCCTGCGCTACTACAACAAGCTATAGGAGCGATGCACAGAGGGGCAAGAGGGCTCGAGTCACGCACGTTCAGCCAGCGCTGCCGCTGTGACAGCCTCTATTTACTGTTACGTGGGCACCGAGCCGTCAGGAACTTAAAAGGCACCACCGGGTGATTGCATACACGTTACCGCGGGACACTTGCCAAAAAGTAATAGCATTTGGTTAGCCAGCCTTGGCTGCAAACACCCGAAGAACATGAGAGCGGAGTCTCCACTATCGACTCCTCTGAGATACTTCAGGTGTTCCCCGGGTCCTGTATCTAAAGTTAGCAGAGACACCTAGGGATGCTAAAACAGGCAGTAGAGAAGGTCCCAAAGGAAGCGTTTCTATAAAAAGAGTGTCACGTTCACATACTCGGGATCCCCCGGAGCTGCGGAGATCACAAGGTAACGTGCAAGAGGAGCGGAGGCCCTTGTCACCTGCTTCTCCAGCCCGTCCCAAAGTGGCAGCCACAGCACCACGAGCTGCGCCTCCCAACCCCAACTGCCACGGGCGCTTTCCCGGCTTGGGAGAGCTCATCCTAATCCTTTCTCTTACTTAGCAGGCACCAGGACGTGGAGGGGATTTTGGCTGCTCGCTCCTTCGGTCCTGCTTCCGCAGCCCCCGCAGGCCAGCGCTTCCCTTGTCCCCGCGCCCCGCGCGCCCCGCAGGGCTGCCCGGGCTCCGAGGGGCCGCACGCACCCCCGCACGCTCCCGCACGCTGCCGCGCTCGCTCCCGCACGCACTCACCGATGTCGGAGTTGCAGAAGGCGTCCTGCGGGTGGATGGGCACGCAGGTGCAGGCGCCCACGAGCGCGTCGCGCACGCTCCAGCTGCACAGCAGCACGAGGAAGCCGAGCCGCGCCGTCATGCTGCCGCCGCGCTGCTGCCGGCTCCCCTTGCTGCGGCTACCGCTCGCTTTTTGAGATATATATATATATATATTTGGCTCTATTTGCTTGTTTGCCTGACTTCCAACTCCCGCTTCCTAACAGCCCGCGCGCCTCTCCCGCGTCGCACTGGCCCCCTCTCTGCCGCCTCGGCGGGACGCTGCGAGCGGCGCTGCGCTGCACGGCACGGCACGGCTCGGCTCGGCTCGGCACGGCTCGGCTCGGCT
>JAWLRI010001098.1:1412221-1461262 GCA_034781795.1 Crypturellus tataupa
CCCGTCCCCGTCCCAATCCCCGTCCCAATACCCGTCCCAATCCCCGTCCCAATCCCCGTCACTATCCCCGTCCCGCGGGCCGGTCCCGTCCCCCCGCGAGACAAGTGTCGCCCTCGGGGTCCGGCCCCGGCGCTTCCCCCGCCCGCAGCGGCCGCGCGGGGCCCTTAAGCTGATGCCGAGCGGGAGGAGGGAGGTCGGGGGAAGCAATATTTCTAATGGCCTTTGGAGAGCGATCGGAAAGCGCACGGGGAGTACGGAGTGCCGTTTCTTTCCGCCTCTCGATAAACAGCCGGGAAAGGGATGCAGGGAAAGAAGGGCAAGACCTAGCTGAACCGTAAACCAGGATTTTGCGCTGCGGTTTTTTAATCCCGCTCAAACGCTCCTCCTCCTGTCAGCCCCACTACCAGCACCCATCGTTTCCCCTGCTCGAGGCTCCAGTGAGCAAAGGGTCGCAGTGCCGAGACCCAGCTGCACGGGCTGGGAAAAGCGGTGTCACATCCACCCTGGCGCTCCCAGCATTTAATCTCCGAGTATATTTTAGCAGTGCAGCTTTGGTGGAATTTATAGAAAAGTCCTGCTTGTGTTTCTTTCCCTTATCCCCTTTTGGAACTGTAAATTTCTATCAGCTGTAGAAATGTAAATGTTATAGTAGAGCTGGGACCGTAAGGAAGGAGATTGCCAGCTGCAAGATACAGACAGCCTTATTATCCTGCAAAGGGAACTGAGCGGTGATTAATCACGGTATCAAACCAGTGTATGTAATGTCAGAGTACTTTCCACGGGGTTTACAAGACTTAAGCATGTCGAGTTATAAATTATGCCGGTATTAAAGGCCAGGGACCAGCTGTCCTAAATTTCTAAATAGTCAGCTAAGTCTTTAGATTTACAATTCTGCTCCATCTGGGTGAAGCACAGGCTGGCTACACCTTTTCTTTAATCATGCGGTCCATGTAAAATTAAAACCTCGAGTGTTATGAAAACGCAGACTTTTATTTGGGGCACCGGTACGCAAAAGCTTTGAGATGGGTGTTGCTAGTAAAGATCAAGGTTCAGTGTTAATAGTGGAAAATGCAGGTTGTTACCCTGGCGGTGACACAGATAACCAGTGTTACAGCTTAGTCTCCGTGTACCTTAAATCCCTATCTGTGACATGGGAGTAACAGTGATGGGAGCTTTCGGGCACACAGGAATGGTTGTTAGGGAACGCGTTACAAAGTTGGATGGTGTTAAGCTGATAATGGGTTATGTAAGTACATATGGCATGGGACACCGAAAGATACTCGGTGTCTGACTCCTTTGGCTCCAAACTGCGTATGAGAAACCCCATAGAAAAGCCAGTGAGGTATCTGGACTGTCCAGCCAAGGTGCTGCTGTTGACGGTGGATCCGTCAGGGTGACCTGCGCTTTCGATCTTGCTGCGTGTGAACAAGGATCAGCACCACAGACCTCAGCAGAGTAACACGGAAGAAAAATGCCTGGCACTTTCCTTCTGTTGTTGTTTTTGTCGTAAAAAAAGTTTGATATCACCGGCATCGTGGTGCACCTGGTCTAGGAGCCTCTCAGATCAGAATCTGAGAAAGTGGAGTTATTCTATAACTTGACATGGGTGTAAATAAGAGAGCTTGACCCACATAAAGTAGATGCTAATCACAGCTCCAGCACCACCTCCCTTTGGTCTCTGGCCAAGCGGCTCCTCTGAGTTTCATCTCTGTAATAACACCTTTCCGGGGTGTTCGGAGACTACCATGCTGCGTACTCTGTAATAAGCTTTGAGCGTTAAGAGTGACTGTAACATGCATAGGTAGGGGACACTGAGTAGAAACAGGAACAAACTGGAAAACAAACCTTTCACTCACCTGCTCAGTTTCTGGAAAGGGAAAACAAAGGGGACTAGAAGTTACTGAAGTTATTCGGGCTCTTGAAGGCACGGGAGTAGCTTTGGTTTACAGTGAGACCTACCACGTTTGTTGAAGTAAAACCAAGCTTGGGCTGGTAGCGCATCCGTTACAATTTTCAAATATTACCCGGAGGAGTAACCTACCGTTACACTCCAGGAGTGCCCCGGGTTACGCTGGCGGCAAGGCAGAGCAGATCTGTTTGGGAGGGATGGCGTTCGGGCCGTCTTTGTGCCAAGGCTTACCTCCGTCTAACACGCCACAATCTGACAAGTGATCCAGCAGCTGCTAACTCATGTAGCAGCACTCCCTGGAGGAACAGTACCTGTGTTCGATCAACTCGGGTCTTGCTGGTTCACCTGCTTTTGGTGAGGTACCGAGGTAATTTCTTTAAGAGGTGACCTTCTCTGTGGTAGGACGAGTGCAGGTATTTCAGCCAGGACTGGATACTCTGCAATATTAACAATATTTATTTGCCAATTAAAGGTACATTTCCAGAACCCAGGAATCCAGAATCCAGAGTGCTTTATTTTTTCTAAATGACAGGCCGATAATACTCAGGAAAGCTCTGTCTGGCCAAGCTTCGCTTGAGACCTATCAGCCAAAGGCACAGGGGAAGAGCCAAGCAGGGGGGCGACTGTCTATTTATATGAGAAAAAAAAAAATGATAGGGGTCAAAATAGAACAGAAAGTCAATGGAGAAACTGCAAGGAGAGCTCTGAATCCTTGCTTGGAACTCTGTGTCCTGCCTGTGTGGGAGAAACGGCAAAGGGAAAAAATAAAATCAGCACTTGGCTCCTTTGCCTAGATAAACCCTTAAGCCTTTTATGGCCATGAAAAGCTGTAGTAGGAAAAGAGAGAGAAAATAAAGACCTTGATCTTCATATGAGAAAATTAAAGTTCACGTTTGGTTTATGTCACCAAATAAAGAAATCTGTGTTATTTCAGCCCTCCACCGAGAGCACCCCGTTGAACACAATTAAGGGCCTCTCCGCTTTGCTGGGCAGCCGCACCGCTCCATGCTGTGATCCTGTCGGATCCCACAAGCCAAGCACGAGCGGGCTGGGTCAAGGGCTGCGCGAGCATTCCCAGGGAAGGCCGCGTCCTGCAGGTGCGGCTGGCGGAGCGGGAATGTGCCGCGGCGGTGCTAGGGGGCACTGCGCGGCAAGCGATGGCTGCAGCTCGTGCGGGGGAGGCCGAGGCCTCCGCAGCCACCGGAGAGCCCGCTTTCTGCATCAGGAGCAACAGGAACCCGCGGGCCTTGGTTAACCTTCAGGTCATTTTACCACCTCACTGCGATTTACAGCAGGAGCGTTTTAATCCCATCGTTCCCCTTCTGCAAGCCCTGCTTGTTGCAGGAAGGAACCGGGTGATTTGTGCTCCCCGGAGCCGGCTGCAGTGCCTGAGCTTAACACCCGCCAAGACCCTCCTGCAAGAAGTGGAAGGTGTTGCTGTAAACCAAGTAAAAGGGACACTCGCTTCCCGTCTCATCACCCTTCACAACGAAATGGGAGGGAGACCAGACGCTGGCAGAAAGCTGCTTCTGAAATAACAAAAACATCTGAATGTAATTAGTGCAGAAGAGCTTAATCAAACTACAGGAACTGACAGACGGACGGGCTAAACTCTCCATCCCAGCCCCAAAAATCCCCATAAACGACACAGGTAGTGGATAAAAACACTCCAGCTCGTTGCCAGGCCTCAGCTGGCTTAAACTGGGCAAGGCACGAGTGCAGCCAGGCAGCTTCAGCCCGCAGTTCAATCAGTGCTGTCACCTCCACGAACAATGTGTTAATTTAAAATGCTCCTGAAGTTTGGGCATTCTTCCATTTTAACTTTTCCACAGTAACTTGACTTGATTCATGGGCATGGAGTCTTGCCATCAGCATTCTACAACGGTTGTTCAACTGCCAAGTTGCTCAAAAGCCCCCTCTTGTCCTAAAAACTTCTTGAAGTTGGAGATGTTCATATCTTTTACACCAGCTCAGCTAAACCCCTTCAGAGATGTCATCGTCTGTTTGCTTTTATACCGCAGTTGACAGAGGATAGGTGCCTTTCTGAGCCATCTGATGTACTTTTTTGCAGCATTCTCATATGCACTGTAGTGCAGTAAACCCTACAGGACCGGCCTTGCATTCTGCTAGCAAAAGAATCTCTGATTTCCTGATTATCTGTTTCTTTTTTCTTTCTTTCTTTCTTTTTTTTGTATGGATCAAACTGTGTTTTCTGACACTGTCCTTCAAGAAGCCTTTGTTTTGTTTAAATTTTTTATATTTGCTAAGATTTATGTGTGTAAGAAGCGTTCGGAAAAACCTTTCTTATACTAGTAATCTTCATATGCTACTTAAAATAAGAAAAGTGTTTCTTAGAGAATCTCTTTGATTCTATATATAGCTTGAAAATTTTCATTCGATCTCCTTCTTTGAGGCTGCAAAGGACTTTTATGTCACCTTCCTGTCTGCAAGCCAGACACAGGTAACCCTCTATCCCATTCCCAAGCTTTAAATTACTGATATACCATTAAACCTTCATCTGCTCTAACAGTTTAGGTTTAATCCTCAAGGATCCCTTGTAGGCTGTGCAAACAGACAGCATCCAGTCTGGGAGCAGACCACAGGCACTGCGTGTCACCAGCAATATTGTACAATTAAGAATTTTAGAATATGAAATCATCCTCTCAGTAGCGTGGAGATCCTCCGGTCAGGCTGTGTTGTGGCATCAGCTGCACAAGGGCATCCAGGAAATATCTTTTAGCAGCCTTATCAAGCTGAAAATGTTTGCTGCACATGACTGCGCTCTTTGGCCCCAGTCCAAAACACTGAGGCACATGTTCAACTTTAAGCACACAAGATGCTCTGCTGAAGTCAACAGTACCATTTACATGCATAAAGTTAAATACAAGCTTAAGTGCATTTCTGGATCGGGGCCAAAGGGCTCAGTACCACGCAGGGTTCAAGCCAGGAGGCTGTGATTATACTGGGGGGGGGCAGTTGCATGGTTTGCTTGGCTCTACCTGCCTGTGCCTCATTCCAAGCAATTCATTTTTCTCATTTTTGTTTATAATAAGGGTTTTTTTTCCCCATTTCTATTGCTTTGCTTTCATGCTGCAGTAGCCATTCCCAAAATGAAGTTTTGTTTTCCTTTCTAAGCCCTTCTAAACTGCATCAATAGTTTTAAGTAACTGAACAAAGAGATTTCAAATAGATGAAGTGCTTCAAATGGTAATAAGAGCTGGTGTTCCCAGAGCTTTGGAGACTGGCACTAAGGAGAAGAGAGAGTGAGAGCGATTGAAAATCACTTTTCTGTTGTTCCTTTGTATGAACTGGTTTCTGGCTTATGCAACACTCAGTAATTAAAATGACTGGAATGCCTTACATATTTAAGGGAGCTTTAAGGCGGCTCTGTGGCATTGTGGCAAGCAGAGTTCATGAGCAGATTCATAAATGTGATCAAGGTTTGGCATTTCACAACTTGAAGAAAACATTATCCCTGCGAGGGAAGCGTGAGGAAGAAGGGGCAGACACAGAAAAGCAGCAACATCTGGTCCCTGGATCAATGCCATGAGCACCTATGTGGGAGGCTCTGCACACACCTTCCTGTGGGTGAGATGAGAGGCTGAAGGCCAGGGTGGTCTTCAGAGATCTCATCACTTTCTTTCGCTGTAACCTTAATGTCTTGCCCTAATTAAAGCTTAGGAATCTTCCCTACCTCCTCACTGCAGCATCAGTTACCCAGGACGTCGCCTCCTCTGTACTGTGCTGCAAGTGTCGCTTCCCATGAGAAAAGCTTTGGATTTGCACACCCGCTGCTGCGGCCGCTGGGTGTTTTTGTGAGGATGTGTGAAGGCAGAGAGCCTACCAAGCTGGCACGTCTCTGCTCACAGGTTGATCCAGGCTGGCACGTCTCTGCTCACAAGTTGCTCGCTCTGTGATGGGACTAGCTCAGCTGGGCAGTGGTGAGGGAGCATCTTGATGCTCTTCAGCCCTCCTCGCTGAAGGACAGCGTGAAGGATATGGCGGTCTCCACAACCTATGAACAAAAGTGTTAGTTACAGGAATGGCCTCTAATGATGAGGATAGGGACCCAGTAGGAAACAAACTCAGGGATTCCTGTCAATCCACGTGGGTGTCAGAAGCTAAAGGCAGTCACTGCATGGAGAGCAGAGGTGGTTGTCTTGGGACAGGATTTTTTTAATTACAACTTAGACTTTTCAGCACTTTTGTTCCTGTGTTCCCAGGCCACTGCTGTATTCTCGGGAGCAACAGGCTGCCTCAGCTACAGCAGAGCCCTCCCACGCAGACACACAGGCCAGGGCAGTAGAAGCTGGAGGATTTCAGATGTGCAATTTCAAGGACAGATTTCTTTCTTCTCTGGAGCAAAAGGCTGCACTTCTGTTTCCTCACTGTTTTGGAATTTTACTTCATAAATCTTTGGATATAGTATGAGACAAAAAATGAGGAGATGGTAGATATGCACCCTGGAGTGGGGATTCTCTCATTTGTTTATTATCTTGCTCTTCCTGAGCAGAGAGCAATACATTCATTAAAAGACATTTTTAGTTCTGCACTGTGAGTTTCACACCTAGTGTATTAATGTTAGGAGTGAAAAAATAAGTGTTTGATTTAGTACAGATATGTGAAAATAGTGTGAAAATAGTGTAAAAGTAGTGTTATTTTTTTCTCTACTGAAGACAGAGTGAAAAATACAGATCCCCTTCCTCTTTCTTTAATCAGAATCCCAGAGCGTCTCTTAGTTTTGCTTCTGTAGGTGCTTCTGTGGGGTGTTTCAGTGGGGGACACAAAGGTGCCAAAAGACGTCACAGTGTAATTACAGAACCTTTCTGTTAACTTATCAAAATAGCTGCGGTTTCCATTTCATTGTGAGTGATAACAGGTATTGTGCAGTAGGAGTTAAACTGTAACCAGATACAGCATGGCTGGAGGGGAAGCCAAGAAAAAGGAATAGAGAAAAAAAAAACTTTCCCTGTTTTTCTTCTGCACTGAATGAAAGCATTTTTTACCAAGGACTGTGGGCCAGGGATTATGATCCCATGTCTTACTAGCAGAGGCTAAAAAAAACAGTGTCCTGTACGGGCAGAGTTCAACTCCTTTTAGTTTTCAGCCTAGCTCATAGCAAGAGTGCCATGTGGCACACAGTGGAGATGCTCTTGTGAAGAGTGTGGGTAAATGTCCCCACTGATGCTAGCCAGGAAAAGGGGCTGCAGATGGGTAGCAGAGGCAGCCATGAGGACTACTCCCAAGCTAGTAGGAATCGTGAAGGTGCTGAATGAATACCAGGGTTTGCACATCAGCAGTTGAGATAGGAAGGTACCACAGCCTGAACATGTGTCCTGAACATGTGTCCTGAACACAAAAACACCTCTGTGTAACTCTGCTCTTAGCCGCAATGCCACCAAATCTCCCCGGAGCGCTGGCCAGGGGTTCAGCGTTAGCAAGAGTGCTTTGCTGCGCATACCCTGGGCTGCTGCAGGGTAGTAGTTCATCACAACAGTGAAGAGTTGAGTGGCTAGAGAGGTGCAGGATGTTTCTGGTAGACGTAGATGTCCAACACTAGTCCAGCACTACCCGTTCTCCTACTACCATCTCCACATATCTAGTGACTGGCATTTCTGTGGCTGGGGGATTGTTCCTCAACATGACTCTTGTTCTTCCCAGGATCTGCCACTATGATTTTAAGCAGTGTTTGAAACCAACATTGCAGGACAAGGTTGAGCTGCCACCACAGCAGGCGGTGGGGAGGGAAGGTTCTCCCTAGACACCTGGCCGAGGAGCCGTGGGATGGTGTTCCCAACGTGCAGGTCCTGCAGTGCACAAGAGCAGCCCACAGCTGGGCTCACGGAGCATCTCACAGGAAAGAAGGGGCAAAGAGTCTCAGCAACAGCAGCTTCGGCCAACAGAGAAATATTCTCCAGCAGGATCTCCCTTGCAGCAGCCAGTATCAGGATCAGACATTTTCATTTAAACTGTATCTTCATGTTCTGTAAATTTCAAATGAGAACATTTTAACTTAAATCTTGCTCCTTCTTCTCTCAGTTCAATTTCAGTGAAACTATCCTTACTCCAGTGAGTGGGAAGGACAAGAAAGAATGAGCTACCCATTGCAGAGGGACCCTTAGAGCAGCTAGAATAGAAGGCATTAATGTGATCTCCTTTATCTTGCAGTATAGCTATAGAGAAGCCTTCCAGAATTGTTTTAGTTTCCTCTTCCACTGTTGTTCAAATTAAAAGATCTATTGCTTGATCTATTTTTCCCTCCAAGAGTTACATAAAATCACCTTTTTTTCCTCAGGAAATTTATTTTGCCAAAGAAGCAGGACAGGAAAAAGAAAACAGGCTGCTCTATGGAGGAAGGAAGAACAAGCTAGGAAGGGTAATTGCTGCTTCATTTGAAATTTGTTTCCAGATGCAGAATAAACCTTCACCAATGAACATCCTACATAATCTCTAGGCTGCTTAGCCTAGAGGAGCACGTGCAGTATTAGCTGTGCATGGCTGAAAGAAAATAGTACCCGAGTTGGCTTAAAAAAGCAAGATTTTATTCCTAGGGAATGCAAGAGCATTTCCTTCTCTTCCCTGTGGAGATACAGCCTAGCTTCTCAACTGAAATAGTGCCTCCAACTCACCTAAGTTGTTTCAACATGTATTCGTAAGAGTACCTTGAACAGTCAAGATTTGTGTCCTGAAACTAAAGTCAAAAACACTGGCACACACAGCCATGCAGTTTGATGGAGGCTTCTGAGAATAGGAAAGAGAAGAGGGAAGAAGCTGGTGCTGCAAAGAAAAAAAGCCTTCCATCAGGCTTTGCTAGGAAGAAGTAGGGAGGGCAGCTTTTAAAGCCATGCCTATGGCTGCATGTAAAGGATAGTTCTCAAAGGATTCCCTTAATCAGATTCTGGAAAAGATAGGCTCTCTCTCTGTAATTCACTCCATGCCTTATTCTAAGGCCATATGCTCTGGTCACATGAAGATTTACAGTTTCAAATTTACCGGCCTCTGAAAACCTAAAAGAATTACGCAAGAAATCATGTTCTCTGATAACTGAGGCCTCACACAGCCATGCTTTCCTTAAGGCGGCTTCTAACTCGATTTAGGACCCCTCTAGGGCTTTGTAAGTCCTTTTTGGGATGAGGAAAGGGGAGAAAAGAGGGGGAGCTGCTGATCACTGCCATATGTGAGCAGCATCCCTGTCTGCACGTGGGTGTGAGCCTTCACGTTATCACAAAGGCTGAGCTCTGAATAGGCCCCCTCTTTCCTGTTTCCAATCAGCGACTTGCTGCTGGATCAGGAATCCCGTGTCACATTGTACCGAAGTTACAAAAGAGGAAAATGATGGCCAGGGGAGGGGGTAGGGGTGGGGGAACTCCTCTTAAATGACTCCGTAGGATATCGGGGTGGGGATGTGCGCCAGGAGCCCTTAGAGGCAGCAGAGTAAGTGGGAGTTTCGCAAACATCCATTTTCTTTCTTTGACCAGCATTCCTCAGAGACCTCAGCACTCCAGTTCTCAGAGCTAATTTTAGCTATTTGTGGCTAGCCTGTTCCTAATGTCCCTTTCCTATCTCCCACACACACTGAACCTTGAGATACTCTCTGTGGGCTGACAGATGACGTGAAAACCTCTAATCTCCAGGTCAAATATCAAAAAAATGCAGTGGCATCAGGGAAGCTGGAAGCACCATTTGCTTTCTTCCATATAAGGGAGATATATTCATATTAGAAGTTCTTAGCATACCAAATTTGCATTTTTTTAAGTGTATGAAGGGAATGACTTATTCTTGAAAACTTTTTGGTCGGAATTAATTATCTCAGGGACACCGGCTTTTCTATGCAGGCTATGTGTGACCGAGAGGCTTTCATTATGTACTGGCACTGCTGTCTGCAGCAAGACCACAACCACACTGCGCCAAGCAGTGTGCTCATACGTAACAGGCGGGAGGGAGTCCCAGCCACATGTCACACCGTACACGCTGGGGAGGCCTCCAAAGGAACATAACCCTGGGATGCCAGGTGGGAATGAGCTTGCGGCAGATGGTGTGAACACCGTCTTGTGGGCGCAGTGTCCATGGAAGTCTGGGTCTCACCTGCTTCACACTCCTGTTGTCTTATCTCTTTGCCATGTATTTGAGTCTGGTGTCCAGATGTATCGTAGGGTACAGACAGGACGGTTTGGGGATTACTTTTCCTGTTTTAACCATATTTCCCATAAACCTGAGCAACAGGTGGGACTGTTCCTGGTGGATTTCCTCTCCCGATCTCCCTTCCTGCCCAGTACACGCACAAACCCGCAGAGGATGCTCAGCAGGCCCAATGCATATGCCCAGAGTGGCGTGCTTGAGCCCCTAAGGGATATGGAATAGAGGCTGGCTCCACTCTGTAGAAAAATTAAGTCCAAGGACTGGAAATCAGCCCAGGACCCTTGTTTTCAGTTGATAGATTTAAGAAGGCTTTGAGACAGATAAGGAATCTTTGAAAGACCTTGGCACTGAGAAGCTGTCTACAGGGAGGAAGAGGTAATTATCATTCCCATGGAGAACAGGAGAGCACTATTTGTTGAGCTGAGAGAGAGGCCAGATTTATCCCTATTAATTGGGCAGAGCGCCCTGTTTTTCTCCTGACCGGAAATAAAAGGCTGACTTGAGTATCTCGGACAAGGTTGGCTGTCCGTCTGGCCGCAACCAGTCGGTGTGCACGCAGAGCAGACCTCCGGCTTTCTCCTCATGCCCTGCAGCTATTCCCCAGGTGAGGCCATGCTGGACCCGGAGCGGTGTCCCTCTTTCAGAGGGAAAGCAGGCAGGGCTGGCAGAGCCAGCATCACTGGCAGCAGACGCTTAGTACATTCAGAGAAGCCCAGCGGTGAGCGGAGCACATGGGAGAGCACAGAGGCCATCTCAGGTTGGCCTACAGGTCCTTTGGGAGGATCCACGGATTCCTAGGGATCCTTTTCATTTTTAAAAGCAGATCTGGCAGCATCTTTCACTTTCAGAAAAATGTAAGTCCTGTCCAAACCAAAGGAATGAATGGGGGAAAACTCCCCTCCCTCCCCATTTATAGGTTTTCCTAATAATCCCCGGACAGATGGACAGTCATGTGAGTCCTTGAAACTCTATCCTCTTTGGAGGAGCAGCGGGTGCGGTGCTGTGGACGTGCTGCCTTTCACAGAGAAGCTCGCTGTCCTCCAAAGACAGAGTATCAACAAAATCCTTCCTGTTGTGGGGACTTCCAGCTCTGCCTGAGCCAGCTGTAAATTCCTTGAGGCGAAGACTAAGAAAAGTGGAATTCTGGGAGGACCTTGGTGCAGTCCCAAAACCATTTCCACTGAACCTTCCCAAAAATAAGGTTTCTCCAACCCAAGAATGTGAGCTCTGTAACAATGGTAAGCTGAAGCCCTAGACCATTGGCACTAACCAGTATTAGCTCATTATTTCTTTGTACTCTGTCTGTCTCGACTTATAGGAAAATTCTTATCCTTCTGGGAGACCTTTTTTTTTTTTTTCTCCATCCTTGTATAGCAGCTGGCAATAAGGGGATCCTAGTATTTGAGGAGGGCACTGCTTCCAAATAAACAAAGTGCGATTCCTGGTTTCTCTGCCTATCACTTTCCTTTTGAGTTGATTATTTTTAAGTGAGTAAGCGTGCAGAATCTGAGTTAGCGCAGCAAACTAGCAACATGGTAGGCTGTCCATTGCAGCCAGGACATGTGCGGGAAAAACGTAACTCGGCACCTAAGTTACCTTAGCTGAATGGAAGAAAACTGGTATGAAGTGGCTGAAGCTGGGGATGGCTACGAACACAGGGAGCTCCACACGCAGTTGCAGCAGAACTGGGAAGAACCTTCACATACTGCAGAGCAGGTGAAGGCGCTGTCCTGTGGACCCAAGACAGCCGGCCACCCTGCCCACAAGACCCATCAGCTGCTGCCTCACTTGCCAGGCCTCGTTTTTGTGCTCCATCCCACACCATCTGTTTGTCCTTGTATGAGGATGGTGCCTGCCAGTTGTCACCCTCTACCGCTCGCTCTGCACAAACCGGTGGAAGACTTGGACTCCCTGCTGCGGCAACATTCCTGTGCGTGTCCTGTGCTTCCTTACATGATGCAGCTCATTCTTCTGAACATTTGCAGGCTTCCCTGTTGAGAGGCAGAGGTTCCGGAGTGATGACCACCTCTTGGGGCGAACACATTGTCCAAACTCAGCCTCATGATGCTGTGGCTCTGTTTGTCAACACTGTATGCAGTCCAGGCCTCCCTCTGTGCCGGTGGTGCCCCCCAGGCAGTGAGGTCTCCAGCAAGGAGACAGCGGAATAGCCGCTAGCGCGCAGGGAAGGGAGAGCAGCTTCCCCGCGCCATGTCCCAGGCACGTGTAGTCGGCAGGAGCTCTCTAAGGGGCTGTGCGGAGCTGGTACATGTTTAGGGCAGCTACTCGCGTTCACGCTGCTCATAGAAAGGAAAGCACCGCGACAGCAGCCGAGACTCCCTTCCTTCCCACTGCGCCCCAGCGAGGTCTGACCTAGCCCAACACACCACTTTTACACACCTACCTCTCTGCCTCCTCTTTCTGCCTGCCAAAGTAGCGGGGCAGGAATTTCGGTGCCTCCCTCCCTCTGCAGGGAGGAAAACGGGCAGACAGCAACCATCCCAGTGGGGTGCTGTGCTTGCACGCTTGCTTCTGTGCTAAACGACACCCCGAGACTGACACGAGCACACATAGTCACTTGTGCTCACATGAAAAGCACCCAGGCAGCGAAGAAGGGAAAGGTTTAGATCCTGATTCCAGCTCCAGAGCAGTCTTTTGAAGAGACTGCACTTCTTTTCCTTTTTTTTTTTTTTCTTTTCTTTTCCAAATGAGCGGGTGGTCACCACCACCCCTAAATTCACCTCCACCCCAAACAGCTGTTTTGCCAAAGGGTGGAGAAACGAGCCTCCCGACTGAGGGTGGAGCAGTTTGAAGGGGAGGAAGGCAGTGACTTCACTTGCATTAAGTAACAGCAGAGCAGGGTGTGCGTCACTCTGAAAAACAAGATTTTGGGTGGGGGCAAAGGCTCTCTGCAGCATTTTACACATGAAGTCTTCCCCTTTGTGGGAAATAACCAGAACAGGCTATTCTAAAGGAGGGTCTCAGAAAGCAGAAGATGCAGGTGCCTGGGCACGTTATGATCGCATTTAAAGGGATTCAGAAAGAGCATGAAGGTCTAAGAGAACATTAGGGCAAAGAGGGTTTGGCCAGATGTTAAGAAACACTTTCTTCTAGCTGGGAGAGAGGAGCATGGGAACAAATCAAGCCTATGTGTGGAACAGCATGGGGATAGATTCAAGTCCACGCGAATAAAATGAGAGTGAAACAGCGGGCTGGACTCAGCGCTGTGTCCTGCCCCGAGCCAAGGGGAGGCAGAGCAGCAGGGAAGGGTTCGTCGTCTGCTTGTCCCACAACCCAGCTGGCCTTGACCAAGCAGCAGGACCATCGCAGCTCAAAACACCCTGTGGCCTTCTCTTCCTCACGCCTTTGGCCTGCTCTGTGGGAGGAACCTGACAGTCCCGGGCTGTATCTGGCTTGTCCCTTCCCTGCTGCCAGTACACACCGTCTATCGCATGAAGGGGGCAGCCCCGGCCGTGTTTATACCCCTGGGGGCTGTTGCTTTAGGAAAGGAACTTGCCACAGCCAGAACTGAGCTCCTTGAGCAGCGCAGAGAGGGTCAGCCTTGGTGGGAACATGGGGCACTGGGGAGCAAGGGGCATGAGGGCAGAATTTGTTTCTTTCATAGAGAAAGGGTTACCTACAAAGGGACTCACAGTCCTTGGTAAGGGTCGGGCAGATATTAGCATTAAACGTGGGTAGAGAGAGACCTGTTCTTAAGTTGGCAACAAACTTTTTTCAATCCAGAGTTGGTGGACAAGTATCTTAACAAGCTGGATCTATCCCCTCCCGAGTAATCTTTTCAGCACAGGAAGAATTAGGAATTCCTGCAGGGCTGTATTGACCTCAGACCAGTCTGTCTTCCTCCTCAAGGCTTCACTGAAGTTTTGAATTCTTGCTATTTCTGACTACTATTGAAAAAGTCCCTCCGGCCTGAGAGCAAGTCTGATACGTTAGAGCCCATTTCAGGATGTTTTTCCTTCACAAAAGTTAAAATCAGTCTTAGTCCAAAGGCAGCAAATGTAACAAACTGGCTCTGTTTTTAGCGCTCTGAAAGAGCAGTCTCCAGAGGGGCCATCAGAACAGAAGCTAATTCACAGATGGCCACGGGCAGGCTGTAAACAGCCTTCCTGATGGCTCTGTGCAAGGCGGATGGTGTACACATGTAGGATGCCTTCCAGAGGACACCATACCCCCGGTCCTGCTTGCAGAGGGAATGTGTAGCCACCGCTATTTCTTTCCTCTCTTCAGTCTCCCCAGGTGAAATTCAGAACACCCTGAAATTGCCCTCCAGAGACGTGGCAAATACATCACAACGAATGTTACTGTAGCAAGCAAAGGTGCTGATGTGTGCCTCATCCCTGGGATATTCCCCCAGGATCTTGTCTCAGCTTGTTTAACCTGCACTGAAGTCCAGGCTGCTGCGTTTGGGCTTGTGCTACTAACCATTGAGTTATATCTAGCTAGGTATATATCTATACCCTTCACATACTGCAACCCCACGTGGTGGGTATGTCTGAGAGGCAGCCAAGAACCCAGGCCCTACTTGTCAGAGGTGTAAATGACTGTCGAATGTTTAGGTTCTTCATTGTATTTTTTTCCCTCTATGTAAAATGAACCCTCGGTCTTTTGATACCAAGCTCCCAGTCTCTACTCAGAATTAAAATGCAGGAAGATAAAAGTGTGCCCTTTTTGCCAGACTTTGACTGGAAGCAGCAAGGGCAGGTTTGATTTCTAGGGGTTGCTGTCAAACAGAATTTTGTCTTTCCACTCCCAACCTGAGAGAATCAAATTAAACTGAATGCTCACAGAGCTGTACTTCCTTGCTCACAAATTGTAAGTAGCTTAACAGAACACCACCATTTTGGAAGGAAAGAAGAAAAGGACAAAGAAGGATAAGCAAAACGGGCAGTCACTGAGTCCTCTTTCCCAAAGGAGAGCAATACTCAATGATGCCCTCTCCCAAATCTTGTTGGGGAACTCCTAGGACAGACCATTGCTTCCCCCTGCTCCAGAAATGTTCTAGTCACAGCCAGGCATTTTGGGGCTCATGTTGTGTAGCAAAGGCTTCTTTGGAGCTGCAGCTGTGACCTGGTGTGAACCCCTGACCAGCTCCTCTCCAGGTTGCTGCTTCTCGTCGCCATCTCCACTAGCCGTTTCTCTTAGTGACTCCAACTAAGCATCCCCCTCCGCCTGCAGTTCCTGCTAGTCACTCCCAGTCTTCAAGGAGTCCTGTTTTATTTTGTTGCTTAAAGACAACCTCTTAAAGTAATTTGCTGGCCCTCTAATTTTCTTCATTTTTGCCTTCCAAGACTGTAAAAAGTATATGAAGTTCTCCATGACAGTGGACCTCCCTGCTGGCCACCAAAAGAAAAAGGGAAATGTGGTGTTTGAATTAGTTGTTTGTGTCTTGTGATGGGCCTAAGCATCTCCTCAGGATTCATCACAAAATAATTGCTGTCCTACGCAAGCCTCAAGGCAATCCTCCATTTATAACCATTTAAAATCCCATTTTTTTTGCTGTGCCACAGATGAATGAACTAAGAAAGTCTAGAAGGTACTAAGGAGTTTGTGGCCCATTCCAGAGCTTTTCCACCCCTTCCTGTTTCCTTAGCATAGCAAGACTCACTTCTCAAACCAGGGGATTACTAACACTAATGAGAGGATCTATCATCCCTGCACGCTAAGCATGATTCACAAAGTCAATATGGTCCTAACAGCTGAGAGAAACAATGCAGTGCATTTGCTGTTACTTTTTGGCTAGCCCATCACTGCAGCATCTGAACAACAGTGATGATATCATGGCCATAGGCTAAATATGCGAGCAATATATACGACACCACAAGGTTTTTGTGATCCATTATTTCCACATTAATATAACTTAGGGCATATATACACAGTTTGTTGCCAAAGCCAAGAACAGGTTATTTGGAGCAGACTATTACACCGGAATATCATGGTTTAAGCTCTTAACACGAATATTTTTCAGTCCCAACAGACCTTTGGAAGTACCTAGCTCAATGTCAGGCTGTATAATTTAGTGAAGACCTCAGCATTAAAGACAAAAGTTTGGAATGTAGAAATGGGCAGACAAGAATCCCACTAAGAAATAGCTTACATTTTTTTCTGACAATTAGCCATTGTTGCAAGTATTTACATAAAAAGTAAGAAAAAGCTCTGAGGAAAAAAAAAATATTCCAGACATTTTCAAGAGAAATAACTTTGAAGCTTTTCGTGCACTTGTATTTGAACAAGGCATTTCTCCATTTAGCCCCTAAGTGGAGAGAGCTTTATATTCCTTCCTTTCAAAAATGTGCTGTGTGTGTTTAGTGGCCTGTCGCAGGAACCAGCCCAGGACGGGGCACGGAGGCTAAGCATATAGCGACGTTGCAATCAGGGGCCAGGCTGCGGGTCACACAGACAAGCTCACACTAGCTTTAAACTATCTATCTATGTAGTCTGTGTGCTGATAAGCGTGGCTGCAGAGTTCATGGTAAGCTATTTGCAGGTATAGTCCCTCAGGGAACTGGGCAGGTTTTGCAGCCTCCTCGGAGCTTTGAGCTGCTAGAGCTGCTGCAGTTCAGGTAGGCAGCAGGTAGCACAGATGGCACTAGTTAGTTAAACTGTGTAGTTCTCCTGCATGGATGGCTGTGTCAAGCATCCTTGCTCTGTAAACTCTTCCCTAACGTTCAGGTGCCCCTCGTGACAAGGCCTCTCTTGTCTATGATGGCCCCTTTCATCATTTGCTTGCTTAAGCCAAGATTCCTCTGCTCGGCAAAATAGGGGAAACCCTGAGAATTCATAACATGAAATCTTATCTTGAGGGAAAAAAGCAGAAGCTTGTGTGCAGAGGCTTGCTGAACCGCACATTCCTGTAATAGTTTCCCAACGTCGAGTACCAGTGGGACAGTCACACACTTTGCTGCGTATTCCCAAAAGGCTGGAACCATTATCTCCTGGGCAGGCTCAAGCTGGAACTTTGCCCAGTCTCCTTGGATACCTTTTTTTGCTCCCTAGATTCCCTGGCCTCTGGAGTGGGCAGCAGATTGGCGGAAGCTGGTGCAAAGCTGCATGTCCGATTAAATTTGTTGTTCTGCAAAAGGATTTAGCTTTGTTTTCTGGTTATTACTAAAAAAAAAGTCCTAAGCTGTTGTTTTAACTGGTGCTAAACCCTTCATGTGCTCAAAGAATCTGTTTCCTTTCCAAGTGGTAAAAAAAAGCAGCAGAAGCCTGAGACAACACATAGAAAACAATTAGGTTTAAAATTAGTATTTATATAACATTCTCTTCAGCTTTAAATTAAAAAAAAAAAGTTTTACATGCCCTATACTCAAAAACTGCCAGCTTAGAGGGGTTCCTGAACTTAGTCTCTGAAAGAAAAAATCTGACAGCAGTGGATCATCAACCACCATCTCAAACATACCCCAACTACCACACATACCTGCTCAGAGATACCTCCTCAGAGATGTTCTAGTAAGGCCATCCAGAAGGTCTGTAGAATATAAAGTAGAGATGTTTGAGACTCAAATATTTCATAATTCAATCCTGGACAAACAAATCAAAGGAAGCCAAATCAAATAAACCAGTTATTCCAAAACAAAATATTTATATGAAAAATTTGTCCTAGTTTAATTGAGTTTATAGTAGGCTGTTAGTTAAAAAAAGAAATTGTTTTCTGTAAAGAAGGTTTTAATCCAGCAGGGACGAAACAAGATGACTGTACGTGAATGCTGTATGGTACTGGCACAAAAACTATGCTGGAAGATTATTTTAGTTGTAAAGTCAGGAAGTACCTAGAAGAAGTGCCTTAACAAGGCTGCCACTGAGATTTTAATTTCCTATGTTTGAGCCCCACCATATAGATCATTCATTTCACTTTTTCCTACCTCATTTCTACAATTAGTACATTAACATTTTGTCCTTTACTTATTTCTCCTACGGAGTGGATGGATCTAGATCTTCTTCAGTACACAGTGCTCTGAAAACAGAATGGCTAAGATCCCTTCTGAGTTCATGGCATTCAGCAAGATATCTTATCTAACTGCTTCACAAACATCAACAAATTTGTTTTCACAGAACTACAGGGGATATTATGTATTTTGCAGATGAGAGGCTGACTAATGAAAACAGCAGAGTCAAAAGATTGTGTGTACTTGGTACAGAATGATGAGGACTTGGATTTTTTCACAGTTTCTAACACAGAAAGCACTTTAAATTCCAAGCACGAAGCCCGGTTGCTGTTGTGAGCATTCAGTCCCTTCGCAAGTCGGCTGTGGTTCAGTCATTCAGAGGTTTTGGCTGAACTGCCACCTTTGGTTAGCTTCCAGCCCCATTATCGGAGCCTATTCCTTCCCCACCTTTGCTCTAATGAGGAGCAACTCCTCACAACACATACCCTCAGAACTGTTTATGGGTTTGTTTTGCAAATAGGATAAGGGAACCAAACCATATTAAAAGTAACTCCTCCAGGCCGTGGAGAATGATCCAAACTAGAGGGTACATCAGAAAGTAAGGAATAGCCGCCTCGGAATCACCCATGGGAAAGCTGGCACCAAGGAACTAGCCGAGCATTACAGTGGGGCTGTGCGGCTGTGCGAGGGGCACTGCCCAGCTCTGCAGTTCACGTGCGTGAGTTGTGAGATGACACTCGCTCTTCTGCAGTTTTCTGCCTCAGCCTCTGTTCATCACTGTCTGCTTTGCGCAAAACAGAAGGCAAAGGGCCCTGCAGAAAAGTTTTGGTGCTCACACAGCCTTACCCAGCCCTCAGAGCAGTTCCTGCTGCCCATGGAGCAAGGGAGGGTCCTAAGGAAACATGAGTCTGCACACTTTGAAACGAAGACTGCATCATAACGCACCTGCACAAATGTTGCCAGGGGAAGTCTAATCCTGGATTTCCTAACTTTTTGAGTGCTTGATTCCATAACCCTTACGAAGCTTTTTTGTGTGTGCCCTTGTTTATAATAATCTGGAGGGTAAGAGGAATGAGTAAGGGAGGAGATAGACACCTGGGCAATGGGGGCAATATCAAGAATTGGAGCAAATGCTTCTGTCGTGTTCTTTATGCTAGCTTATTTGGAGATAAAGGTATATGAAACAATTGTCAGCAGAGGTTCCCACTTTCAACAGATAATTGTTATTCCTGCAGAGTTGAATTAGCTATTCGGTATTCATGGGAAAAAGTCCCCATGAACTACTTTCTATTGGGAGTGAGATGGCTGCTGGGGTGTTCAGCAAAGGGTCCTTCCTAACCAATGACTTGGAAATACGTGGTTTTGTTGGACATGCACAGAATGCATGATGTGCTTTGCTCCATATCACCGCCCAGCAAATTCCTTTCTTTCTCATGAAAGTGCGAATATAGAGAGAAGGGGGCAGTTCCTCTTTGAGTACTGCCTTCACTAAGGTAGTGTGGGAGGTGCTGTCACTGGCCTCTACACAGTCTCTGTAGCTCTGAGCAATGTTGCCCACATCCCTGAGTGACAAGTGCTGCCTGCTTCCTCGGCTACCTTTGGTAATAAGCATGAGCTAGAGCAGTCTCAAAGCCCTTCTGTCTGCTGCACGATAATGGGATATCCTAGTGGCTCTCTCTTTTCTTACCTGAGTCCCTTTCAGCAGGGCATGGAACAGCAGCTCTGGAAGACTGGCATTGCTTATATTCCTATGCACTGAGGTAACTATTCACTAGCTGAGAACATCACCTTTAAGTGCAGTTTTTTTACAGCTAGATCAGTAGAGAAGCAACTGCTATAGCAGCCAGGATTTGGCCCAGAAAGATCAGCTGTTGTAGAGTTTGCTAAATCAACAGAATGAGACTCCAGGGGGTTATCCTTAAAATCATCTTTTGAGACTCGTTCTATCATACATGGGAAAATTTCCATACTTTTTCTACTTGAAATGGGCCACTCTTCCTTCCCTTACGATATGCAACTTTCTCATTCTCCTTCCAGAAGCTCCTCAACAGCCCTGATCAATTTTCTACACATTGCTTATAGATTCAACACGACATACTGTCAGCCTAGAATTATTTGCAGACTGCAAGGTACTGAAAGGCAAGTTTGAGACTTGCTTTTTCCGTAGTGACCTCTCTATAGATAATCCTCTGTTAGTAATAGTAATAACCATGAAGATGATAATAGCAGTATTGATAACTACTTATAGGTAACTCTTGAGATCACCTTAAATTTGAACAAAATCTAGTAATATGCCTTCTAGAGAAGCCAGAAACCCTCTTCTCTTGCAGGATGAAAGGAGATGAGGAATGTGCTGGCTGAGGAATCCCTGTCCTCTCAGGCCTTTAATGGGTTTCCTGCTCCTGTAGGTTCAAAGAGCAATTACAGGCTCCAGCAAAAGTACAGCAAATGGAAAACAGATTCCTTGGCTTTCACTAAAATGCCAAGAGAATAAGTAACTAAAAGATGCAGGACTCAAAGTTACTTTGTTGCTGCAGTTTATTGAGCTGAAGGGAAATTTCCCTCTCTTCAGCCCTAAAGGCAAAGGAAGTGCCTAACACGGGAGGTGAGTGGTGGGAACCCAGGGAGAAGACTGTGTTCACAGCCCTCTGCCTGGAGGAGCCTGTGTTGGCACGGAGAGATGACACTAGGCTGCTGTGAGTTGCACAGCAAACTGTGGGGGTCCAGCCCCTTCACCCCTTAGCTAGAGGGATGTTTGGTACCCCTCAGTGCCTGTCAGAGAGGAAAGAAAGTGAGGCCTGGGGAAAGGTGAGGGCAACAAGGGTAGTACAGCTTCCTTCACCACAAAGAGCCATCACAGCGGTGAACAGAGGTGTATATCCAGGACAAGGTGGCTGGACAGAGGATAGAATCACAGAATCACAGACTGGTTGAGATTGGAAGAGACCTCTAGAGACCACCTAGTCCAACCCCCCTGCTCCAGCAGGGACACGTGGCACAGGGTGGCATCCAGGCGGGTTTGGAAGATCTCCAGAAAAGGAGAAACCACCACCTCTATGGGCAGCCTGTGCCAGAGCTCTGTCACCCTCGCAGGGAAGAAGTTCTTCCTCATATGGAGACTAAACTTCCTGTGTTTCATCTTACACCCATTACCCCTTGTCCTGTCACCGGCCACCATGGAGAAGAGTCTCGCCCCATCCTCCCTACAATCACCGCCAGGTACTTGAACATGTTGATCAAGAACATGTTGATAGGACCAACTGCACAACCAGCCAACCTGTTATAGTATAGCAGATAAGGGGAGGCAGTCTGGTTCCCAGGGGAGGGAGGAGAGAAGGCAGGGATAATCCTCCGCAGAAGCACTTGCTGCCTCATGCAAGGAAAACAGCCGCATGCCCTGTGCAGAGAAGTGCTCTGAAGAGCAATGAGACATGGAGGAAAAAGAAGCCTTGCACAGACCCAGGCTAACTGCTTTAGAGAGCTGCAGGATGTGGGCATTAATACTGGGTTAATGCTCTGGTATTTCATTAAGAGAAACTAATGGGCATGAGAGCAGTGAGCTGCATGCTAATTACTTGGGAAGATCTGCATAGGTTGCACCTACAGGCTCCCAGTAGGGTAGCACCAGCCCAAGGGTTTCCTCAGGAGCCCGCGCTATCTGTTGCTGAAGGTTAAAAATTAGATCCACTGATAAGGCAGGATCGGATTCGGGACAGGAAAAGTAAGGGGTTTGTTGTTTTTTTTTTTTTTTTTTTTTTTTTTTTTTTCAGCTTAGTATTG
This sequence comes from Crypturellus tataupa, assembly GCA_034781795.1. Classification (NCBI taxonomy): domain Eukaryota; kingdom Metazoa; phylum Chordata; class Aves; order Tinamiformes; family Tinamidae; genus Crypturellus; species Crypturellus tataupa. Next base: position 1,433,954 of record JAWLRI010001098.1, read on the forward strand.
TGATATAATGAAGAATACATATAATTAAGGGTTAATTTAGAGAGGCTAGGCCAAATACATTGTTTGCTTAAAAGGCAATGTTGCATAGGTCTTATCTCTCTTATGCTTGGCTATACAAATGCTTTCAGTTCCTCACTTTGCCATGATCAGTAACACCTGCACCTCCCATCTCTGAGGAGAGCTGTTGCTTTACCAGCAAGTTTCTGATTTGTTATTCAATAAACTACGCCATAGAGGGGAAACTCAATAAGCCTCTCTAAAGAAGTGAAAAGCCCTTCAAGTTACTTTGCCTCATGTTTCATTTCCACCTCAGATTACTTAGGATTAAATCCTATCACTGATGGCAGAGAGAAATAACTAATAAGACAGAGCATCAGCAATAATACCAACTTTGTGCTCAAGTAGGGATGCCCAGTATCCAGTGACTGTACAAGTAGGTCATCCAGCTAGCTTGGCAACCAGGAGAACTTCTCTGTTAGAGCTTACTTCTGGCACTGTCCAGGCATAAAGCACAAGTAATGGATGCAGCTCAGCTCTGCACTTTTATCAGGTGTGGAGTGGGAACTATATACTCATAATTATACAAATGCAATGTAATAATTGCTGAGGATTTTCTTGGTCATGTTATACTACAAATTGTTGCTTCCTCCAATTTTCCTTGTGGTCCACAGAAGTAAAAGGAACCCATTCTCTGCTTACCACATAGATATGTAATTCCCCTTAGACTGACAAGAACAAATAAAATGGACTCTAAAGGGGAGGGATGCAAAGGAGATGGTTGAATAAAAGACCTCTTCATAAACACTCCGACCTGGAGGTGTGAGATGATTTTCATCTCTGTCCTCCTGCTGACAGACACGGACTACAACTGAAAGAGTTTTCATGTTAAACGTCTGAATGCAGAGCCAGTCATATTCGGACAGGGAACACTTTTGCTTTGACTCCATCTTTTCACACCAGGAAGAAAAGTTTGCAGCCAAAGAAAATTAAATATAGATTGTTTTGCTTAATTTGCTCATCTTTTGAAAATCCTCCAAGTTACAGCGGGGAGGGAATGGGGGAAGGAAGAGACTCTTGTAAGTAGATATTATGAAGGAATGCCAAATGTATTTCTTTAGGAGAGAAACTTTCAGGTCATCACAGGTTTGAATAGCACAGGGTACAAGTGGCCTCTTCCTGTTGCACTTCAGCTGAGTATAGAGATATTAGCTACCTGTATCTGCTTTATGTCCCTACTCCCACACCCCATCCCTTCTCCTTAAAGTGCAAAACTAGTCTAAATTCCAGTTTCTATAGGTAAGGGAAGATGTGAAAGCAGAATGGGGAGATAAAAACAACAGCTTTGGAGCTTCCAGTACAACAGACTTGTCCTGTCCTCCATGAATGCCTAATTCCAGTTTGAATATGGTCTTTCTTTTATCATCCTCACATCATGTCATGACAGACTTTTTTGGATGAATCAGTATGAATGGATTTATGAAATAATTCTCCCAATTCTGCTTTAGAAGCTTGTAGTGATGGTAAAGCTTTCCTACTTTCTGGTTTCTTCAGTGCCAAGGGAAAAAGCACTTCCCTGTGGGTTGAAAATTGGCTGGACCACCAGATAAAAAGGACAATAATGATTAAAGGTTCAGCATCTGCTGACAGCCAGAGAAGAAGAGCTCCAGAGGTTGATTCTGGGGTCTGCTTAGTTCAATATTCACCAACAATCTGGATGATAACACAGAAATGCACCCTTATCATGACTGTGGATGATATTGCCACAGTCAATGCAGCAGTTGTCTGACACACTTTCAGTTCAAAGGGACCTCATACATAGAGGGATTGGGCCCATAGAAACTTCATAAAGTCCAGTGAAGTGCAGAGTTCTGCACCTGAAGCAGAGCGACTCCATGGATCAGCACAGGCTGGGAGCCGACTGGCTGAGTAACAGCCCTGCTGAAAAAGATGTAGATGTTGCAGTGAATGCCAGGCTGAATATGAGCCAACACTGCATTGTCACCGTGAGTAAGGCAGCTGTGTCCTGGGCTGCCTAGGAGGAGCACAGCCAGCAGATCTAGGAAAAGCAGTTTCCCTGCTGTCTGGCACTGGTGAGGCTGCAGATGACATACTGTGTCATTCAGGGCCCCACCATTCCAGAGGGATGTGAAGAACCTGGAAAGTGTCCAGTGGAGCGCTTCCACAATGTTCAGAGGCCTGGAGCATGTGATCAACAAGGAGCTGTTGAGATATCTGGGCTTGTTCAGGCCAGTGAAGGGAAGGCTAATCTAATAGCCTACAACTACCTGAAGGGTAATAACAAACATAACAGATTCACATTCTTCTCAGGAGCAGATGATATAATAAGGCACAAAGGCCACAAATTACAGTTAGGGAGGTTAAGCTGAACATTCAGAAAAATATATATATACCATAGGAGTAGTGCAATACTGCAATAGATTGCCCACTGTTGAACAGTGGTTGTCACTATTGGAGGTTTTCAGGACTCAGATACCCAAAGCTGACCTGATCACATGCTGGTGATAGTATTTCTATGAATGAGTGGCTGGACTAGATGATTTCCATAGATCTCTTTCAACCAACATTTCAGTTGTTCTATGATTCTTTACAGTCAGTAGTCAGTTTATTTAAGTGATTTACCAGAAATTCACTGCCTAGACACAGAGACACAGAAACTTACATCACTGCCTGCCTGACAGCCACCACAGTTAGCAACACTGTAGGTAGGTTTTCTCACTCTTAGCAGCATGGTCTCCATCTGCTTTGCTGGCTACAGGTTGGCCTTTGATCAGTCTTAGGTAGACAGCCTTTGGGATGTGGGCTCATTGGGAGCAATATTGGGTCCAGCAACACCATCAACCCTTATCTTTCCTTTCATAGGTTCTTAGTCAAAAGCAGACTCACGAGGCTGTAAGGTGGGAGTTTGAACAGCTTAAAGTATAATAAGCCAAGCCTTGAGAGGAAGCTCAGATCCATATTTAGCAGTCAATAAAGACACACTTTTTTGGATCTTATTTTGGGTACTAAGAAGGTGTAAAGACACTTTCAGAAGTGTCTTTACATCCATCCATCCATCCGTCCATCCATCCATCCATCCATCCATCCATCCATCCATCCATCCATCACTAAGAAGTACTGCCCTGAAGATTCTGAAACAGAAAGCCAATTGTCTTCAGTTAATATTCTGCCAGCTTAAACATTTCTCCAGTGACTCGTGCCTATACCCAGAATGATCTAGAACATGTATGAGACAGAGTGCACTTATTCATGTGTTCTGAATACAAGAATAACTCCTCTATTCTGACAACTAAAACACTAAAGCTGTATCCTCCTTTTAGCCGTCTGTTGCCTTTGTTATCATCACACCCAGTATCCTGTCAGAACCATGACTAAGTATCCAGCACAATGATAGACAGCCAACTCTCCCTAAATCTGGGAGCAGCCAAACCACAGACCACAATTAAGTCCATAATCTCATAAATTGTTACCAAAGAAGAACCCAAACCAAAAATTCTACACATATCTTCAGAAGGAATGTAATGGATTCACTCTACTGTTTATGACTAATGGATCACAAGGATTCAGACAACCGCTACAAATTTGTGATAACATTTGTGAATCAGAAGAGGGGCAGTCTTGTGGTTAAGTCTGGACTGATGCTCAGGATGTCTGGGTTCAATTCCTGGTCTAGCACAGATTTTCCTTTGTAAGCATTGGCAGGCCACTTAATCTCTTATTATCAGCTTCTTGCTTATAAACGCTTTTCCTTTCTTCCCTTTTCTTTTGCTTATTTTTCGTTTGTTTGTTTTTGCATACCTGATCTTTTTTAGTTCTGAAATAATTCTCTAGTCTCTAACTTCCAGGAAAGCAGAGCTAATATAACATATATGACGTGACAAGTTATACTACGAGCTGTGAATGACTGTGAAAAAGCCCCCCCACACTGAAAGTGTTTGCTTCAGATATCTAACAAACCATCTGGGACATCAAAAGTACAGTTACACTATTACCAACAAAACCAGTACAGTGCCAGCATCTTTACCATCCTTTCATGCCATTCTAAGCAATGGTGAAATTTATCACATTCATTGTAGCAGAAACAGACCAAAACATATACTTGCTTTTTTTGTTTGGTTGGTTGGTTTGTATGGTTTTGAGTTTTTTTCTGGCAACCAAATAAGGATGAGGATCAAGGTTTTTAAGTTTGACATTTTGAAGTGCTTTTTTTTCCCCTAAAAAAATTGCAACACCCGAATGCTTATCAGTGACTCCTCACAGGCCGATACATGCAACTTTCAACATGGAGAATGTTTTTAAAATTGAACCTTCTACTGATTAGACTGCTTTCTATCTTGAGATTTTCAAAGGTTGGTTTAAATGTCAAGGACAGACAAAAAACAAATATGGACATTATTACCTCCATTTTATTGCCTAATTTCAGAAGACCTGTCTTGGCATCTGTATCTTAGGTTGACAGTCAAGTAAAATTGCCTATAACCAGGTAACTGTGCATTCACTTGATTCATCAGACACTCGCCTGCAAACACGTGGATCTCAGAGTATTATAACTAAAAAAGTAAACTGCTCATCCACCAGCAGAACTCTACATTCCCCTAGACATGTTAAAAACTGTCTTCCAGCAAAATAAAACATTAATACATAAAGAGAGACTTAATTTATAAATAATGCCAGACACAGGCCATATGGCTAGAACTAAAAAGAGAAGTTCAATATCTAGAGAAGTGGGTACAAAGACTTTGAGAGAAAAAGTATGACACGTCTGACTCAGAAAAGACTTCTGGATTCCTATCAGAAAGCCAGTTACCATGGGAAATTCCATGGTTCAAGATGTAGGAGTTTTCACACTAAGCAAGTCAGGACAGTATCATAGGAGACCTCAATGTGGTAAATGCAGTAATCCAGTCAAATGAAACAGATTTTCCCCCGTTGAAAGCAATCTTTGCGCAAGGCAGGCATCTTTTATCCTCAACTGGATGAAACCATGGGCTGCAGTTAGTGGGACAATCTCTGTCCTGGGAAACTGAATGAGCTGGAAAGATCTTGAACAGTATAAAAGAGCAGCAGAACCAAAGAACTGAGTGGAGCTTTGCCTTGTGCAGAAAGTAATAATGACTGAATGGAAAATAGCTGCATACGCGTTAGCTCTGCCCGGAACCCGGAGAACAATACGGTGGGGCACACTTCTCATAATAGTGGTCATTGTGCCCAGCAAACTGTGGCTCTCCATTATATTTGACCCTGAACACTGCACTGCTGCTGAATTTGGGGCTAGGCTTTCCATATAGCTGTGTCTGTGCAGTTAAAAAGCACAAATCCTGATGGACGAGAAAGTAAGGCCCTGAGGCTCTTTCCCAAAATTAGTGCTAGGAGGTGATGAACTCAATGAGTTTCCTCAGTGAAGGAAGGCTTGGAGTCTTCAGCTGAGCGCTCTTAAGTCTGGAAAAGCCTAGAGATAGTAAGGACCGAACAACCTCCCAAAGTCTATCAAAATGTGTGAAGTCCTCTCAGCTGACATGTCTGAACTCTTAGGAGATTCATGGATGGAAGTGATTAGGAAGGAGGTACGTGTTTCTTAAAGGTGACATTCTCCCCCTGGTCACATTTTAGTTCTATTCAGAAATTAAGCAGATTCACAGAACAAAACCTTCTATTTAAATGAGTATTAATGTTGTGCAAACCTCCTGAATTATTTTGTCTGACAGCGAACTTCAATTTCTAGGCGGTCTCACAGACACCATCTGAATGTCCCACCTCAAAGCACGGGTGAAACAGAAACTCATGGGCTGGTCCAGAAGCCTGACCTATTCACTGCCAAATGGTGAATCTGATGACCTATCAAACCAAGCACAAACAAAAACAAAAAACTACATTGTTGATGAAAGGGAAGACAGTAAAGATACAAAATAATGTACTATAAGAATACAGTAATTTAAGAGGTAGATTAATCAACTACCACTTTGCTAGAGCACAACAACTATCATTCAAGACCTCTCTATTTTTTTTTAATGAAGCAGCTGCTAATGCTACTTCAGAAACATCTGCTTGCAGTTTCTGTTTGCCAGTGTCTGAGACCTTACCACAGCTGGGTAGCAAGGCATGATCCAGGTCTTAGTTGACAGCCCAGCATCTCTGGACCGCTTGAGCTAGTCTTTCCCAGTCTTTAACCATCCTTGCATGTCATGCAGGGGGCCACTCCTGCTGGCCAGCTGCCTTTGCTCTGGGGAGACATTTCTGGGTCTTAGTGACACCCGTCCTTTATCAAGTACATACACAGCTTACGGACCCATATATATTCCTTGCTGCCAAAATAGCTACCTTTTTTATACTGGATTTTCACTTCCAAGAGTGCCAACTGTTGCCTAAGATGAAGGTGCTCAGCAATTCCTTTGCACATTTAGGTAGTACTCGTTTGGCCAGCTTTTCACAGACAATTAGAAGCTGCATTATTTCCTCCCCTTTATACACAGACTATACTTTTTCAACCTAACTGCTGCCACAGTAAAGCAGAATAAGGAAACTGAACAGACTGAAGCCTACCCATTAGCCTCTCTGAATCAACTGCCCTCCCTTCGCAGGACGGGGACAGGGCACGCTGCCCCCAGCTCCTCAGCTGCTGGGACGGGGTTGCTGTTCTCTTCCACCTTCAGCGACTCGGCCCACAACGGGAAGCATGCCCTGACAGCTAAGAGCTGGCAGTTGTGTCACTGCTACTTACAACATCCTTAAAACAAAGCAAACTTTTTTTTTTTTTTTCGATCTCCATCATGGAAAATTATGACAATGGTTACATTACGTCACAGTTATTTGTTGGGAAATGGGCCAAGGACACGCACTCCTCTTCACAAAGCGTTCACACAGCTTGCGTGCTTGTAACCGCGTTCAGAAGCCACTTGTCCAGGCTGGTTTGGAGCATGAGACCTTTCTCTCTGCTCCATTCCCAGGCTGACCGTTTCACTTGACCGCTTTTGTTCCCACCTGATTTTAAGCCTGATAACTCAGATATCAGGACAACGTTGGAAGACGACTTAATGCAGCAGCAAACCAAGACTGGGAATAGCCTCACCCAGCTAATGATTAACCATCAAAAATTATCCTGACTGTATCAAAAAAGTACTGTTTTGACTCGTCTCCAAAGTACATAATGTGGTAGTCTGGTCAGGGGTAGGCCCTCATCCTGCCCTGAATGTAAATATGCATTAGGCTTCTTTTACCACATGTTTTGGGAAGCATCAACAGTTCTTGGCAAGCAGTAGGAAAGAGATTACTGAGAGGCTGCTGGCATACTGCTTGAGCTGATGTCATCTTACAGCCTGAATGGAGTTCTGGGCACACTTAGTCACATATATACACAACTACTAGTCACCAACCAACTTTTGTTTTGGTTGAAAAAATGAAATTAGTTATTTTTGGCTGGAGAGTTCTCCCTCCCTCTAGCCTTAGCCAGTTGCTTTCTGGCTCCAGCTGGCTAGGCAGCCTCTCCCTTTGGAGCACCTGACATTCAAATTCGAGGATAAATCAGAGGTTCCATGCAGTCTGGGATCACTCTGTATTTACATACTGCCTTCCAGATGTTGACTCATGACGTGGTAACTGACATCCCTCCTTCAACATGATCCACTCTTCTAATAATACGTCCCTCCCTGCCCTCACTAGGCCAGGTTTTCCTCTCCAAATCTGGGCATGGAAAGCCCACCATTTTTCAGACTTTCTGTGTGACTCACAGTAGACTTGTAAATGTGCAGGAATAAGTTGCTGGTTTGTGTAACTGAGAACGGTTACTCCCTAGTGTAGGTTCAAAGGAGTTACATCTGAATTAATATAATGCTACAGTGATCTATTTTTCTGTATTACATTTTCCCCTGTGTATCCTATGGTGGATGTATCCACTAAAACACTGAAGTTCACCAATGGGCTGAAAACTCAAGTTCTTTGGGGAAATGCCAGAATCAAGACTGCTTGTGCAACTTGATTTTTTTTTATGCTTCGGCATTTACGTGCCAATCCTTAATTACTGGATCACATTTTTTTTTCCACAAGAAATCATTTAATACCCATTTCTCACTGAATGAGCTGTTATCTCCCTAAATTTTCTCTCCACTCTTTTTACGCTACTCAGATGCTGTCTGGGAGTTATTCTTTTACCAATGAGCTTTTCAGTATCTCTCATTACTGAAGTTTCATAAATGCTAATCAGCACATATTCAAAACATCTCAACTAAGGCACAAATTATTAGGCACATTTTATAGATGAAGAAAATGAGCTAGTAAGAGATTAAGTTCACAAATATGTACTATATCTGCATGTCTTATGTGATACCTTAGACCTCATTTTTTTTGTCTGTGTAGCACTATTTAGCTTTTTATATAATCATAGAGATATTTCCACTTATTATTTCATCTGTAACTATGACTGTCTGGCAATTGGATTAGTAAAGATAAGGGTTGTTAGGTCACACAGTCTTGATTTCCTGTATTTTACAAACCTGTATATAAATTTCATTCCGTTATCCCTGTAATTAGTGGGATAAGTTATGATCATCCAAAGTATAAAGGAAGTAATCCAGGAAAGCAGCTAGTCTTGAGTTGAAGACCTCAAGAGATAAGAGTTGATGATTTGCATGGGTTGAATCGGCTGGGGTGATTAATTACTCTCTCGTAAAGCTTTATGCCAAATTCCTCATCTGAATCTGCCTTGCTTCAGCTCATAGCTTCAGGCATGGGTTCTTATTTTACTTTTCTCTGATGAATTGAAGATTCTTTTAACATCTGGTATTTACTCTCAGGAAGATATTTGTAACCTGTAGTCAAAGTCATTTTTAAAAAAACTTCTGTAAGCATCTCACTGATAGATATGTTCCTCATTCTTAAATAATTTCTGTTGCTCTTTTCCACACTATCTCCTATTTTTAAGTCTTTCTTCCCTTATTTTTATGTAAAGAGCAGAGCAATAAATAATTTCTAGGAGTTAATTGTAACAGAACTGAAAATCTGCAAACTAGTTCCATGCTTCAAATTAGAAAGGCCAAAATTTGAGGAGCACAAAATTAATTCCTACTTCAGAGAAATGTGATTTAAAAGATTTTCTCAGCATTTCATATGGACTTTCTGGCACTGTTAGGGTCAGAATCCAATTCACTAAAACGCCTTTCAGCTGCCTTAATCATCAAAGTGCCCTTTCTTTTTCTGCTACTCCTTGACTCATAATATATGCATTTTACAACTTTTGGAAGAAATGAAGCGGGGTTCTGCCAACAACCTCCTCCTTAAGTCCAGATTTAGCATCAGAACTGATCCACCTGGTGGACCCTTCTGAAGGGGACCTGTGGAATAAATGACCCATGGTCACGTAATTAAAGACTGATTCATAAAGCTTATGTACGAGGAAGGAAAATTGAAGTTGCATTTTTTAAAATTCAGGTGCTTAGCTTTTCAGCTTTAATAATGTTCTTTTCACCTGATATATGGTCATGACGATTCCTAGGTTTACCACAAAGCAAACTGAAAAAAAACATATTCCATCCGGTGGCAGCATATTGGCACTCGCATGACTCACCAAGCTTGACACTTTGACCTGTACTGCATGAAGAGCAAACATAGGTTCTCATTCATTACCTGTGGCTGTACAGAGTTTTGCAAATATTATCCATGAGGAGAGAGCTCATCATACTCGGGATACTTAAACCCATTCTGGATTCTGAAGGGAACAACCTGCAATAGAGAAAAACTTTCATTTCCAGTTCCCTCCAACTCATGTATAGTCATGCTGGGTCTGTCCTACTGTGCCCCATTTTCCTGAGGTATTTGATTTTAATATGTTCAGTCTTTCCAAACAACTTGCCCACTCAGTCCCAGTGTTTGCCAGCCCAGTTCCACTGTCCTTGGCTGGACTTTCACCCTTATACTTTGTCCGTTCTCTCTCCCCTCTCTGCCAATACTCTGCCTTCCCACTTACTTCCTCTCCCGGACTCCCTCCCTAGGCTCCTTATTCACCTACAGGTTACCCATTTATATCAGACTCGCTCTGCAAAGCAGTTGCAAAGTAATCCTTGGTGATCCTCTCCACTTCAGCAAGTCACTCAGTGTAGACAGATACTTTAGCAATTTCGGGTTGTATCCTTGGGAAGACTGTTCTTAGGTACAAACAGCAAATTCCAGAACACTGGAACTTAGTCAGATTTGGCCAAATTTTCTTAGGAATGGAGAAGGACAGAGGCTGCAGCACCTCATAGTCTGTCTTCACAGCCAGAATTGCCAGTTTCCCAAAGCAGCAGTCACAAATATTCTGGAATACAGGCAAGCCAACAGACCCTATTCCTTTGCTTCTGTGTGTGTCAAGTGTATTTAGATTTCCCGGTTTGCCTGAAATTCTCCAAATTCTCCAAATATTCATCTTGAGGGAGGCATTCAGGATAGAAAAGTTCAAGTTGAATGGTCAACATAAGGCAAATTTTTCAAAAAGTAAAGTAGCATTTTATACAATGTTTTAGGCAGCATGAATATCACCATTTCTCTGACAATCCTGCAGCATTACAAGTCTCTGTGATCAGTCACAGAGGCCAAAAACATGCCTGCATAAAATCTGCTCATAGATGATATTGTTAAACATATGTAGCATTCAGAGTACATATATTTATGTAGTGCAGTCTGCTGGAAACAAAGAACGAATTGTAATTACATCCGTATAATCTCCAACAGAAATATTTGTGATCTAAAAAATGATAATAATATGTTTGAATGGGAAATACTGTACATATATGCAAGCACAACTCTATTCTCCAGCAACATGCATATAGATTAGCCTCATGTAAAGCTGGGCTGAGTGATAGGAAACACATGTTTCTTAATACTCGTGGCTGCACAATGGCAGAAAAAGAGTCCTGACATTCTATAGGTCCCTGGACAATTCTCCTATTGATGTGTTGTGAGTCACTGCAAACAGACCATGGTATGTTTCTGAATCACTTCCTGCTCGAGGGGTTCCTCCACTTCTCCCAGAGATTGTGTGCTGAGGAGGAATTCAGTGGTCTAAGGCTCTGGAGACCCATTCTAAAAGCTTTCCCTTTCCCTTCCTTCTCTGCGCACTGAATGACTCAGAAAGGGGATGACACCTTGGACTGATGTCACCATTCCCTTGTGAGGATGGAAGAGCCCCACAGGGAAGGAGAAGGATTTTATTTTTTAAGTTTTATTTTAAGGGTGTCCCTTTGGACACACTTTTTTCCAGTCAGCATGTTGAGGTTTTTAGGATTTGGGGAAAAGGGTGATTTGGAAATTAGTAGCTCGGCTGTGCTAAACTGCAAGATGCTTCAGCTATTCTCATTGCTTCATCTCTCTGAATCAAAAATATTAGGGCCCAGATCCCTGAAATGGCCATTTGATATGTATGTAACGGGCTGCACTGAGACTCCTGGGGCATTCATATGTGCAAATCTGTTGCTCTTGAATTGGCACTGTCCTAATAGCATGACAGACTGAAATCCAAAGAGAAAGTATAAGGTAGACCGTTTCAAAATTCAAAGTCTGTGTGATTTGAAATGTCCCAGTAGTATTGCTCTGCATAAAAAGTAATGTCAATTACTTTTGATTTTGATTTTAATAAATTTTCAATGGAAAAAAATGTATTTAAAGGAAATAAAATGCTCTCCTACTTTTAAAAATGGACCAGCTTTTATTTCATGTTCCCACTATAAAATACTGTGTATAAATAACAGTTTTCACAAAATGAAAAGCCACTGTGAACTGCAGAAACCTTGAATTTCAAGTACTTTCCAGTTTGTTTTTCCCAAGTTTTACTGGACTGATATGTGATCTTTTGGCAAATCAATATTGTGATGAAAGCCTAATCAGGTTCTGAGTAATTACAAAATGATTTTGACTTTAAGAGATACTTATCTTGAATACCACCTGATGCAGTACTTTTCCACTCAATTGCAGTAAACAGTGCTCCTGAAAGAGCTGTGCCTGTTGCTCAGAAATCTCTTAGAGCAAGTGTATCTGAAGGAGGTTCATTTCACTGAGGTCTGGTCTTCTCCTACCCAGCCAAGTGCATAACTTGGGCTTGTGCTGCCACTTCCTTTCAGAAAATCTCTTAAAAGTACAGCACACCATATATATTTCACCAGTGAAAATGTAATATAGAATGCCAGATACATCTAAGTAGCATAGTAACAAATATTCAGTCTGTTTTTGAGGTACCCTGTACAGTTGCAAGTGTCTTACTAAAACCTCCAACACACCAAAACACCAGCCCAATTGCTAATGAACCACTCTATGTTTGTTCATTTTTACTGTGATCTAATCTAGGATGCAGCTGCCTAGGCCAGGTGTGACTGTCCCCTGCCTGAGACCTTCCTGCACAAAATAACTGACCTGATGCTCTTCCTCTCCCAGTTTCTTCTAAAAATGGAAGAAGACGCACGGGTTTCTAGTCACCTACTGATCTACTACTGATTTGTAGTGACAACCTTATTTGAATTCAAGTCTGCTATTTCAGATCTCACTGCTGCTTGCAACTGTTCTTCTCTTAGTATAAATCATCAGCTTTGCTTTCATATGAGAGTGGATGCTTCCAGGACCTCAGCTCTTAAAGGTTTATTTTACCTCATCTGTTTCTTTGTAGATGCGCCAGGCATAGGTGTCATCAGTTTCTACCACTGCAGGCATTCTTACTTCTTCATATTTTTGCTGAAGGAAATCTTCACAGCTGACAAGCCACTCATCTTCTGCACAATCCTGTAATTTAATAATGTTAAATGCAGGTCAGAGTTAGCCTTTTTACTATTTTCCAGTAGCCAATTTCTTATTTGATACTGCTCTCTACCAGCTCATTGGACTGAGCTTCTCTACAGACTGCTGAAATTCATAATCTGTGGTGTATTATTATCCATTACCTACCCCAGATGACTAAATCTAGTGAAAACGTGATCACCTTTAGATTGTCTAGTAAAGCTTTCTCTGAAACAAATGTCTCATTTCATCAACATAAAGAAATTTACACCAAGCTGCTTCAACTGATCAACCATTCCCAAGCCATGAGATTTTTTTTACTCGACTGGTCTGTGCTTTCAGTACATGTGACAAGCCTCAACTGGTTCCCTTTCCCTTGGGAGATATCCTCAAACTCTTTTTCGATTGTTTTTATCTTTGGCCTCTTTGGTGAGTGTACCTCTTTAATGAGATGAAGGGAGTGGCATGTTTTTATTCATGGATAATTTTTTCCCCTTGGTATGATTATAAATTGTACCTCTTCCAACTTCCTAAGTGCCCATGAATTTAGTCACAACCCTAATGGGAATTAGCTCACCACAGTGAGTCCTGAGCTTCACCAGTTTATGGTCAATAGCCCGTGGTTCTGCTTTCTAGGCTAACATCCCTGTTTCTGGCAACACATCAGCTTGCACCAACTTCCACATCAAATGGATAGACATTTCATTTACTTTCAGGATGATAGTATGATAGTTCTTAATCCTCTGACCACTGCTCACCGGTCCCGTAAAGAGTTGTCTGACAATGTGGTGCTGTTGTCCTCTTGTCCATGCTGGAGAAGCTCTTGGAAAGTGATGGAAATTACTGCAGTCTTGAAAGCTTTCCGAAATACCAGGCATTGTCCTGCCCATCTTCTGTAGGTTTCAGTTGGGATTGGGTATCTTCCTTTGTTTGGCAAATTTGAATTGCATTAGAGAGAAATAAAAATGGGTCTTCCAGTAGATGTTGACTGCTTTGCACTCTTCTAGAATCTCCATTCCTCAAAATTGAGATTTTGTCTTCAACCCTCTGACAACCACAAACTTGGCTTTATTTTTGCCTGCTTAATGTACTTTGTGATGACATACAGTGCACAAGTTTCATTTTTATGTGGAAGCCAGTATTCTTCAAATTCCTGCGATACAGCAGCCTAGTGAGCCTCAGATGTCAGGCTTAATTCAAAACTATTAGAAGCATCCAGTACTTCGGCATCAGCTATTGTCAAAAATAAAGCCATCTCTAACTATGTTAGAAATATTGAGTTAAGAGAGTCATTTAGCATAATTTCCCACAATCACTAAGGACCACCTACTAGAAGTGGAGGCCAGAAGGACACACAGGATGTCCATGCACACGCACACAATCACCCCAGGACACTCTCCAGTGCCTTAGAACGAACCAAACTCCTCCTTTTGCTTGCCGTACTGCTCCCAGTATTTGCAGAAAGAAAAAGCAAAATGTAGATGTGTATTGTATAGATGTGTATATTGCAGATATATATATTAGACCTGATCACCAACACTTATCTCAGTCATCATTGTGAAGAAAAGCAAATTTTACTAGGGAGCCGTTATTCTCAGCCTGAGGTGCATGTCTACAACAGTTCAGACAAATCGTGCACTAAGCCCCCCAAGGATCTCCCCACTGGTTGTAAAGAAAGTCCAGGGTGTCTACAAATGTTAGGTTTAGGTGTCTAATATTGGGTTATTAGCTATCAGTCTTCATGAAGGAGACTTAGACTTTTTAATGTCTTCAGGTTTTGGTCATGGAGAAAACACAGAGTGGGACAGCACAGTTTCTCGGGAGCAGTTCCTGGAAGAATGCAGCCAGCAGATTCCAGTTTCCCATGTTTCTACCTCAAAATGCAATCTTACACATAACTCTGGGTGCAGCAAGTATTACTGACATTTTTTTCTGACATTCTCCAAAGACAAGAAAAGTGCCTAAAATCACACCAATTTTTGTGTCACTGATAGCAATAACACAAGAAGAGCTTTGTAGAAAAAGAAGCCAGGGACCAGACAAATTTTCTCATTTCACTTTAACTGTAGAAAAAGAGTTACTGAGGAGACGTCTAGATAGGAAAGACTGATCTACATACAAAAGATGCACCAGGCAGACTTGGAGTCATTCAGCTTGCACTCTGTGGTGACTGGGAGATGTGTGACCCCTCTAGCAGAGCACCCAGCTCCAGCTAATATGTTCTCATCAGCAGGACTAGTTACTTCAGGCTCCGTTCTGTGCTTGCCTGGGTAGTGATGTTAGTGGGATTTGGGAGGGGTAGGTGTGCAGACGCACAGCTGTGCTTGCATCATGCAGTGCAAAAGCTGGTACCACAAGAGCTGCTGCCTTTCAACCTTCCCCATAAATGTGTGCTGACCAAAGCTATGTGGCCCCCAGCTTGGCATGCAGCCCAGGCCAAATAATTTCTTGCTTGCCTGTGAACACCATCCCTGTTGATCAGTTTCCAGATGGCTTATATTGATTTAGCCTAATTCAATGCAAATGTTTTTGCATGTAGACAAGGCTTCACAAACATTCCCATGAGGTCTCAGCTGGTTCCTCTCTCATTCTTGCTCTTCAAATCCTATTGTCACCCATGTGTAGCTTTCCTACACTCAGTACGTGCCTATTCCTTGCGGGGAGCGATTGACAAGAGCTTAATTTTAGAGAGGAATGCTCACCCTGCTGTCTGGGAATGAAGCTTGGCGTAGACTGCTTCAAAGGGTAGACAGATTTGTTGAGCTTAAGAGACATCTTCCCCTTGACTGGGATTTGCTACTGTATCTCTCTTGTTCTCATCTTTCCTTTCTGCTAATGGGACGGGCCAGGTGCTTCCCATATTCTGCCTATCTTCAAGCCCATTCGAATGCACTTATTAGGTGCTAGCAGAGTCTCAGCTCTGCCTCTTGCCCACTGGACATCACTGCATTAACTGAGGATGTGGCAGATTTAACAGTGTCTGTGCTAAAAGAATCCATCATTTGCCCTCACTGTTTACACAGAGCCTTGGCACTCGCATAGCCTAGACCTAAAAGAGGGGTTATTTTTAGTTCTAATAAACTAGCACAGAAGGAAGGAGTTCATTGCTTTCTTTCTTCATTTCACATGACAGTTTTAGTCCTAATGAGGGACTTCACACCAAATATAATAAAACACTGAACCCTTTTTTTCCTGTCTGTTGTTTTTCTGACAAACATATGTGTTTGTTTATTTTTAGATAATAAAATGCAATTATCCTGCTCTCTGAAGTGCACATGTAAAATTAAAAACATATTGAGTCAGTTTGCGCCTTAATTTATGTTAATTAAGCTATTCAATGGGAAGGATGTTCCTGGTTAGTTTGCTTCGGTGGGATCTGGATTTTATTCTTGACTCTGCCACGGATTGCCTGTTTGATTCATGGCAAGTCACTTTATCTCCCGTTGCTTCGATTCTTCTTTCTCAAAATGAAGATAATAATTCTCTTTTGCCTTATCTGATTTGACTGTAAATATCTGAAGTGTGGTTCATTTTATGCAACATTTAACACTGTAAACTCTTTCATTGATAACTGTACAAATTGGTAATTGGTCATCTTGCGTCCAAGAACAAACCAAAGTGTACAGGGGGGTTGGACTAGATGACCTCTAGAGGTCCCCTCCAACCTTAAGCATTCTATGATAAGAAAGAAAGTCTCTGAAAATTGATTCCAATGCGCAGATTTGCAAACAAATATATTTTTCATTACATCTGGTCAGGGCTCTGTCAGATCATGCCCAAAAATGTGTTTTCAACAGTGTATGCGTGCTGATTTCAGGTTTCTAAACCCTGGAATTTTATTCTGGAAATCTCAGACTTCAAGAAGAGTTTAGCAGGGGTTTGTGAAATCTCACAGTGAATTTTACTACAGATCAGGTCCAGGCCTGTGGATTAGGTAAGACAGAAACTCTTTCTTGAGTGCAATTGGCCAGCACGGCTGGGAAAATTTAGTATCATGTGAATGGCTGAAGGACCTGCTTCAGTGTGATGGTTTCTTACATCTCTGTGTGTCTAATAATCAATCTCAGAATAGGTTTCACGAGGCTAGAAAGATCTACCCTGATTAGCCTTGTGACTCCTTCAGAGTAGTGATGATTTTTTATGATAACTTAATGTATGCTCGTTTGTGCTGACCCTTTCCCCACTACACCCTTGCAAGTCTGCTTTTCTGTTTTTTCTACCAGTCATGTTTTGCCTGATTCTTCTTTGCCTAGTGCATTCAAGCCCACTGCCCTAAGGTACCATCACTGGACTAGCTAGAGGAATTGTCTTCCATTTTGAGACAGTGCTGGCTTTAGCTGAATCATTTTCTCATATTAGTTCTTATGACCCCAAATTCTAATCTCTCCCATCTCCAACTCTGGGAACTCAGACTCTTTACAGTAAAGGGGGTGAACTGGAGGCAATGCATGGTGGAATTACCCTGTTACTTTAGCAGAGTATTTCTACCTGAGAGCACCAGAGAAAACTGCAGCTATTTGTGTTGTTTCCTCCATTCCTGCTCCCTGTGTCTGCCCTAGAGCAGTATATAGCCAGATCTACCTCAAATTTTTCCTACATGCAAGAAGTTCTGATGTAGGTGCACTTCTATCAGCTTACAACTCCTTCCTTTACTTGACATATATCATATGAGCAAGTGTAACTAAGACATATAAAGCACGAGATTGACTAAAAGGGCTTTGAGCTCATATTTCACTGTAAAAAAATGCCAGTGCTTTTACTGCCTGACCAGCTGGGCCTGGGATGTTGTGCCACAGAAGAGGAAAAGTTCTAGCCTTGCACTGGTGCTAGCATACATGGCTGTTTTGGGCCACCTGCTTCAAAGACTTCCACAAAATGACTCACCTCCCCTCGCTAAGTTAGCAGTGTGGCCTGTCCCCCAGCCCATGACCAGTCCCCCACTTGTCTGGTCATGTTCACTGTGAGGAATTGCTAGGATAGCAGTAGTGCTAAGCTTTTGCAGTGACCTGTAGAGTCAGTATAAACCACTCATTATAAAAATTGAAGCACAGTTTAAATCTGCCCTGCTGATCACTGGACATGTTTGCCCCAAAGCATTGTAAACTTCATGATGCAACTCATGAAAAACATCATCGTGCAACAGACCTGTCTTTTGACTCCTGTCCCTTGAGAGAAAAGTTCTCGTCACCAGCTGACACTTTCAAGACAGATCGGACTAATGAGCCTGAAACAGAGGTCACTGAAGTTCAGAGCTTGTTCAATTTGCACCTGGGTATCTAATTCTTCATGTCTCTGTTTCCCATCAATAGGCTGTAAGCCAAGGAGAGCAATCAGGAAACAGAAGCAGCAAGAACCAAAGATCAGGGTTCCCATAGCATTCACAGTGAATTAAAGCCTATAGCCTCTGCTTCACCCCATGTAGTTAGCTCACTTGCAATTCATGCCTATCCCAAACAGACATTTCATCCTTCGTTTCTTCTTCCAGATTTGCGGAAAAACATCCCCTTCACACTTTCCATAAACTTAGCAGCCTGCTTTCTGTTGAAGTTGAAAGTCAGATGGTAACTTAGTCAGTGATTAATATAGCACCTGGAAAGGTCATCTTTGAATCTCATTGCTAAGTTCACCCACCAGCCTGGGCAGCTCCTTATACCTCTTCCCTTCCCTTCATGACATATTTTCAGTTGAAAATAACTAAAACTGATAGCCTACCTTATATCTTCAAAGCACATTAATTGTAAACTCATTCTTGGGTGTCTGGAAATATTTTGAAGCTGTGGTTGGAGAAATAGGTTCTCTGTGGATCCATTTAGACCATCTCCTTCAGGATTACTTGCAGCTTTGGAATGAGATCTCCAGCTGTCCATCTAGTCCTATGAGCTATCTATCACCTTTCAAAACAGCCTGGTGTTTCTGAGGCACAAGAATTCAATATCATTATTGTCTTATGCTGATGGAGACATGGGAGGATTATATCAACATTTACAAACAAAATAAAGGGGCCCATTCTTCTCACTCCTGAGCCAAGGCAGTCTTTGTAACCTTGGACAAGCAGTCACCACATTAAAGATTAAAGTTGGATTTCTTACATAGTGCATAGCTTAGCTTGGCCTGCAACAGACTCAGGGCTCTTGTATATACAGCATCACCAAAGAAGAAGCTCTGCTCTGCATCAACAAATGCAAAATAACTCTTTTGAGTGATGTTTTAGGGAATTTGATATTAGAGTCTCTCACATGGAGAAATATAGTATAGGAGCAAGTAGATTTTGCCTGTGGATGTTTTTGTTTTCTTGTTTCTTTTGAAGTAAAGGAGGAAATATGGGAACCATTTCTAAATTACCCATCCACAAGAGTGACGGAAGAAACCCAGAACCAGATAAAGACCGACAGCTGGAACATATTGTGGTACAAGGAAGCAATTAGCTTATGGTATAAAAGAATGAAATCACATATAGAACTCTCCTAGAATTACCTTGGCAACATGGAAATTTTGGGGCAAATAAACTAGATCCATGGGTGTAAGCCAGCCCTGGCATAGTATGGACTTAGGCTCCCTAGAAGGAACAGTGAGTGATAGTCGTAGCCATTCCTAAGTGGCTGTGTGTGACAGTAAAGCAGCTGGCACCACGTAAAGGAATGGGCTGTGCTTCGGATACCGGGGAAGGCAAGGAGCAGGGCATGCTGAGATTTGTGGAAGAAGCAGACTCCACACCAGCCAGAAGATTTTACACACAGTTCTGAGGCAGGACCTTTGGTCACTGGGTAGGCTACAGTGCAAAGGCTGGCTCAGATACCTGCTAGACCTTAAAAGGTCCATCCTTATGCACATGTCATAACATCTGGCAAGTACACCCTGCTGCTCACCTCTAAGAAGTTACCTTAGTGGCTGAGACCTCACAGACGTATGTACAGAGGGAAGAAACGGTGAATTGCTTCCCCTCTTGCAGAGCTGCCTGGGCACTGCTCCAGCTCCTGGAGGAACCTACCTCTCCCAACCACCGGGAGCTGCCTTAAGGCAGCTTCAGTCCACGTCAGCCTGGGTCTTCACATCATAAACTGAATGACCACAGGCCTCAGTAAGCCTCAATTTTGGGTGCAAAAGGCCATCCTCACAGGATTGTTTAAAAGTTGCATAATCAAGCAATAAAAGAGTCAAAATACCTCAGGGTGGGATTGGAATTTGAGATAAATGATATTTAGCAGACATTGCAAGAGAAACCATAGCCTCATTGAAATGAATGAGGCAACTCCCATTGCCTTCGGTGTGGCCAGGGTTTCACTCCTTATGTGTATGGTGCCAGGCTGCCATAGTAATGAGCTCAGGATAATATTAGACACATGAAGTCAGATGGCTGGATTGATGGATGTAATCAAATTTCCTGCCCCAGTTACAGTTTTACTATCCAAGGTCTCAGTTTAATCAGCCATGGTACACACAGTGGGATTTGCTTCAGGAGGGACCCTATTTACCACTCCCAGTTTCTGAGAGCTGGTTAATCCATCCGTGGGGCAGGGCTCGCATATCATGCCTCGTCAACTCCCTACATGAGGGAGTTTAGGAAGAAAAGATAGGATTTTCACAAGTGCAAGGCTTCATGGCAAGCAGAGATATCCAGTCAGGTCGCTTCACCCCATTAACTTCTCTCAGATGGAGACCAAGACGCAAAGATATACAGCCAGATCTGTGTATGCTAAACCATCTCTTCCTCCTTAGAGAAGTCTGGAAACTGAACCCCCTGAGCTGCCCGTGCATAAACTATCCCAGAGAAATTTGACCATGTTCATGCAACTGTGCGTTTCCCAGCTCCAAACCCATGAGCTGGTATCGCAATGTGCTCCATGGGCTGTCGGCCCAGGTCTCCGTTGCTCTGGTTCCTCACACAGTGCTACACTCGGTGGGGTAGTCAGGCCAACTCTGATCCCGATGAGGGCACTGAAAAAATTCACTGGGTGGAAAGGGTTAGAGCAACATTCGTGCTTTTGGCGACCCCTCTCATTCAGTACTACTGCTAACACTGTGATTCAGGACTTGTTCAAAATAACTTCACTCAGAGCACTCCATAGAAATTCCCTGCCAGTCACCCTCCTCACGTGCTTTTTGTTCTGAGAACCAGCAGGCCTCAAAGAGCAGTCTCAGAAGAGGCCACATCTGTACAGAATTTGCTTTCATCCTCACAAGGGTTCCCAAACAATGCCAGTGCCAGACGGAGGTTTGCTGAATGGTATGAGAACCAAAGGCTTTCTTTGCTTTCTGTTCATCCATTAAAACCTTGTGAGTCAAAATTAAGAGGACAGGAGTGGGAGCTTTTGGAGGCTGTGGTTTCTCACAAATGCCTAAAGCTAAGCACTAATGAGAAAGTTTGAAAAAAGTCTGTAGCCCATCACTGCAGCAATGCCACAATTAGAGACAAATGCAGTGTGCGCTGCTTTACATTTATGATGCAGACAAACTAATTTAGCTAATGAGGGCTGTCTAAAAAAATGTGTATGAAATAAATAGTAACCTGTCTTCGAAGTCCAGTATCAGAGATGTCTCCCTACTAAAGCCCCAAAATACAAACATGCAGCCCGGATACCTGCTACTTTCTGAGCACGGGATTAGCTGAGCCACCTCTCCATGGGAAGTTTGGAACAATTTCTTTATTGTCCCATCCACAACTGGTGGATGAAAATCCATCACTCAAGAAGTCCACAGGACACAAAACTCTTTTTAATTCCAGAATATAAGAAACAATCCAAGAAAAAGTGAAAAGTCCAACTGGATTCTCCCGTTTCAGAGTAAATTTTATCCTCAACATGCTGAAGTTGATTAAGCTTCTTAAAGAGTGCGAAGATATTTTTTTCCTTTTAGAAGGAGCTCTTTCCCACTCTCTTGCCATTTCATCTGTATATTTCGACAACAAATATTTGCGTAGCACAGAAGATCGGCAGAGAAACTCATCTTTTGTATTTCCGAGGTGGTGGCATTTTCACTCTAAGAAATGAAGCAAGGGCCACATGCCATTGCTATAAAAACAAAACACTTCAGCAATCAGTTTTCAAAAATACTGTTCTGGCCCTTACAAATGGCACAGTCATATGAAGAAAAGAGGTAGAAATATCAAGAAGGAACAAGAATACCTCTTTCTGGACTAGTTTTGGATTTTGCTCCTAAGTTAATGCAATGTTCATGCAATGATGGAATGACAGCATGTTCAGCGGCAACAGATAGAGTACATTGCGTCTGTGCTCGTGTTGCCCTGTCTGCTATGTACGATGCTATTTCACCCACACTTCCAGGCCTGAGCTCCCACAGTTGGCCCAGCGCCTTTCATTCGGGCCCATACTCATTCACTTGATGCTGGTTTCTACCCACATTCCAAAATCCTACCCTTCTCCCATGACATCCTAGGTAATGTGCCTGGGAAAGAAACAAATACCTTCCTGTGCTGGGTGTGGATCAGCTCACTCACATTTGTTTCATTTATCCCAGAGAAATAGAGATATTGCCTCACAGATGAAATCAGCTCAGGTCTCCGCCTCTGTTTCCAGTAAAGGGCAAACCCTTCCTCTCCAGACAAAACAGATGGAGTGGGCTTACGGAGACCACAGCATCCTTTGCTGCTTTGGGCTTGCCCAACCTAAAGAAGAGGGTCTATGTGTTACTGCGAATGGAATTTCTCTGCTTCCTGCTGCTTGCCATTCCTGGCCGCTGCAGCCTACGGCACTTCGACGTGTGTGCTCAGCAGCGGAAAGAATGCCGCTGGCCGAGGTGGTGGTTACCAGATGAAACAGGCTCATCCACACAGTGGTTTCTTCTGTTTCCTCCGTGTGCACTCGCTTGAGAAGACCCTTTCTTGTTACAGCTGGAAAAGATGCAAACAGAAGCCAATTCCAGCTGAAAATAGCTCTGCATATGTGCTCTGTGGAACCTGCTTGATTCCCCTACCATTTTGGGCTCTAAATGGCAAATTTGCTTCTTTCTAAGCAACCAAAGCAGGTTGGAGCCAAAGCTGGTATATGGGATAAGCATGCAGGAAACCCATAGAATATGTTTCTTCTACTTGGCTTGAAGTTCTAATTGCTTCAGCAAACACCTGGAACAGGATAATTATCTTATCTCATGCCATAAGCCACAAGAGGGAGACAAATACCCACATGGTGCCAGTGATGACTTCTTGTGCCCTTAAGGGCACAAAAAGATTTTCCTGTCTCTTGAGAAGCTGCAAGGTTTCTGATTAGTTCCTTATCTCAAAGCCAGCCAATATCTTTAAAGAATCATAAATAAAGTATAAATATCAGAAATAAAGTATGTGTCAAAATTACTTCCTTTTTGTAATTTGCAAGTATTTCATTTTCCTTTGCATTAAAAAAAATAATTAGTGCTCATTTACCAAATCATGGAGAAATGATGTTTTCTGCTTTAGAAGCATGAAAATGCAAACTTGGAATAATCTTTTTTTTTTCCCCCAAGCAACAGCTGAATTTGGAGAGAAGGTGAAATTGATCCCTTCCTAAATTCTTGGCTCAGCTAAGTAGGATTTTCTTATCAAAAACACGTAATTTGAAAGTTTCTAAGAAATCTCAAGAGACACAGAGATGATTTTAGGATACTATGTCTGCCTTGTACGTCCTCAGTCTCTCTGACAGAAGGTAAAATTAGTCAAAACAAATATACAAGATTATGCTGAAAAAGAAATTTGAAACTGTAAACCACAAGAATGGAATCATAGAAAGAACAAACTTCTTACTCGGCCCCACATGCAATAGGTACCTGCAAAACACGTCACAACTTCAGGGCTCAGACAGCTTCTTCCAGCACTCAACTCCATGTGCACTCAATGGAGGAAACAGACTCTATAGAACAGGTCTTTGGAGACCCTTTTCTACATGAATTTATGGCCTAAATGAAATGACCACAAAAAGTAGGCAATGTGTATGGCACTATTGCCCAAGTGAGATATTAGGATTCCTGCATGAGGCCAAGCGCTCAAAGAGCTTGAAATAGTATCTGGCTGTAAAACAGGACAGAGCAGGCCTATAGCATAAACATTTCTCACATAGGGTAATACCTGACTTTCCAAGTAGGTGGATAAAAGAAATGCTGTGTAAGTATCTGTGTCTGTAAGTGAAAAGATGTAGTCACTATGAATTCAGTACGAAAAAAGGTGGTCAACAGAAACTATCATAAGTGTGTTATGACATAGCCTTAGCCTATTGAGCATGTGATAGACCAGACCATCCACCTGCCCAACCATTATGAAAGCAATCATAAAGGTGTGTAATGTGAGGGAAAAGCCCCTCTGCTGCTCAACCTCGTGAGATAATCTGAAGCTACACTTGCAGAGGCAATCCATACAGTGCCAGTCTGACAACTCTGTCAGGGTCTGGCCAAATCTATACTGGTCAGCTCCATTAGCCTTTAAAATATCTCACTGTGTACGGCTGCAGACTAATGCTATTTTCCACGTACTTGCAAACTGTTTGGGAGTGTGCTAGCTGGCTTGAGCCAGAATACGCCAAAGACACTTATACTCTGGAGCATTAATCAAGCACTAACTGTGCCGGTCCCATGGACTTTTTAAAGGTTATAAAAATAAAACAGGAATTTTTCAGGAAAATCAAACTGTGACTGCCTGGTTCCTTGTGCTGCTATTTCTACGGCTCTGAGCGAGGAAGAATGGTAAGAAGGAAGGAGGCAGTGATCCATTGCTCAGCAGTTTCCAGGAGCCCAGGGGGTATTTCAAATGTTCCAGTGGACCATAGTACCTGTACTCTTTGCAAGGCAGCATCCATGGCTCATTGCTTGTGTCTTTCTTCCTGCCAATGTCTGGGAGATGACAATGTCACCCAGGGGCACACAGGGTAATTGGCACATTTACAACAATTTACACTTACACTTAAACCTCAGAGCCTTTTCTTCATCAGGCAGAGTATTGCTTGCTGGATGGACTAATAAGCTCGAGGCTGGCTTCTTATTTCTCACTGCCATAACTGCACCCCTCTAAAATAAGCTACAGAAAGTTGTGAAATCAAGCCCTTAAAAGAGAAAGATATTCCTGAGCACGGTCATTAGGGCATACAGCTGCACTTTATATAAAAGCCAGGATGTTTCCGTAGTGAACAATATTCAATTCTCTCTTTGGAGGCAGGAAAGTATCTGCAATTGATTGCATGGTGAGGTAAAGATTATCCCTAACAGATGAATGATCAGTTTCAGCAAGACCTGTGCCTGTTGCTGATGGTTGTTTCGCACTGGGAAATTTTGTTCTTTCCAAAGAAACTTCATGCTGCTAATTTTGAAATCAGTGAGCACTCATGGTTTGCCCCCAAGAAGGGACAGTCAAGCCTTCTGGATAAAAATCCCCCTGTCAGGCAGTGACTTGCAGTGATCTTGTGACTTGCAGGGGTTCTTGGTAGAGAGATAGCTTAGAAAAGTCCAGAACAGAATAACTGGACCTTTCCTTCCTCTCTTTCCTTCCTTTATCTTCTACCACAGTTTAGGTACTCCAATTTACCCAAGCATATCTATCAAAAAAGAACCTTAGCGAACTCTCCACCCTGTCAACCCCCAATATTTACCATCTCTTTCTGTTGCATCCAGAAAGAACGTACTCAAACAGGTCTTCAACATAAAGAATGTGAGGGATGTATTCACACTCCTAGTAAGTAGGGAAATACAGCAGACTTCCTTAAAGGCAACTACTCTTGCAAAATTAATTCCTTGCTCAGCAAACACCACAGATTAAGGAATTAAATATCTCTATGTTAAACATGTCCCTCTCATAACATTCTTTGAAAGACTTTTCTGTATTCCTAGAGGTGTCAATAGGGATTTTTTGGCTACAGCTGCTGGACGTGTGCATTCACACACGCATGTATACACACAAGTGCAAATATATCTATATATGCTGAGGGCATTATATATAGGCTTAAGCCTATTGACAGTAGTATTTCTTTGGCTGAGCATCTGCTTCTCTGGATTTGTTGATGTAATTCTCACACTTGAAACTCCAAGGAAATGAGAAGAATATAAAATACTCACACTCTTATCCTTCAAATGCTAAGGGAGACCACTGAGAATCCAAAAGCATCCCATCTCAACACTAAAAGAGAAATTAAAGTAATATTAGAGGTGGAATTCATGACAAAAAGTTTCATTTTATGATTAACCCTTTCCAACCACTTCAGTGGCTTATTTCTAACCACAGCAAGTATTAAAAGCCCTGAAACAGTGGTTTGTGGTTTGCTTATTTGACGATGTGGGGATTAAGCCATATTGCTGTGGGTTTTCTGCTTTTGTGTCATGTTTTTAAAAGGCAATGATAGGACTAAAAGATAGTTTTTTACCACCCCAAAAGGATCTCGCCTTAAGCCATTTCTGACTTCAATTAGTATCACAAATTCATTATTGCTGTATCTCAAACTGATATGCCCTAGTTACCCAGTAACTAATCATTGTGATCAGAAGCTAGAGGTTTCAGCTCTACTGCTAAGTGGAATAAGTAAATGTCCATCCATCTAAAGCATCTTAAATCTAACCTTTTGCTTCACACTCATTCCTGGTCCTCCCATAGCTCCCGCAGATGCCCAGTAACACTGAAGTCTCCTTCTGCTATTGAATACTTTTCCTCTCTAGTAACTCACAATAATGGATTACTAGTAAACTAGTGGATTACTAGTAAACCTAGTAATCCACAACCCCATTCCTGCCCATCCTTTATGCCATTTCTAAAATCTTCTTGCTGTTACTTGCCAAAATTCTGGCCTGCGGCCTCACAGGACTTTGCACCAAGTGCATTAAGCAATTTGGTTTTACAAGCCTCCTCTACAGCCTACTGAAAAACTGCACTCAGAATCATCCATCTTGCCCACAGCACTGATCTCATCACCCAGGCTTAATAAAGCTCATCCTGTTCAAATCTGAGGTGCTGTCTCTTCTTGTGCTCCAGCTGGCAGTGCATCTATCATCCACCATACCTGCCTCATACCTGCCTCCTGTGTTACGCAATGCAGTCTTGATCCACCCGTTATTGAACCCTTCCTATAAGAAATTTGTCAGTTCTTTTCTCATGAAAACCCCTATCTCCAGCTTCCTCTAGAGACCCTTGAGGATACCTACTCTTTCTTAGGATTTATTTCAGCTGGCTTGGAAGCATAAACCCTCTTCACTCCATGTAATGCTTTTTTCTTCATTGTGCTATAATTATATGAACACACGTGTATGTTTTAAAGGAGTTCAGCACGTGTCTGTACTAGAGCACAGATGTTAATGCTGGCAACTCTTATTGTTCAACACATTCTCCCATCACTGCTTGCTTCTTACAGTATTTTTAACCTGGTAAACACCAGAGGGGAAGAAATTGTCTTTCACTGGCACTGGTCACCATGAACATCCGTGTGGCTGTAGTATTAATTTGAGTGAGCCATCCTGCATGGAGTTGGTGATTACCCCAGCTCATTAAGGAGCAGGTGAAGAGTAGGCAATACTGCTTCTCTTCCACATTTCCCTCGACAGCCCTGACTTTCCCATGCCTGGCACGGCCAGCATGCAGTCAGTGTTGAACTTCAGCTCAGATGA
>JAWLRI010001098.1:1461362-1502867 GCA_034781795.1 Crypturellus tataupa
ATTTCCCTCGACAGCCCTGACTTTCCCATGCCTGGCACGGCCAGCATGCAGTCAGTGTTGAACTTCAGCTCAGATGACTGTCAAAAGGATTGCTCCATAAGCATCATGGCATTGTGCCACCACGGAGTGACTTTCCTCCAGGTTTGGATCAGCTTGTTTGCTTTAACAGAAAACTATATCTATTCTGCTCCTCTAACTTAATAGACACCAGGCAAGTGCCACACACACTACTTTCAACACATATCACGATCATTCAGCTTTCAAGCGCATTAACAACATTCCAGTAATCCACTAGGTATCCACCTCGAATGGACTTTGTCACCATGTCACCAGTAAAGACAGCAAAATTAATAGAAAGGTCAATTTGAGAATATAAAAGCTTGAAAACCTCACACTATTACTCTGAGGGCATGGTGAGGTAAAAAAAAAAAATAAAAAAATACAGTACCTTGTGCAATGGGGCTTTAGCCCTGACCGAAAATATTAGACACCATAGTTATTCAATACTAATGCCAAGAGAGTAGATTTTTAACATTCCCATTTCTCAACACCCTCGCATTTTCCTAACATCACTCATGATGTTACAGCATCCAGGACTAAGCATTTCAGTATTTCTTGGAAAGGGTCTGCAGGAGAAAGAGGAACTGGGAACTGGGAATGCATCCTGAACAAATGTTCAAAACTAAGCATGGGAGAGGGAAGCCAAGGAAGGAACTCTGCATTGTTTGTAGACTACAAGACTATATAAAATCACAGACAGAAGGCCAGTATCTCCCCTGATGCCACAGGAGAACAAAAAGGGAAAATATAATATTTGTGAGATAAAACAGCTTTCACCTAACATAATTCTATGCAAATTCATTTGTATTTAACTCTTTCTCCACCAGTAATAAATATAGAAAATAGTTATATATTTGCCATATAGCTATATATATTTGGATGTTCAAAACTGGTTTATTTGTTGTAAAGGAGAGATGGAGAGTAAAGTGTCATAGTTTACAGCCACGTGTTTTCAAATAAAGACTAATGTATGCATACCAGCACCAACTTTTACACATTAGTGCCAAAATATTGATTAACTGCAAAGCTGTCTTTGCAGTGACACTACAAACAGAGCACAGCCCTTAAAATCAGAGGCTGAAATGACCTGCTTTGGGTTCCAACGCCATAAGTAGGAAATATGTCAGGACGCTTTCCCCACTGCTACCAAAGGTGGTTTTGTTGAGTCCTTTATTCAGGTTTCAAATTCCTGCTTGATTCTAAACCGAGGAATTTGTGTGCCAAGCCCTAGACAGATATGTAAATCTTGCCATCTCATCTTGCTTCCGCGTGAGAACATCTGGGAATTTTATAGGACCTTAATTCAAAGGGTTGAGTTGTGCATATGAACTAACATCCTGTGTCTGATCACTGAGCTAGCAGCAGCGTCACAGTCTCATCCCAAAACCCACTGGGTATCATCAGCACTAGTCTTGTCAACAATTTATGTAGATTTTAAAACCATCAAAGTGTTTTTCCCCATTTCTCGGAGAGATCCTTTGCAAAACATAAACAAATACATAGAAAGATACAGACATTTCATTGCATGATTTCACTACAGACATGCTTTTCTTATTAAACTTTAGTGTTATTCTTTGATTGCAAGAGTCTTCTTTCCCAGGAAATCTATGACTAAGCCCGTGTAAATACTCAGCTTGAGGGTCTGCTCATGCGGCTATTGTGGCTGTTCGCGGAATATCTTAGTGGGTATTTGTGTGAACAGCCTCCTAGTCATATGTATAATATATCCTCCCTCCCTTCAGCACCCTCGTCCATCCGTGTGCTTCCAAGTATGCTGGCTAGCCACCTTATTAGCAACAGAAATGGAACTCAGGTGCTGATGAGAATCCGATGGAAACTGTCAATTGCTCCATTGACGGCACTACCTCCTAATTCCCGTATTGGGTGGTTATGGACTCGTTGCTTTAGCTGGCCCGGCCCTGCACGCTACTGAGAATTTTTGATTCCACGTAACTTCAGCGCATACTAAGGACACTCCATTATCACTAGATAAACCCATTATAAAAAGCATATCTGCTGCTCTCTCCTGCTGGCTCCCATGTAAAGCAAGTTCGTTTATGTGCACATTACTCCCGCGCTGGCTTTTGGAGGGCGACACATGGCAGGCAGATGATGTGCAGCGCTTCCCCCAAGCGGCAGCCTCCCCAGCAAGGCTCCGCACACCCGGGGTCTGGCTCTGCCTCTCATCCCAAGCCCTGTGCGCTATAGCCAGCCCAAACAGCTTGCCACTCCAGAATGCACAGCTACACGATGCAAGGCAAAGCCTTGTCAAGAAAGCTAACGTTTCCCAGAACCAAAGAGAAGGGGAGAGGTTTTAGCAGAAACTGCCTGTGGTTCCTACCAGGCCGGCTGTAAACTTGGCTTGTTTATTGGATCCCAAACTTTCTTTGCATGTACACAGGAAAGCAGATGCTTCCCGCTCCCGGCACCACATCCAAGGCCGGCTCCCTCAGCAAAACCCCCAGGTAGGGCATACAGACGGGGCAACCAGAGACGCTTCCTGCCCCGGGCTGCTCCGAGCTGGCGATGGAGCCCTGTCTCCGCTGCACACTCCTCTGGCCACCCTGCCAGGGTATCCCAACAACGTGCAGCTCGCTTTTCCTGCGGGTAGGGAACAGCGGGTCTCCGTCGTTCACAAGCAGGGAGCGGAGGCTCGGGTTAGCAAGTGCTTAGGCTCAGACAATGTGCGCGGGGCACGGATGACAGAGCCGGGAAGCGAGCCAGGTCTCCCAGATCCTAAGCAGGTGCCCCGACTCCTGGGTTGCCTTTCATCTTTCAGCATTAAAGGCCTGGCACCTGGCACGGTCCTTCCACAGCCCTATCTCTCCTTCCGTAGCCCTATCTTCACTCTGCCTCAGGTGCTGCCCTCCTTTTGGCTCGCTTATGCCGGTAGTAAATTAAGTTTCAAGCTCTTAGAATGAATTAAATAGGGGAAGGGGAAATTGAGTGGATACTCACGTGCCTGGATACACGCTTCTCCTAACTATTGAGCTTTAGGACAGCCACCTATCACAGTTTCTTGCCTCTTCCTCTGAAACAGTGCGTGCTGGTCGCTGCCTGCGCCCGCACCGTGGCATATTGCAGCCAAGGGTGCCATCCTGCTGTCTGAAGAGGATGCTTAACTCTCTGCCAGAAGAAGGTCCTCATGAGTGACACTGGTTGTTGGAGAACATGCTGCACTGTTTCCCTCTCCTCTGACATTTCTTTACATAAGCAGCTGAATAGCAAAACATTTCAGCGTTCATTACTGATTTTGTTATTTATAGCAAGCTGCCACAGATGGAGACAGCAGCATGGTTCTATCTTTAGGGCGTAGTGCCTGCCTGTCCATACAGACAATTGGTAATTAGCACAAGAACAATTTGTTTATCTATTCTCAAAGTTAAACAAATAGGAGAGCCATTTATCTGTCAAAATTCAAATCCCTCCCATTGCCAGGTCTCCAGGTTAACTGCTTAATGAATAGAACTCATTGCTTGAGGCATTTAGGTAAAGACAAAGGTTCCTTGAAACAAATTTTTCTAAAGCAAATTAAATATGCAATAAAATATATAACTTGTTATGTGCTGAAGGGAAAGCATTTGGATCACTAGCAGCAGGAGTACAGGACAAGAGGGAAATGATGGTGATGTCAAGTACAGATGCAGAAATGGACCAAATGGTATGGAGGGATGGTGCTATCTATACATCCTTGTGCCAGCTCTGCCTGGTACTATGCTGTCCCGTATAGTATATACACTTGCTCCAAGTCCTTGTAACTTGCCTCAGCTGATCTGTATGGGTAAATCCCTACATGAGCAAGAAGATGATGGGGGATGAAAAGCAGCAGGGATGCTTCAAGTTGCCCAAGTACCTGGTTGAATAAAACCCTGCATTTGTACTAAGATGTTCTTGCATGGCTCAGATGACAGGACCTTGCCCAATGTAAATACCATACAAGCCAGAAAGAAGAAGACATGACATCATTTTTTCTATTTCTGTAGCTGATCCCAGCCCTTCTTTGTTCTCTTTTATTCCCTACACGCATCCTCAAAGTCAAAGGAGAGAGGGAGAGGCTTCATAGATGGATGGACTTCGTGTGTTGTACCGAAGGGTTGGCACTTGTTCCTTCTCTCCTTTGTCCATGACTGCTGACGAGAGGGGAATAGGAGCTGTTGAGGGACTAGTTCACTTACTTTCAAGACTGAAGCAATCTGTGTTGAAACAAAAAAGGCAAAAAAAAAAGTTGAAATGTCTTTAGCATTTGAAAGTTTTTAAGCCTGTACGTACAGTTTTTTTGCAAACAAATTAGTGCATACATATCTCCTCTTACAGAATGGGGCAATGGGGAAAAAAAAACAGAGGACTTTTGAGGTCACTGCTGTCGGGTAGCATAAGTGGGTCAAACCCGAGGATTTTACCTCGCCTCCGTTTCAGAATTACCTGGAGCCCCGTGAAGAGCTATTTGCTCATTATCCTACCATCTGATCTATCTTCATTTGGCCTTAGAAGAGTTTTTTTCTCTTCCTACCAAGGTCCAGATGGGGGACAAAAGCTATTAAATAGAAATAACCCTTTTTAAATACAGTGGCTAGAAAGAAATGCTAATGAGGAGTTATTTCTTCTGTCTTTCAGCTCACAACCCCGAATTTCCCTGTAGTCGTCAAGCTGGGGCACGCTCATGCTGGAATGGGGAAGGTAAGTGAAAGCAGAAATACGTATAGCTCATGAAACATATATATCTGTGGAGCATGGCATCCCGGGGATGCATCTTGCATGTGGCTGCCCAGTGAAGGGGCTCCGCACAGCCTGTCTGTGTTGCCCTGGCTGTTCCTTCCTCTGCTCTCGTTCCCCCCCGACAGGCAGTGTATGGGGGTTGGAGGCAGTTTGGGTGCAGGAGGCGGGTTGTGGACAGTGAGAGGGAAGCTGGCTGGGCTGAAGTCATCAGGCCTGTGTTTCATGTGGTTTATACTCTGCTGCAAGTGGTAATGTTGTTTATTCAAGCACCTGTAATGTGCAGCTAGTCTGCACCCCATAGCTCTCACAATGACGAGCAGCAGTACTGGTCTTTTTGAGCGCATTACAGTGACTTTATTCAATAAAATGGGAACTCTCTTCAGTTGTTTTTTCACTCCTTGTGATGGAAGAACAAGACCTTACAAAGCGGAGCAGCTGGTTGCCTGCCAAGGGATCCTGAAAAACAATTCCCTGCCCAGAAGGACCTGTTTGTTTTTCCCAGGCTCCCTGGGATCTTTATTCCCCCACTGAATTAGCAGCTCCTTTTTCTTGGGGTAGATGGGCCCCGATGAGGCACCAGTACCTTCCTGCTATGTGCTAGCCTCCTCTTTCTTTGCATATACCTTTCACCAAACCATGCTCTGCCTACCTAAAACATGATTGTCCAGAAGTAGGAAAATCTGAAGTATCATCTCTGAATCCAAATGGGTGGCACCAAAGTTCATAAGAGATACCCCTGTCACAGTGCTTCCCTAGAGTCAACAAGCCTTCCTCCCGCTGCCTCACACTCTCTTTGCCTGAAAATCTTACATGGCTATGCCAGACCGAAGCTGGGTACAGCTTGTTTGCTCGAGCTCTGGAAAAAATAAGTGCTTTCTGGCTTCCCTGATTGCACACAGAAGCTCTCACAATCTTTCTTGCAGTGGCTGCGATGTTCCCTGGCTGGCTGGTAGCAGCCTGGGAGGAAGCAGGCTCAGATTCCTGGCGAGCGGTGCAGCTGGCTGTCAGCATCAAAGAAAAAGCATGTAAATAAGTGGGGAAACCACGTTAAAGTGTTGGAGCTCCATATATTAAACAGGCGGAGGTGTCAGTGTGTTCGAGTTCAGTGCGCTCCCCACCATGTCCTTGGGAGTGATTTCATTAGCAAAATCAGACAAACCAGCGCAAGCCAGGAGGAAGATCTCATCTTACTCTCCCCGTGAGGAAAGCTCCGTGGCAGTTACCTTGGTCTAACTGCAGTCTTGGATCTCTCTAACTGCTTTGCAATGCCACCTGCAATGTAAGGAGGGCGTCATGTTTCTCTCTTGGGCAAAAGGCCTCTGTGGGGGCTACAGAAATGGCAGAATCGGAGAAGAACGTCCCAATTTAAACAGTATTTCCAGGAAGCATTTCTGTCAGGTGTTGTTTTCTGTAGTAGCCACCAGATCTTCTACGTCCC
Source organism: Crypturellus tataupa (assembly GCA_034781795.1). Taxonomy (NCBI): domain Eukaryota; kingdom Metazoa; phylum Chordata; class Aves; order Tinamiformes; family Tinamidae; genus Crypturellus; species Crypturellus tataupa. The sequence continues at coordinate 1,467,577 of JAWLRI010001098.1, forward strand.
TGATTATTTCACCTCATATTCTTTAATGAAGTTGATTTTTGCCATCACGAGTTATACGGGAAGAGGGTTTCTATTCAAACTCCAGGCCCAATAGTATGCGATAGTACAAGGGGGTTATGTAGGAAGTCATTCCAAATGAAGATAGGCCAGCAGCCAGCATCCTAGGAAAAAAGGACTGGTCTGAAGCCAAGTTTACTTTAGCCCATTATGAAATTAGGGACTACAAGCAAACTCTGGAGATGGATTTGAGCATAGCGTTTTAACACCGCTCTGCTCAGTAGGTGGAAAAGGAAGAGTTGTTGACCTTATGGTTTTAGCTTGGGCCTTTCTCCAGCCACAAACCGCCTGACAGAAAATTGAGACTGATTAAATTAGTCTTATTGAAGTCCCACTGCATAGAGGGGGAAAAAAAAAAAAGTGAAAATAAACTAACGAACAAGTTGTTGGTTTAAAATACAAGTAACAAGAATTTATTTCATTTTATCTTTAAGACAATGGAATCCAAGACCAAAGTGGGCTACTAGAAAGAAAATAAAGAAAATGGCAAGATAAGCAGACATAGGCAGGAAAATTGACATACTGAAAAAACAGCAGCCATAAGTTATAATAATAGCAATAATAAAAACTCCTTTAAAGTAATTCAGAAAAGGAAAGTTTCCAGGAGACATTATGGTGATTTTAACCATCCTAAAATAAAAGTAATAATCAATGATGATAAAGAGATTGCAGACAAATAAAGGATTTCTTTGCATTGGTCTTCAGAAGTAGAGATGACAGAAGGAAATGACAGGTCTTTAGCTGTAAAATATACATAATATAGAAAAAGAGCCTTTTTTTGTTTGTTTGGATGAGCCTAACAGAGCGAATGTTAACAAAGCACCTGTGACAGAAAGTATTTTGTACAAAAGCACTAAGTGAAGAAACAAAGGATAAAATAGCCAACCTATTAGCCAAAGCACACATGTGAGTATTAAAAATAGTACTTACTGCAGCAAATGATGCCAAGGCAGTAAGTCATGCACCTATACTTGTAATGGGTGCTTCAAAGGATGCGAGCATTCAGATTACGATCTCATTACCAGGAGAGATTGTCAAGGAAGTACTTACATTTTTTTTCTTTTTATTAACAATAAAATCATGTGTAAGGGGAGGTACCAGGAAGAATGAGCAAAGACAGGAAGTCCAGACACTGTTATTCTTTATTTGTACTGAGGTAGTGGCAAGGATCCAGAAAATATCAGGACAAAGAGAAGGCCTCTGCCCCAAAAAGCTCCACCACTGGCTCACAGGGATATTGTATCATTTCGCTACTCTTCCTCAGTTTCAGTGGGATAGTAACAACTACCTGATATTTACAACTAATTCATGTTCATAAAGCTCTTGGAGCAAAAGAAGTGCTGAGTATTTATTATTTTATAATAATACCCGGAAAGAGCATAAATATAATAGTCAGAACATATCCTTTGTTTTCACATTTTTGCAAAATTTACTCACTATTTTTAAGCAAAGGGGTGAATAGAGGGTCATGAAACTAAAATAAAAAAATAACTTTGTTAGGACTTGTAAGAAACAGGTTATGCTGACTATCTTGATCTTGTATGAACAGTTAATATACAAGGTCAGAACCAAAAGGAGTGCCAGCATACCACCAAGGATAAAAATGCTCAAGTAGTGGCATGCAAGATGTGGTTGGAAATGAAGAAAATTAAAGCATCCTTTAAAATTTATGTTAAGAAATCCAGAAACAACAGTCTCCCTGATGACTGGAACATAAGATCCTTCATCCAGACAATCTAATCATCCGCTGGTCAGACATATGCCCCTCAGCTCTTCCCATGGCCGCCTTTTTCCCCCTTTCGAAATTTGTCATCACCTCATTTCTGGCAGGCTCTGGAAGCTCATCCAGTGATCTTGTCCAATATTGTATCAATACAGACACGTTAGCAGAAATATTTCTTAGAAAAACAGCATACAGTAGAGTCAGGAGAGGAAGACCTTTCCCATGCTGTGTTTTAAGTTCCCCAGGGCCAGGAGGCAAGACTATCAAAGAACTCTTCCAAGAAAGCTATGGATGGCCACTGAGAGAAGACATTCTTCCCAGGACACAACTGAACTATTGTCTGCCCAGCATTTCATAAGAGATGGAGGCATTTTTATTAAGCATTGTGCAGTTTGAACCAGTCAAAGTCCTACCTACCCCAGACACAGCTGGAAGACCTCTGTTGAGTGGACACTAGAGTTAGAAAGGAGTAACACTTCTTCCTAACTCCAGACATCATAACGCCAGAGCCCTTTGCAAGGAATAAAGCTCTGAGTGTTTTAATATCTGCAATTTGTGTGCTAACATGACCCTAAAGTGACCCAGGAACAGAGCCCAGCACTGCAAATTCACTCAAAGAGCCTCTTCACCTCTTCCTGATCAGATCATGGGAAGGAAACAACTGCCAGATTGCACAGAGAGGAAAAACAGTTCCTACTCATGTGGCTCTCATATATATTTATAAAAAATTAATAAATATACAGATATTGCTACTCTTATTTTATTTTTAGACCTTTATAATTAAGTCACCTCCTATCCATTCCTGCCCCATAATTATGAAAACACCTCCTTGGTACAAATCCTGGCTCAGATGAATTTATTACATTGTAGAAGAAAAACTTGTTGTTCATAATAATGTGGTCAGAGTTATTTTCTCTCTTACTGGATGGGAAAGGCTTTTTTTTTTTTTTTTTGGGTACAAATATAGTACAAACTAAACAGAGCCACTATGTAATGTAAAAATACCACAGACTTTTTATCAGGAAGGACAACTCGTCACCTTGTCTCTCTCGGGACTGGAAATAGAATGTTCTAAAAGTGAGAGCTTTGAAAATCCAGTATGCTAAAGAGGAAAGGAAGGGGAAAGGGCTGCCTTGGTTTGTCAAGGAACAAATATTTTCTTTTTCAGGGGGAAAATAATGACTTGACATACAACATTCACAACAAAGCAGCCCAATCACTGCATTCCCACTGACTCATGAGTGAGGAGGTACCACCCATCTTGAAAATAGCAGGAACATCCCAATTTCTTGCACAGAAGACTGTAATCTTTTCCTGGATGCAAACAACTGTGACTGATCCAGGGTGCTTGGGAGCAAAGCTGCCAAGACATGTGGTTGACCGCAGCTCTTCATTAGAAAGTTCTTCGGGATTATAAGACTTAATTCATTAAAGACTGTGAAATACATGGAGAACGTCAGTTTGTGGCTGACAATAAAATGCAGGCTCGGCTGTATCTTTATTATTTTGAGGTGGGTCAAAAGTTGAATATGTGTTGGTTGGATCTAGTATTTTCTGAGAAGGGGACTGTAATTGTGGGGTAAAGGGAAGGAAACACTGAGGAAAACCTCTGTACAGAGCCATTTCTGGAAACTAGTTGTCCCAAAAAGTCAAAGTCACTACAAAAAGGCTAAGAGCAGGTCAAGAAGGATTAAAAAGCACAGGCTCTGTGTTGCCATGCAATTTGCTCTGCAGGAAAACACTCAGACAGTACCTTTTTCACAAGCCTACCCAGACACCGTTGAACACACAGCCAAGCCCTGCCCCAGCTGGCCTTGTACACTTACCTTCTAACTGAACCTGTCTCTAATACCAATTTGGATATAGAAACTACTTCGTCAAGCCACCTCTGAGGTAATGTGGGTTTAAACTGTGAGGCAGGGTTAATTTTGGATGACACTTAGAGAGGTTAAGAATAGGGCAGCCCTGGTGGACTACTATAATTCTGCCACTTTGGCTGACTGTTTTTTCATGTGACCACATAATTAACAAAAGAAAAAGTGAGCAATACCTGTAATACTTAGGCGAAAGATGAGAGAGGAGTGCCATAGTCCTGGGATCCTAGCATCCATGAACATCTGAGACGTACAAGATTATACAAGAAAGAGAGCAATGGGCAATAAACTAGACAAATATGAGACAGAGGAAGCAGAAATTCTTGCCCAGGTCCCTCACTGCAAGAGTCTGTGCTCAAAAAGACATCAGGATGGCTCAGGATGCCCTAGATATGTCCAAGGCGGGTTTTTAGGGACACTAAATATCTTGTCTTACAGGAAGGTCTCCAAAAGCATCCCGCACTCCCCTCCCCACTGCAGTAAAAGGGGGCATGGTGGTGATAATAGGTTTACGGTTGGACTTGATGATCCTGAAGGTCTTTTCCAACCATAATGATTCTGTAATTCTGTCATTCTGTGTTGAGGCACGAGGTTGTACCAAGGTTAGACAAGAAAGCCAGAATGGAAGCCAGGACTATGCCGGGGAGCTTGCTTTCTCCGAAAAGGCATTTGTCAACACAGTGGCCCAAACTCTTCACAACAGGTCACTAAAACTCTACAGCAAATAGCAGCTGATGGCTCTAGAATGAGTCTATTGCTGATCAAACAGCCAGCACAGCTAAGCAAACAGGCCCACAGGGCAAGGGCTATGTTTGCACTCACTGTTTGCCCTCCTCTGTGCAGCTAATGGAATACTGCATTCATCCTAAGAAGGGTGCAAAAAAAGGGGGGAGGGGGAAAGAAAAACCTCTTCCTGTGGATTTCTCTGACTTCTCTCTCTTACTACACTTTCGCATTTTGGCCAGCCTGCCATTTTAGAAGACAGATTTATCCCTCATTAGGTAAATTGCAGCCTGTTTGCTCTAGAACGATTGTTAATGATTCCATCTTAAATAATGCCCTCTGGCGTCACACCGCATCCACCCTGGCTTTGGTTATCGCTAGGGCTTTTTTTCTCCTGCTAGGAGAATGGATATTTTATTGATGCGTAAAAGGGTTACAAGGCAGGAGGAAATGTATTACAAAAAATGTAAAAGTAGAAAGCTAATAAAATGGTGGACTTGATAGATAAGACAGGGGAATAAATCTAATTTGACTGTAACTTGAGTGCTTCCTGTTTATGAAGTAATAACGGCATCCTGGACTAAACCAGCATTAAGCCAGGACACAGTTGTTATTTTGTCAAATTTGGCCGGCTCTAACAATTAACAAAAGAAGGCTCAGATTTCAGTTTTGGTGGAGTGACTATTTTGATGCCCTGTGGGAAATAAGGGCCATGATTTCATAAGTGGGAAGTTGTGTGAGGTGCTTGCTCTCTGTAAAGCCCTCAAGAAGGGCTCTGGCATGGCTCAGGAAAGACGACAGAGGTGCTTCCAGAGGCACATGCAGCTCTGTGGAAGTAGCATCCTTCGGTTTTCACTTCTTAGTTTGTATTTCTTGTAAGACCTCCGTGCCTTTCCCTATTTACTCAGTCAAAAGTCCCCAGACCCATTGCAAAGAAATACCCTCATGTGCTCCTACTCTCTTCCCATGTGGAGAAGAACAACAAATGGACCCTCCTGTTCCTTCGTACCCCACATTTCTGTGAGAAAAGCCTATCTGGGTGAGAAGAGCACATAATTTCTCCCAAGCAAGAGCGATCTGGTCTAGTTGCAGCCTGCAAAGGAAGAGGCGCCCCTTCCTCTACTTCTGGGACTGGTGTCCCTGAGCCGGGAACGCAAGCGCTTCGCCCGGGACCCAGGGAAATCTGTTGCACAAGCACAGTGCTCTGCTTCGGATCCCACACGCGTCCTCGTTCCAAGTAGGTCATTATATAATGGCTTTTGTCTCTTCCCATTGCCAAAGGGCCCGGGAGAACATGCCGTCACCCTGCGCGTCGCCTGCCCCTCGAGTCCCTCCTGCAATCGCCTCATCTGGGTGGGACTCGCTCTCGCCTGGCGTCACTCAGCCCTGTGCCGCTCTTATCAGTGCGACGAAAACACCCGGCCCCAGCGCAGCCTGCGGCCTCCTCCCCGCGAGGCCCCCGCCGAGCAGGCGCTCCCTTCCATCCTTACCATCACCCTCGCTTTTGCACCCACTTCGCCCTGCCCAGCTCCCGGCCCGCAGCAGCCCGTCCTCTGAGGAGCTCTGTCCAGCTCAGGCACATGGGGCAGCAGCAAGACCCTGGGCACAGCTGCTCCTCCAGGGTGAGGTACAATATGTGCCTTTGCATTTCCCCCTTTTTAACTTTTTTCTGCTTCTTGCAAGGACAACCAAAGTTTCCCTTGGCTCTGCTCCTCAGCAGATGCCAGAGAGTCAGAACGAAACCCTCACAGGTCTCCGTGCCACAGGAGAAGGGGGAGGCCCATGGGTACTCTGCATTAAAGGGAGAAGCTAATACCCAGATTCCTTCCTCCTTTGCGGGGATCTAGAAAGGCTCTTGAGTCAAACCAGTTGCACTTTTCACCTTCACCATGACCCATTCAGGTCTCAAGAGCTTCTCTGCGCTGCTCCTGTGTGATGTGGCTGCACCTCTAGTTTCTGCTACACCTGGAGCTTAAACAACACAGTCTAAAGAGAGCAACGCTCCAGCTGCAGGTTTGCAACAACCTTGTGCCCCGCGTTCTATTGAAGATGGCTCCTGCCCTCTCATGGCTGCAGGCAGGCATGTAAAACCCCTTGTTTGCTCTTTGCGAAGAAACACCAAATACCAAGGCACACGTGCTTGCTTCAGCCGGCTCCATGCAGTCTGGCATCACCCTCCTTTAACACACGCACTGGCACAACTGGGGAACTCTGCTGGGCAGAGGCCATCTGGCTGTTACAGGCGTGTAGACACTTGGCAAAGCAGGGTCGCAGTCCCCAGCCGGGGTCCATAAATACTGCCAAACCGCAAACCCTATGCAGTACATAAGGTCATTCACTTGCTCACTCTTTTCACACAATGTCAGACACTTTTTTTTTTTTGGCCAATCAAGCTACCCTTGCTGTATCTGTCCCATGTTGAGGAACAAGGATCACAAGGACTTCTCCAATGCACCAAGCAGATTTTTGCCAACAGACTGAAGGCTGTGGTTGATATGATGAATGAGGTCATGTTGTCTATCATGTTCTTGTCACCTCTTCAGTTTTCCTGTTCCTACCCCAATAGCTTTGGCAAAAATTTGATTGTACTGTTAGAGTTTTTGCTTTTTTGGTCCTTCTTCCTCTTTTTTTTTTTTTTTTTTTTTTGATAATTTTCAGAGTGTTTGTCATAAATTAATATAAAAATGAGAAGAGATAGCTTTTCAGGGAATTAATTCTTTAATCTCCTTTCATTGCCAAGTGTGAATGCAGTTCCCTACCAGCTGGCCACACACATCCATGTCCATGGCATCATGCTCACAGATCTGCCCAAGAATCATGAACTTCCCCAGAGGCATCCTTTTCCTTCAGTGCTTGCTTCCAACTGGGAGGCCTGCATCACTCCTCAAAGAAAGGCTGGATGGCGGTAATGTGAAATGCCAAGGAACTGAAGACTGGAAGTGGCAGGCAACCAGCTCTCTTGTTTATTTTATAGCATTGGTTTCTATTTCCGGACCACCCAAAATAATCTGTTCTCATCCCTCCCAGTATGGGAAATAGCAGTTCCAATACTTGAGTGAAGTAATACCCCCCTTAAGGCATGAAATATGCTTTTGAAGCATCATAAACTTAATGAGCATTAGCAAGCACCATCTGGGCAAAGCTCTGACTGCTTTCTTGGAGATAGGTTTGCCAGAGCTTACACATGAGGGAAAGAGAAAGTGGTCATTTTGCTCTGGGTTACGTTTGCCAGGGAATGTCTCTTTTCAAATTACACACTCTCTGCTCTGTTCTCAGCTCCATGTATATGTTTTTAACTGGCATTGTATGGTTTAGGCACTGAGGTGGCTTATTCCTGTTCTTTTTGTGCTTGTCCCTCTCGGCGGGATCTTGGCAATCAAGGTCAAAGTTGAGAACCAACACGATTTCCGAGACATGGCCAGCATAGTAGCTATGGCAAAAACCTACGCCACAACCGAGCCATTCATCGACTCCAAGTACGACATCCGGATCCAGAAAATTGGCAACAACTACAAGGCTTACATGTGAGTGCATGGCCGTGCTGGGGTGAGTGGGGGGCTAATGCTCAGGAAGGATACTGCTGTGGATGTGATTCAGTTGGTGTCTGCCCTGGGTAGGAGTAAGAGGATGACTGAATTTCCTTGAGGACTAACCCTACTATTCTTTCCTCCTGTTGAACCCAGATCACCCTCTCTATGACTCACTGTCAGCCCACTGCTTCTGGAAGGTGAATCTGTCTAGCTGTTTCTGAGTGTCGGTTTGTTCCCTGGATGAAAGCAGTCCTCCACCATTCTCCATCACTCCCTACCTCCTGTTGCGAAAGGGCCCGCCTCTTCCAAGACTTTTAACAAAATCCTCCAGTTTCCAGCGCCCTCTGGTGTTCCCGTTTCCTCCTGGGGGGCAATCAGAAGAGAGGGTTGGCCCAACAACCAAGCTGGCTGCAACCCGCAGAGACCTCAAGCATCCAACCCACAGCAGCCCTGAGCTCAAGCCCATGCCCAGCCCAAGCTCGCGGCACTTGGCACCCATGAGACTTCAGGGAGCCCCTGGCACTGGCACGACCAGTCAGGCCTGGCCAGCACATGGGACTCCTGAAGGCATTTTGTGTGTGCGTGTGCCCCTGGACACCCACAAGGGAGGGAAAGGAGACCTTGCTCGGCCTGGCCTCCTGGCACTGAGGGTGGTGGCAGCAAGAAGGGCAGCTTTCATGCCTGGAGAATCCCTCACGTACTGATGTGCTTAAACAACTCAAAGAGCAGTCAGCCAAACTTCAGCAGTCGCCGAGCTCAATTAAAGATGTAACCGCATGGCTCAGTAAGACACCTGTTTCTCCTTACTGAAAAACAGTAGACAAGAATAGCCAAGTAACGCAGCTCTTCCAGAAATACCGCTCCTTATTCGGCCACAAAACTCAGGATAAGGAGACAGCACTGGCAGTATGTTCTTCAGGTCACCAGATAGATTTCATATGTTACCTAAGACTCACAATATTGCAAGTTTTAGATCTGTTTTTACAAACCCCCAGGCCATAGCTATGGTGCAAACAGAGTTAAATAAGATAATCAAATGTACATGATCACATACTTTTCAGCTATAGCTGCCTAAAATTCCTGGTCAGATTCCTAGCACAAAGGTATTTAAATAAACTTGATAATAACTGAGCCACATTCTTCATGGGTAGGACTTGTGGGACATTTAGCTACTTCATGTGAACCCGATGAGAGAAAATGTGTTTTAAATCTGATCAGGTCTACAACCGCACAGTTGCTTAATATTAATATCTCACGCACAACCTGGTTCAAATCGGTCAAAGGAAGGAAGGTTTAAAATATCCATTAAAATTCCCTACTTCTGCCAACCTGCTCAGCCCTGGCTCTACAATCTGCTCCCAGTCTGTCTCTAAGCAAAACAAAGGCCCAGTTAGCCTGACCATACCCTTTCCCAGTTACTGTTCGCACTCGCCACAAACTCACTCAGACAGAGATCAAAAGTAATACCAGATGATTGAGGAAAGGAAGCAGTCACACAAAGAGCTAATCCTACTCGGGAATGTAGCTGTGCAAACAATTGTATGCTAAATGAAATATGTTTTCATTTGAGCATTTGATTAAACAGCTATAAATGGGAAACACCTTAATGAAATTGCAGCTTACTAGCAAAGAAAAAAAAATATAGCAAAATTCACTAAGAGACCTGTAAACCCAGAAAGAGTATTTATATTGAGAGAGCCTTTTATGGAAGTGAGGCTGGTAGGGCTGTACAGTCACTCTGATTGTGGGCTGTTCCTTATGGAAGGTATCAGTTTGTCCCAGCATCAGGCAGAGTGAGAGATTATTTCTGTGGTATAAATAAGCCCCTACTGTAACAGAGGGCAGAGGTAAAAGCACCCAAAATATCAGGGTTCTCACTGGTGTCTCAAATAGAACACCCAAAATCATGAGTCACGCTAGCAAATCTCAGCCTTACAGGCAATTGCAGCATCTGCTGTAGCGTCAGACCAATGGAGAACTGCTTTGATCCGTGAGCCATGGAATCTACCCAATATTTTTGTACCTTCACCCACACATTTAGGCTTTAAAAGTCCCCTTCTTTCTGAGAAAGAACTGTGTTATTGAACTTCTCCAGAATATGTTTACTTTGCAGCAAGCATCTGCCAGAGGGAGGATGCTACAGAGTGACTCATGCATTCCTCCCCTTCCCAGATGCTCAATGCACTTCCTTCCAGCTCATGACCCAGGCCTTGAGTTCAGGTTCCCATTAACTTCAGTGCAGTGACTCCAGATTTACACTATTAACAAACACCCACGTAGGCCCTGCTTTGGGCCATCCTCGAAACAGCAGATAAGAAGCATGTGATACATGCCTAAAATTCCACTGAATATATTTGACTGATATTTAATACTGCTGAGGAGAAAACATGAATATTGCTCATGTGGCAGGAGAAACAAGGACAGAAATTATAGACTCCCTTCCCCAAGTAGAGGTGAGCAGACTTTCCATCGCCAGTTAGGGCTTGTGAAGTGTTTTTCACTTTGCATTACCAGCAGCTGCTGATTGCCAGGCATAGGACAGTCTTTGCCATCAGTTTTTAGCAAGAGGATCATATCCTTTCCGTCCTGGTTTCATGAGCATGGCTTCTGATTTTGTCACCTCAAATGTGGTTCATAGCCATATGCTCTTCGGGGGGACAGAAACCTCTCTATTACTTTTAGTCTGAAATGGTTCAGCTGAAAGATGGTGAGTTAGGGCATCATTAATCAAAGAGCTACAAGTCTAACCACTTGTCCTAAGCAAAGTTATGGGTGTCAGGCTACAAATTTACCTGAGCTCTCATCCCTAAAACCTTTGGTCCATTCATGGATGATGTCTGTATACTGATATGGACCCTTGGCATTTAGGATGATTGGATGAACTATGTGAGTCCGTAGCAGAAAAGGACTTGGAAGCAGAGCATCCTCAGTGAAACAGGATTGCTTTCAATTTTCTACCTTGGGTTGAATAAAAATGGGGAATTGGAGGGAGGAGGAGGAGAAAAAGAACTTGGTGTTAAACTTCAAACTGGAATTACTCTGTCATGCTGGGAAGGGAGTGATCTTGACAGAGGCTTCAGGTGAAGCTTTTACATTTAGAAACAATTTGGAATACGCCCTAGAGAAATATTTGATATGTTATGCCCAGTATTGTACCATATCTTATCTGTTCTTATTTTAGGAGTTTTCTCAAGCCAAATTGCCTTCCCAGATTATATAGGTTTGGTTTTGGTTTTCTTCAGGACAACTCAACTGCTTATGTTCAGTATTCTAGCTAGATCTTGTAACACTGATATTTAATCATTTTGTTAGAAATCAGATTCTGGAAGTTCTCATCAGTAGTAGTGGGATTTTAGTGTCATCTGCTACTATATGACAGTTTTCTGGGTCTATATATTAATAAAAACTGGTTCTTATTGCAGAACGGAGCAACGTAATTCTAAGTACCAAGATATGTAAAAATGAAAAGAGAGGGTGAGGTTTGAACGCTGTACTTACATAATCAAAGGGCTCATAACTATCAAAACTTTTGGAGAAATCCATCCTTTTGCTTAGAAAGTAGTGCAGGAAGATGCATGTTGGGTGAGAATCAAGCGCCAAAGTCAACTATATGAAAATACAATTATTCAACGCAGTAACCATTCTCCCCCTGGCTATTCCTGTAAAGATGGGTAATAAAATCCATTTAAATATCACAGTCGGGCTAGAAGAGAAAAGGAAACAGGGCCCTGGACTGTCCTTCCACAAGATGCAGGTGCCTGCTAGGTAGTCAGCTGTCATGATCCAAGTTTACATTTTGGCAGGACATCAGTATCTCTACTGTTCCACATAGTCTTTAATGGACAAAAATACTTAAGTGTATATTTTCTACATCTTGTTGAAATGTTGACAGAACAGACAAGGAGGACTTCCGCAACAGAAGCATTGGATCACCTACCTAAATCTCCTACAACTTGGAGACAGACCTTAGATGTATCTTGTCAGCATGCTGACTTGCCCTAGCTTGTACCAGGGTTTTATGCACACTCTTGTCATAGCAGCCTATCCAAGATTTGCCCTGCACCTAAGTTTAGAGGAAGGAAATTTTTTATCTCTTAATGGGTGATAGTGAAACCTGGAATTTGTCAGTATCTTTCTTGTAAATTGACAATAAGTTGCAGCTAAGGAAAGTCTAATCATTTTATGGTTATAAACTATCTGAGTCCTGCCAGTAAGCCACTGAAAAGCCAGCAAAAAAAGTTGGTGAAAGACAAGGTATAGTATTATTTTCTGTGCTACCGGTACAATTGAATTCAAAGTCATGAAGACCCAGAATGTTATAGCTGATGTTTCTGTAGCTGTTCAGACAGATGATTTCCTGCAGGGTTGTTCTTCCAGAAAGTGAGTGTGCTGACATTACAGAAGACAAGGCTGGTTATCTTGGAGTTCATCTACAGATGTCTAAGCTCTCCTGATATATAAAGAAAAAAAATACTCACAAAACTAATGCTGATCATCCCCTAAACACATGGTCAAGATACCTTGGAGATTTCCCTAACACCTCGCTCAGTTTTTCATGGGTCTGAACAATATATTCTGTATGAAGGGCACGATTTGGAAAGACTCCTGTGAGGAAGAAGCTCACCACATCCTCTCTTGTACAAGCACTGAGTCAAGAATGAGGGCCACAGTAAGAAGGAGGATGGGGTAGGACTGTATTTTCATGTTCTGGTTTTGTTTTTGGTTTGTTTTTCTAGGAGGACGTCCATCTCTGGAAACTGGAAGGCAAACACAGGTTCTGCCATGCTAGAGCAGATTGCAATGACAGAGAGGTAAGGAAGAGAAGAGGGTTGCAAAGACGGTATTAGTTATTCTTGGTTTAGAAAGGAGGAATTGTATTTCAGACTTCAGTTAATTGAGAGAACTGGAAGGTGAGGTTTCCTGGGAGGCGGGATAAAGGAGTTTAAAAGACCAAATGTTTCTTTAAAAATACACTGAGAGCACAGAGGCAAACTGTCCTAATTTGGAAAACAGACTGGAAGGACAGCAAGAGACCAATATTGCTAAATCATTAGAGCTTTACTGAATGTAGCCACAGGAAACTGGACCAGCGTCCTGAGGTCAAGCTCACAAGTACAAACATGTAGGGATAAAATCAGAAAGATCACAGCACAAAACAAGAAGTAACAGGAAGTTATTCTAAGTACACTCCTTGTAAGAAGCAGGCATAGAAAAGATTTTTTCTTCTGCTTAGCAGAGAGAAAAAACCATCATCTTAAGTTCTGAAAGCATTTTTCACATCATTCTCCCAAAAGTGTTCAACTAAGGTCTTTTCACTGAGGAACAGAGCAGGAGTTGCTTCATGCATCTTGCAAATTGAACTTTGCAGATGGTATATTCATACCAATGTGATACTTGCTTATATTGCAACTGTATTATGTTGTTGACCCATTGTAACCTATACTCAACTGTAACTGCAAGTCCCTTTACTGCAAAGTGGCTCCCAAGTCACTTGTTCTCCAACCTGTTTTTAATACAGCAGATCATTCATAGATTTGTGGCTGCATAGACTCTGTGTAGGCACTGCTCCTCTATTAAATCCAGGATTTTTCCAGATTATTTCTCCAATTTGCCAGGATCATTTTGAATTCTGCCTCTGTCCAGGTTTGGGCACCACATCTGAACAAAGCTATCAGTGAGCTGGAGAGAGTCCAAATGACAGCAGTGGGACCGCTCAGAGGAGAAAATATAATGAACATCATACGAGGAAAGAATGCAACAATTGCTCCTGTAGTTTTCTACCTTTCTTTTCAGTTAGCAGACCACTGTTATTTTTCTTGTGAAACTGGATTTGTACATAGTGAGTGTGTGCATGCAGTGCAGAAATTTGCCTTCCTTCGTTAGCTTTCACAGAGCCAGGAGAAGTCATCCACAATCTGAAAAGCACTTTACGCTAAAAGAAAGAAGGCTTACAGACAAATACATAAAGGCTGCTAATAGACCATGTCCCACTTTCTATATTACTGGTATAGTAGGTTTAAATTATAGCAAAAAAAAAAAAAGAAAAAGAAAAAGGTTCATTTGGACGTTAGGAAACATGGACAGTAAAGATAGCAAAGCACAGTAATGGATTGCTTCTTTAAAACCAGATTAGAGAAATGTCTTTCAAGAATGACACAGAACAGCTCTTCCGTGTTTGGGGGTAGCAGAGCGGTGCAGGTTACCTTCAAAGGTGCCTTCTGCAGCTGTAGTTCTGTGAAGCAAGAAAAGCAAGCCAAGCTCTGCAAGGCCCTAATGAGACCGTGGGATCTGAGCATTACTGAATTATGAACATGGATCCTGGTTGTTTATGACACGGCTGAAGACAGAGGGTGGAAAGGGCAAAGTTCCCTCACTGCAGTGTGCAATATTAATGCTCAGATCCCTGTCAGGATACACTTTGCATGGGTAACAACCCCCTTTGTCTGCTGAACCCGAACACTTGCAGACCTCCCTCAGAATCACAGAGTCACAGAATGGTTGAGGTTGGAAGGGATCTCTAGAAATCATCTAGTTGAGGAGGCTCCTACCTTGGTGTCCAGCTCCAGCAGGGCACAGTGGGGACTCGCAGTGTGTTCTGCCTCCTTCACACAGTCCCTAGCTCTTTCCGTAGGACATTCAGCCCTCCTGCTATTTCTTCCTCATGTTTGCGGAGGTGAACATGCTTCATCCCCTCGTTAGGCATAAGAGAATGCTGGTAGTCACATGAACCATTTTCTTGCTTCTTTCTGCAGGCAGACATTGGGTTGCACAAGTTGATCATTATATTTTCAAGGGACTCTGGCTGACTTCAAAGATATAAACTTGTTCTTTGGCCAGAATAGCTCTTTTCCCATTCTTTTTAGGGTCTGTAAAATGTCAGTGTTTTCACAAGACCATGGCCTTCCCTCTCCTCCCTGCATCGTGTCATAGTTCTGCTTACAGATCTGCTGTTCGGAAATTGTTTTTATTGAAATGGTCAGAACTGCAGTGCAGCTGCACAGGAAATAAAGCCAGGCTGCTCCTCTCCCTCCTCATCTCCACAACCAGGGGATGAGGTCCCCTCATAATATGGCTGTTGCCATTCTATCTTCTCCTCTGACATGGTAACATCTAAGGGAGCACCCATTAGATGTGGCCTTTCTTCATAGCAGCTCAATTCCTAATCTGGGACACCTGCAGATCAGGACTGTAGCACATAGCTCTCCGTCTGATTAAGCTATGCCTAGTCTGTATGAGGGGAATACCTGGATAGGAGAAATGCCCAAGGGATAGAAAGAAAGTAGGAGACTGCAAAAGGACGAAATGGAAAGAGTAAATTATAAAAAGGAGTCACTGGATCACAGACCAGGGAGGAGGTGGCTACCCCCTGCTAAATTCTGCTCTGACTTTCCAGTCCTATTCCAGCCCTGATGTGCTGGACTTCTTATCAGGAGAAGTCTGCCTACATAATGGAGGGCTTTCAGGCAAAGCCAATACAAACGCTAAAGGGCCAGCTCTTCTAGGAGATTAAATGAGCGAAATATTTATAGCTTGGCAAAATGACAACCAACTGGAGATCTGGTGGAAATACCAAGGAGGAAAGGAAATATTTTAAGGTGGTTTTGAGGGCAAACAACTTGGAATAAAGGAAAATGTTAGCAAGATTCCTTTTTCTGCTACATCTCCTGTGCACAGACTGGGGCGATGCCCTAGCAAAGCATATATAGCTTGTGTTACGAGAAAAAACAGTCCAGAGTTTCTGTGTGCTCCTAGGGGCAGAGGGATGGGCAATTATATTTGGTGAAATCCCCAATGACAGCTAATTCCAGGCCATGCCTCTATGGTTTCTGCAGGTACAGACTCTGGGCGGATGCCTGCGCAGAAATGTTTGGAGGTCTTGATATTTGCGCTGTCAAAGCTGTCCACAGCAAAGACGGAAAAGACTATATCATTGAGGTGAGAGCATGGAGAACTTAAATACAATCTTTTTAGAGAAGCATATTGGCAAAAGCTTCAGGGTTTACAGGAACCAATGTGCTTGTGTATCCTTGCGTGCACGTCCAGCTCCTCAGTGCGGACCTACTGCCTCCAAGCTGTGGCATACTAATATATACAAATTCAGCGTCCCAGTTAAACTGGCAGAATTGCAGAAAGAGCTCGGTGTTAAAATGCCTTCATGTGTCAGGAACTGGGAAGACAGGGACTGTTTGGCCACCCTCGCTTTCCAGTCAACAAATGCCCACGGTGCGACACCTGCCAGCATGAGGCAAGATGCAGAACTGCCCCCTTGCAAGATGCAGACTGGCCCTTATCAAGGCCACAACTCCCCTCTTGGGTTGTCAGCTCATCCAATGCTTGGCATGTGTCTCACTGCACTCATGCCCCAGTATTGTCCTTCTTAGGCTGAGCACCTGTAAAGCCAGCACTTCTCTGCAGTTGGTAGCAGTTACCAGCAACAACAAAAGTGGGCATATTGAGACTCAATCCAGCCTGAGTTCAAGCTCTAGAGGATGTTAAAATATTAGTCATATTAACCCCCCGCCGTTATCCACAGGGAGAGAAAAACAGTTAGGTCCAGCAGGTTTTTCAGCCCATTACAAATCCCTGTCTCTCCAAATTAGCCACTTTAAAGGGAATCCCAATAATAAACTCCTAACAGATAGAATAAACAGGGAGAGTGTAGCAAAGATGTCCATAAGCAGCACGAATAATTTAAATAAAAGTAATTTAAATCTTTTGCCCAATCCAGCATTCACTTCAATAATAGACTAGTAAAACAAACCACAACAGAGTTATTATGGGCAGCGTGGATGACAAACTCTTGTGTTTGTGACCCCATTAATGGCAGAAACTGGCTGGGAAAGCTGAGGTTCAGCATGCTCCTTACCAGGTCGGGAGACACAAGTGAGAGTAGGTTAGATAGCACATTCAGGTCATCGTAACAGGGCAGAGAAGGAAAAGCTGGCCAGAAAATCAAAGTGGAAACTTAAGAGACGCTCCGGGGGAGAGAAAATCTGGCAAGTAAGCAAGTGCCTCTGTCACTATGCGATTGGAAGAGAGGCACGGCATCTGACCTGCTGTAAACTCCGCCAACACAGGCCAGCCGAGGAAGATGAGCAGGGCCAGCCTATGGCTTTATGCAGTGGTGCTGACACACTGGAAAGCTATGTGTGGGAGAGCAGTCCCACCCGCTGAGGGTTGGGATGCTGATGAGAACCACATGAGCCCTCCAGCGACTGCACATTCCAGTGTTATGTATCTGCTCTCCGGGGAGCGGTGACCTGTCAAAGGCCATGTGATGTAAGTGCACTGCCAGCAACGCGCGCGCTGGCGAGGCTCCGTCTTTCCTGTAGCAAAGAGGCTGCGCCCGATGGGTCTGCTCCTGTGTGCAATTCATCAGCACCTAGAGGAGCATCCCTCAGAGCGGACTGTCTCATTGCCACGTGCTTTTAAATCACTGTGCTTACGGGGCAGAGAAAGGAAGAGCAAGAAAGAAATCTTGCTAGGAGAGGAGTCTGAGGACGTTTGGACTGTGTCCATACGTGGTCAGATGTGAGATGTGATTTTCACATCCCAGCAGCTATTCCTAAACGTAAGCCTACATACCTGCACACGTGGCTGGTTCTGTGCTTAAGGATTATATGCCCCTGCCTGGGTATCTACCTCTGGGTTTTCACATCCACGCCTGCATGTGAGTGACTGTGTGACAGGTACATCCATACACTACATCCATCATGCTGCACGCGCCGAAAATGTGCCCTTACACCCCTCTACCCCAGACCACGGTAAAAAGCAAAGGATCTAATATGGTACAAATCCGAAGGAATATATCAACTTCAGATGATTGAGGCTGAATTACACCAACCGAGAGCCTGATTGAGCAGGCCTGCTGCACAAACCTCTAGCAAGCATTCAGATGCCCGGCTGATGGACGTCGTCCGGAAAGGCGTAGAATAAGCGCAATACAACGGAGCGGAACAAAGCCAAGCAGGCACCTTTTCTACTTTATGTAGATCTGAGGGAGATGCTGGAAAGAAATTAATTGCCTCCAGCCTACTTCCCCAAGTGCTTTTCTTGGTTTGAAACCGATCCTCTCTTTTGCTTTTTTCTTCTGGTAGTGGGGAAAAAAAGTTTTTTCACAGTGTGACAGTTGTGTTTCTCTTGGTGAGAAGGAACAGTCTGCTGTGACATTTTACAAGAAAGCATGTCTAAATGGGCTGAACAAATAAGGAATTTGCACAATGCGATTGCAGGCAGTAATTAATTTTCACAGTGCAAAGCAGTTCTCTAGGACAGGTTTGCAGATGGAGTGACGGGCAGTCTTATGAACGCAGATTCATCACAAGGGTTTGTTGCAAATGGAACCAGATTGAGAGAGATACCAGCACAGCACAAGAGTTATCTGTTGAACCAGGGTATTTGTATACTACTTCATTTTCATCTCTGTTCCCACAGTAAAGAGCAGAACCTGCCACCTTTATGCCTTTCAAAATACTAGCATATTTTTGCACTGGCAAGGCTCATTTTCAGACCTAAGAAGAAATCTACTGATTTCCATAGAGTTTAATTTTATTAAAGCAGTTGTGAATTTGACTCTGAATGGTGGTACTCTGCTTTGAAGAACTTTGTCACTTTAAGGGCATGTTCAGCAGGGTTCAGCATTCTCTGGAAAAGCCAGATCCTCAAACCAGCACCAGTTATGTACTGCCTTGTGCAGCCAGGTTCTCGGAACTGCTCAGCAGCGTGCACGTGCTGAATGATGAAGGCTCAGTAACTCCCCCCTCCCTTTCTTTGGCATTATAACCCCTTCCTACATCCCTGCTATGCTGACAAATATGGAGCAGGTGGAGGACAAGTAAAACGATCCCTGTGATTTATTCTTCCACCTGGATCAGGTATCCAGCTAAGCCCTGTCTACCATGTAACCCAGTGGGGTTGCTAGCCATGCTTATTGCTGTCTGGCAAAAACCCTGTCTGTTCCTTCACCACTGCCATATCAGTGCTTTTGATATGTCCAATCATCCATTTCCCTCCTTTCTTCCTTCCTTCGTTCCCTAAAAATCACCCAACACTGATACATCAGAGCATGGAATAACAAGTCCAGCCTTCGGGCCTCGGAGTCGGATGGGCACAGAGGGAGGAGCAGGATGGGGTTTTCCTGAGTCTTCTCTGCCCTGCTGCCTTCTGCTCCCCCATACGCCTTATCAGGCAACACCAGCTGCAGCAGGAGCAGGCACTGACCTTGGGCAGCTACAAAGGCCAGATCCATATGTGCCGACGTCCTCTCCTCTTGCCCAGCTGTTCTGTGAGCTCCTCAGGAAGGGATGAGCTCAATCTGTCTGCGATTCCTTCCAGCCATTTGATTTATTTCAGCATTAGCATTCGTATCTGTGCAGCCCCAGAGAGGCTCCCCCCTCCTGAAGGACGGACAAGGTGACATCTCATGCTCATTTTCGGATGAGTGGTATCCAGCTGTATGATTCTGCTTATGGAAATCACTGCCATTTTCAAAGGCCTTTCTTTATGCAGTTATTCCCCATACATGCCCACATTCTCAGTTTCTCACATCTCACATTACCCGTGCTAGATGCTACACAGCAAGACTGAAGATATCCTGGTGCCTGGAGCAGCTTCCCTGATTAGGTGGGTCTTGCTGTAGGGTTCGCTCCATGCTGGTGTCTTGTTTTTAAACCAGCATCTTCCACTCCAGCCCCTGCTTCCACAGAAATAAAGAAGAGCATTTTTTTTTTTAAATGAGCAAATGAAGGATTTATAATTATTATTATTATTTGGGTTTCATCGTGTCCTTTGAATACAGCTGTATTCCCGTAATTTACATGGAGGGTCAGGGAATCACCACGTTAAGCCTGGCTGGCCAAGCTGTGAGGAGAGTAATGGCATCATCTAGTGGTCAGACAGGTCCCTCGCATGTGCATTAAAGTGAGCTGAAAGACCTGGGTGTATTTACACCTGAACTAGGATTACCAAATGGAACAACAACGCTTCTGGAGGGGAAGCTGTGCAGCAACCCACCCGTGGGAGAGCCCCCACGAGTTCCCTGGGGTGCTCAGACGCATAAGGGACCTGGCTATTCCCTGCCACCATGGCTAGTGACGATGCCTCTAGGAACCATCTCCTTTCCCCATCTCCCTTTTTTTTTTTTTTTTTTTAAAAAAAAAAAGCAGTGGAATGAAAAGCCTTTACATTATAGCTCAGAGTATGGTGCTTACAGCCGAGCACTTCAGGTTAATTTCCCAACCTCCTCCTTATGCACCATAAGTCAAGCTGCCCATGGTTATAAACACACAACTCTCTAACTCCAAGTTAAAGCTTCCTAAAAGGCTTCTTTAGTGTTCATGGGACAACTACAGAAACTGATCCAATTTAACACTTATTTCATAAGACAAGGCTAGAATAGAAACTCGATGAACTCGCTTCACTAACAGATTTCTCTCATTTTAACTGAAAAAAAAAAAAAAAGAGAAACTTTCCACTTTGCTCAAAGAGCAGACTCTTGCAGTCTTGCTGGGGTGGAGTGCACTTGTGATTGTTATCTGAGTATGAGTCAGTGCCTTTCTAGAGTAGTGCAGCCTTTAACTCTGCATTTCCAAGGTTTTTAATGTTTGGTTTAAAAATAAAGCAAAGGAAAATAAACTCTTTCAACACTGATATTTTGGTACAATTATATTTACTCCAACTGAATCTTAACTTCATCATTGTGCCATTTTTCCTGTGGGATTCAGCTCCTGTTTGTGAAATACTTGATTTATGATGAACTGTTGAAAATTATGTTTAGGGTTGCTGTACAGCTGAGGGTCAGTTGAGCTTTCATTGTTATTACTTTTGGCAGAGCATTTCTTACCTTAAAGACCCTTTGCTGGCTGTCTTTCTCCCTCCGTAAACTCTTGCTTTCTCTAGTGCAGTTGTAGTCCTTGTTTGGGAAGCACTTGTATCACAACAATGTCAAGAACACAACAGAGAAAATGTTTACTTTCCTGCAATGAGTGCTGCTGTTTTGGTGATATCCTATTCATTATGCATCTGTTGTGTTTATTTCCCCTCTCAGAGTGCACTGTTCTGCATTGATTAATTGCAAATGTTTCCTGGTTTCCTCTGGTCCCCATTGCTTTAATCTCCACACGCTTCTGTACATTTTGTTTCCCTTCTCCTGCGCCTGCCTGCAGCCCTCGCTGCTGCAATGTCACCCCTAAATGCCATGGCACAGCACCAGAGAGACCTCATCCCCAAGAGGCATCTCTTCAGGGCATGTGAAGAAAACAGTTTGTGTTTGGTTGATTTAGAAAGCCTCCAGCCACTACAAGTCTTGGCTTAGTGTTCATGTTTTGAGAGGAAGGAGGAGAGGAGGGAAGTCTCTGCCATTTCCAAAACAAAAAGCTAAGACAAATCCCACCCTTGGAGTCAAGGGTGTCCATGCACATAGGGTACTGACTGACTAGAGGTGTCAGCAAGGATGTGGGAACACAAAGCAAATTATTATGGAGGATGAGGCAAAAGCAGCATCTGTCTCTGGGAAACCTCCCTAACTGTTGTTTTTCCCTCTTGTGGCAGGTGATGGACAGCTCAATGCCCCTGATCGGCGAGCACGTGGAAGAGGACAGACAGCTTATAGCAGATCTGGTTGTTTCCAAAATGAGTCAGCTTTTCCTAACGGCTGGATCTACCCCGTCACCACTGAGGCCTTGGGTATGAGAACCTGGAGACATTTTGGACAAAATGCTTCCCAGATCATTTTCTTTCTCTCCTGTGAGGGTTGTCAGGCAGTCATGTGTCTCTCAGAACAACATGGGAAAGTACTGGATAGATCAACTTCTGCTTTTTGAAGTTCTCTGCAGTGGGTGCCCCTTCCTCTTTTTCTATGTGACTGTGATACCACGTTGATACTATGGGTATCTGGACATGCTGGCTTATTAAGCTAAATCCCTTTAAAGAGCGATATATTTAGAGGTGCTTGTTACTCCTGACTTCACCTCCACAAAAAACAACCCTTGGGATAGGTTTCCTTTCAGTCTTTGCATTTCTGGTGAAGAATCCGCACTTCCCAAACAGGACAATGAGAATCTTCTCCAAGAGCTGACCCATTTCTTACTGCTGACTTGCTCCTTTGCTGAGATCCTTCACCTCTTTCATCAGGAGGAGGCTTGACTAAGGTTGAGTTCATGAAGGAACCCCCCCATCTCTGACTTTAAGGTGACTGTCTAGGGCTCCTCAGGGCAGGTTCATTTTATATTCCTAGTGCCGTATTTCCCAGCTGCAGTTGTATGGAAATGAAGCACACCAGAGCACAATCCGTGACAGTGGACTGTCTCCAGTATACGTGCAGTACCTCTTTCAGTATCTAGCAGGGATAAGCAGGAGTTTCAGTACAACAGAAATCTGTACAAAAGCAACAGCAGGAGAATAAGCAGATTGAGGGATAATTCTGAATGCAATGCACTGAAAAAGTTTCCATTTGAGACAGAAAGTGGTGGGAAAGGGATTCTCTCTCTTCTTCTGCCATAATGACAGTCTGCTCCTGCTAAACTATGTCTGCAGCATGGTTACCATGTACTCATGGTAACTCCAAAACAGGTTTTAGCTTGAGTGAGGAGGTGAACATTTAATAGATACTAAAAAAAAGCTTTAGGGCAGAGAAAACTATACAGAAAGTGTAGTATCTTCTCCCACTGAAGCGGAATCAAAACTGCCATCTGAAATAAACAAGAAACAGAGTGTTTAAACTAAGAGCAAAGGCGAAGCTAGCAGACGTATCTGTTGTCTATGTTTGTAATATACTGGTACAGGATTGGACTGAATTATAACAGACCTAAAACAGGACAAAAAAAAAAAACGAACAAAACAAATGGTCCTGTAGAGGCTGGATATCAAATAGAAAAGTTAAATTTAAAAAAAGGCTCTTCACCAAAAATAAAAGCTAAATTTATCTGTATACAGAATGAAGAAAATAAAAAGCACAACAGTGTAAACCAAACTGTTCTTCCATAGAAAAGACCCGGGTACAAGAAAATTATGGGATTTGTGGAAGCTGTAACTGCTAATATTATGTTTTAAAGCATAGTTATAAATACAGAGAGTGAAATACCTAGGTGGGCAACACGCTGCAGAGCTAGAGCTAGAGATGAAGAGATCCCCAGAGCTTGGAAAAATAACAGTTCTGAATATTGAGGCCAGCAGTGCTGAATCCATAAAAATATGGATCCTATGGGTATCCACAGGACCCCATATATATTATCAGGACTGTCTCTACCAATCCCTGGAAAAAAAGGAAAACTGAGAACTTGAAAAAGTGTGTGCACAGTGTTGAGAGACATGGAAGAGGCAATGAGACATAACGATGTGAGCCTACTGCCATCAAGAAGCAAGTCAAATAGCTCAGTGACACAGCAATTCTGAGAAAGTTTCCCATCTTTTTAGGTGACTGCTTCCTGGAAGAGCAAAATCCAAATGAAGCAGGAGATAACAGCATTGGGGATATTCAGGCTAGGTATTAGGAAAAATTTCTACACAGAAGGAGTTGTGAAGCATTGCAACAGGCTGCCCAGGGAAGTGGTGAAGTCCCCATTCCTGCCTGTGTTCAAGAAATATGTACATGAGGGACATGGTTTAGCAGGCGTGGTGTTTAAGGGTTTATGGTTGGACTTGATAATCTTGAAAGTCTTTTCCAACCATAATGATTCTCTGACTTTGTCTCCAAACATGCCCAGGTACAATTCAGGAAGTCAACATGTACTAATAGGTTTGAAATTCAAGGGATAGATGTGGTATCAGAAGCAATGATATGACATGAACTGTTAAAAGGATAATTTCAGTAAAAATGAGAAAAATAATCCAAAGCTCCCTAGCATTAAAAGTAAAGCTGCATGGAAGTTATTTAAGAGAACATTGTATTCTGGAAGACCCATATATATTTCTAATCTTCTCCTGAACCAAGAATGCAAGAAATAAACTCCTACAGCTAAGAGGCAAAGTAAAACATTATGTTGAAAGACACACAGAAAAACAGCTTCCAGATCTGGAAATCTGACATTTAGGAAGAGCTTTATGCACAACTGTGCAAGTAATAAAATGAAACTTAGAAAGGATAGAATGGATTCTGAAGAGCAAATAGAGGGGCAAATGAAACAAACTCTTTAAGTTTATGACAAGAAAGAACCTTACCAAAGAACTGGTGGCCTCTATGGATCATCAGAGGTTAATGCGGAAGAAAAGGACAACAGAGGTAGTGTTGTGACTCTGGCAGATTTAATTGCTGAAAGTGGGGAACTTCTTCAACTAAACACAGTTTTTTCTTGATGATAAAGACAGGGGAGTAGAAGAGAGGAAAAAGACAATGATTAGATCAATGATTACTGCTAGTTTTTAAAATTAGTGAGTCCCCAGACACAGATGGCTACATCCAATGAGATAAATTTAGGAAGCAACTCAGCTGCCAAGATAAAAGTGCAATTTCATTAGAAACAGCTATTGTTCCAGCAGACTGGTGTGTAACAAATGCAAAATGTGGGTTTATAAAGGTTATAAAAGTAATGCAAAAAAATGTAAACGAGTAAGTTATGGACCATACAAGTTACTTCGAAGAATGATTTGAGGAATAATGCAAAACACTAGTAAAACAAAAAACCTGTGCCTTAGGAGCATCTATCAGTTTTTGTTTTTTGGGTTTTTTTTTTTTTTTTTTTTTTTTTTGAAAAGAGGGATAAGATACTAATTACAACCTATTTTTTCCTGATTACCGCGTAAAATCTGGTTTCACAGGTACAACATGGATACAACTGGTGCAGCTTCATTCTTTCCCTTTCTTGTTTCCCTTTCAGTGGCACAAATGCCTTGGGCTGACCTTTTCCCTAATTGAGGGAAATTTCCCTAATTTCCTTCATGACTGAGGTTTGAAAGCCAGTTTTGTCTAATCTCTAAGAGGCTTGGGCTGGCTATAGGTGATAACAGTACAGGTGAAGATGAGATCTGATTCCCTTTCTTTGGCTGGTCTAGTTAGGATGTCTCTTGGTATTAGGATAGTAAATTCCTACTAATATCAAGGCAAGGTTTAGTGCGTCAAGGACAGGAGACCAATGGAAAGTTCCTGGGTTTTCCATCCCATCCATTTGGCAAGTCCCGAATAAACAGTATAAAATGGGCTGGCAATCTCATCCCATTTATGTTAGTCAGTTGAAACTCATCTTTCTGCTTCCAACTATGAAACATTTCTTCCCATTTCCAGAATTGCTTAGCTCATTCTCTAGGCAATCCTGACCTTCCAGGAGCCTCAACAACTCCTTTATCATTGTGTTCTCCATGTAAATAATCCAGCACATACCAGTCTATCTGTCTCCAACTTCCCTTGCTTTCATAAACAATTTTGTGCAATAGGCTTACTCAGACTTTTGTTAACCTTGGACAGTCCCTCTGTGCAACAATTCTGTGTTGCTTAATCTGTTTATTGAAATATCTGTCAAAAAGAGTAAACAGTAAGAGAGAAAAAAGTGCAGATGGCACCAACTTATTTGGGTTAGTCAAGACCAGGGAGGATGGCGAAGAACAACCAACAGAGCTAAGTTTGTTAAGAAGTCACCTTAACGTATTGAAGATTGAAAGTTAAGTTGAAGTGAGGGTAGAAAATAGAATATAAACAATCCGTATATCTTGCACCATCTAAGCTAACCGTATCACTTGAGAGAGACACTGTTCTGTACAGGCTCAGCCTGTGGTTGGGTTGTTACAGGAAGATCAGGGAATTAGAATGCACATGAAATGAGCTGGTGATGCGTTGGGAGAACAAAGATACTGCTTCATCTGGAACAACATAGACAGAACTGCCTCTGACATCTGCAGAAGGATTCACAAAGCTGGAAACAAAACGTTGGTAATGAAACGATTAGGGGCCTGGAAACGTTCATATGGAGATACTGAAGGGATTCAATGTTGGCTTTATAAAAGAGAAGTCCTAGCAATAGTAGATTGTGAGAACTATTCTCAAACTTAGAATGAAGCAATGAAGTTAAGAAGTGGGAAAGCACGGAAAGGAAATGACTTTTAATTCACCATGTAATCAGACAGCAGAGCTCATGTCACAGAAGGTCAGTGGAGCTGAGGTCCAGGCACAGTTCTAAAGACCTGGATGTCTTTGAAACAAAGAGCCTGGAGCTGTTGCAAAGATTTTGTGGAGCAAATTGTAAACTTCATGTCTCAGGGTTTAAGCCGGTTCCTGCTTATTAGCACTCTAGTTGAGACCCCCTAGGATAAAGAGATGATTACTCCATATATGTAAATTACTCCATGGTTCATTTCTACTTTCTCTGCAACATCTGGTGGTGGCAACTGTTCAAAATGGGAGATGGGACTAAGTGATCCTTGGGTCTGATGCATTTGCCAATTCCTGATGGTCTAATACATGTTTGAGATTGTAACTTAATTGTTATTCCCTATGAGCAAACAGTTTTTGTGTTTTTTATTACTCAGCTTTCCACTTTAGTCTCATGAGATTTTACCAGCCAGATGCCGAGAGTATGTGTGTTTGTGTGTGTATTTATTTAAGGAACATTTCAGGATTCTGCAATTCCTATATTAATTTCTCTGTGGGGACACTGCTTTAACTGAAATGGATTCTTTTCTTCTAGCCTCCACAAGGTCAGCCTCAGTCAGTGAAATCTCAGCCTGGACCTCAGCTTGGACAACTGTCCCAACCACGGCCTCCTCCCCAAGGTACAGTTCTTTAAGATTCATGAGAGTGGACTGTTAGAAATATCAGTGTGCATTCTAATTAAAAGATCTCAGCGTCAAGATTTAGATTTAGCTGATTGTTCCCATTCGTTGAGTAGCAGGCAGCAAATTCTGTGCTGTTAAAGCTGCTGCTGTGATATTCTACGGCGGCTCGGAAAGCAGAGTGAAAAATCTGATACAGATCCAGTTGATACTGCAGCTAGAGCCTCGCTTAGCGGTGCGAAGCTGCCTGAACTGGCACTAGAGCAGGAATTGGGGGAAGAGCGTTTGTTTTTACATGAAGTTGTAGTGGCTCTTACTGTTAGGGAGTGATGGGAAGATGCTGGTGCTGTCAGACTTGGAACAGGCACCAAACAACAGGATGTTTGATCCAGCTGACCAGATGCTTCCCTATCAGAAAGGAAAAGCACAGCCCCAAGCCCTCCTGACACCAGAAGCAGTTCTGACTGGTGTGATTCGGTCAGAGCACACTGTTTATTGTCCGAATTTAGGTTGTGTGATGAACTGCAGGGCTGCCTGGCTCCCAGGCCATGCCAAGCTTGTAATTCACATGTCCTACTATCCCTTTTCCTCTAGACACCCTTTTTTGTTGACGGTCCTCTCAAATAAACATCCATCCTTCATTACTTTTTCCCCATTGGCCGCAGTTTTGATATGTCCAAAATTTTGTATTTCTGACAATGCTATCTAGTCAATTTTGGCCTTATACAGTATTACTGACATGATTACTTTGGCAATGTTGATCTTTCAAGGGCCAGCTACCCCAGATGTCCCCCTACTCTCCTTCAATTATCTGTGAAGTTTGGCCATTCCTCACACAGTGCCCTTTGATCACCCGTGAAATCTAGCTCTATCTGTTTACAGTGCTACCTGTAAATTTTGTCAGCTTTTCACACCAATATCCACCAGATCCAGAAGTTTCACGTGGCACGTCCATGAGTTTTCCGTGTTCTGTTCAGTTTAACCTCGGGCCAAGGCCTCACAGCAGCACAGCCTTCGCTTGCATCTCTAGCAACTTAGGACTCAGCTGTGTGATCTGATTATTCTTGTCCACTTCTGTTTGTCCGGAGCTCCAGTCTCTGTTTTGGGGATCTGATACCAAAATGGCAAGTCACTTGCTGCTAGTACTGCTGGGATAGATGTAATGGATAGGGTGCAATTTCACATCAAACCACTGTCCCCATGAAGGGACTGTTGACCCAAACCAGCAGATTCAGCTTTGATTTTCTGCAAAAAGCTCATTCTGCAGCGACTTAAAGAAGTCACTTGAAGAAGTCACTGCAGAAGAATTAGTTACGTGGAAGAATATAGCGCCTTGAAGTGTGTCCCTCTGGCAAGAGGGCCGCAAAGAGAAACAGCCCTGCAACAACGCTAGGAATGTGGGCATGAAACTAGCAACAGGCCTGTAAAAGAGGATGGCCCTTATCCTTCCACATGATGCTACTCTGAATAGCTTTTCCCCCTGTCAAAACGCATTCCTCCATGTAGATCCTCTGCTCGTTGTCCACCACGTGCATCTCCTCACATCCACACGTACGCGTCCCTTTCAGGTGGGCCACGTCAGCCTCAGGTATCGCAGCCTGCCCGGAGCACCGCACCGCCACAGCAGCGGCTTTCCCCGCAGGGGCAGCAGCCCCAGAGTCCCCAGTCCACTTCACCTCAGCAGCAAAGATCACCGGGATCCCCGCAGCAGGTCCGATCCGCAACCGGCTCGTCGCCAGTGCAGGCCTCCAAGCCGGGCGTCTTCCCGCCGCAGCAGCCTCGACCTCCCGCCCAGGGCCGGGCGCCCAGCCAGCCGAGCCCCACCGACGCGTCCAAGCAGCAGGCCGCTCCACAGCCACATCTGAAGTAGGTCTCCGCTAGACCATTACACTGCAGGTATTAAAATGTAGCTGTCGGAGAAAGGATCCTGACCTGGCACAAGGAGCACATCGCCTCTTGTCAGGCAGGAGTCCTCATGGCCGTAGACCCTCGCCTACATCCCTTTCAGACAGCACTCACCACATCAGTGGCCAGAAGGCTGCACGGGAGTCACTGCTGCACAGTTTGCTGAATGCAGGAGCTGCACAGCATTCCTTAGTGGGTAATCTTTGGCAAACGGTAGCAAAATGTTGCAGACTACTCATATACACATATCCCCAGATGGCGGCCACATGTTAAAGCATTCTCTTGGCAGGATTCACCCATAAAGGGTCGTGCACCTCTGGTAGGAGCCTTTGCTGGCTCCTCTGGTGGAGAAGATCTGGCTGTCACTATGGCAGGAAAACTTGGCAAAAAAAAAGATGTTCGGTATTGACAAAAAGCTGGCACAAGAAAAAAGCAAAAAGGAGAAAAAAAAGGTAAAAACAGGTCAGAACAAAATATAAGCTGGAAATTAGAAGAAAGTTTCTAGCTAACAGAACTGTGATGTTCTGAACAGATGTTTGGTGGTGATGCCTACATTAGCAAAGCAAAACAAGAGCGGGGAATCTATAGATCAAAAGTTGGTGCTAAGCAGTCAGTCTGCATACTTTATGTTCTTCAAGAAGTTTTATTTCAGAGCCTAATCTTGTGCTGAATGCCCTTTACTGATCAGAAACCACTTGGTGATGTGAACAAAGAGCTCAGTAAGTGTGGATATTTGGGAGATGTATTTCAAAAGTCCTTCCCCCATCTGAACTAAACCAGAAGCCCACATGCACCCAGCAGGAGCAGTGGGGCCAACCAGCAGAACTGCAGGGCGGAGCTGATGGTCACAGCAGGGCCCACCAGGCACCAGTACATGCTGCAGGAGACATAGCTACACGTCTTGCCCCTAAAAATTCTTACCTGTCTTAGATATGGGATTCCCCTCACTTAGCCCTCCTTCTGGCCTTGAATCTGTTGGTGAGGTGGAAGCCAAAGCATCAGTAACCAGCTTTGGACTTCCTTTTCCTGGGTCTAACTGTCAGGTCTCTTTCTTGTTTCAGCAAATCACAGTCGCTGACGAACACCTTCAGCATATCTGAACCACCCCAGCGGGGAAATGCGACTGAAGATGAAGCAAAGGCTGAGACCATTCGCAATCTGAGGAAATCATTTGCTAGTCTGTTTTCTGATTAACAGCCCTGCAGCCGGCTCTCTGCTTTTGTCAGCTCTCACTCTTCATATCAGCCTATCCTGATGTCATCCTGGAATATATTCGATGGTACCTAGCAATTCGCACAGAGATTTCAAGAAATGCCCGGGTAAAGGGAATTTAAAAACCAATAGTTGTTTTAATTAAAAAAAAAAAAAAAAAAAAAGGAATTCTAGTAATGGTCTGAAAAGTGGCTGTATAAAAGTAACACTATTTCATTGTTCTTTGTGAATACTCAGAATCGCATCTGCTCATATGACTGAATTGTAAAGCAAATTTTACTCCTGCTAACCCCTGTGGAGTCAACACGGTTCTAATGGTGCAAAGTGGATTTTATTTTACTTGTATATAGTCTATACAATTCTTAACTTGCAATTACAGAGCACTCGTTGAGGCTGAGGTAGAAAGAACATAGGCTGATTTCAGAAACAGATTGCAAAGATGATAATAAGCATTCAGTGACTGATAAAGTGAGCATGCCTGAGCATACAAACAGCGGGAATTGTGGAACTTCATGATACCAACTTGATAAAAAGTCACTTTTCAGAGCAAAAATACATTCAAATAGTATGTGGAACCAGGCGTCAGTAAACGCCAAGGATCACATGAGCAGAGCATCCGGATGGACTGCATGTCTGCTCCAGTTCTCTCTGTTCATAGCTGTTAAAATGTCTCTGCTTCATGCCTTGCATTTATGTTCCTTGCATGTGATTCTTGAGTTCTGAGAGAATAATGTTATGTCCTAACCCTGGAGCACTAGTTCAAAAATAATCTGAGATAGGAACCATCCGCACACAAAATCTCTTCCCCCGCCCCCAGAATCACCACAGAGCTCACATCCACAGTTCACATGAATTCCAGATAAACCCAGCTAAACTCCAAGTGCTTTGGGGACTTGGTCACATCTGGTAAATGCGTCCCCCAGGAACACGCACAATTAGGAGCAGAGCTGATGAAGTGCACGTGCTCGGGCGCTGAGTGTTCCATAATACCGAATGGATAAAGGGAGGGAGTGAAATCCTGTCTCCCTCCTTGAACTCCCGCTGGCTTCCCTGGTGTGAGTGCAAAATGAATACAAGGTGACAGAGCTGTGACAGAACCGGAAAACTTGCATTTAGAAATAAGATGAGCCAGGGTAGGTCCAGTGACTCTGGGCAATGGGAAGGCACCTATCCATATAAACATATCGATGTGTGTGTAGTTTAGAGTGGGAGATCATGCAAAGCAGATAATGATCAGTATTAGATGTCCCTCCTCACCAACTACCAGGCTTATTCTTCTGGAGAAGTCAGGGATGGAAGAAAAAAAACAGTATTTCTTTACCTGGTGTATTTCCCGCAAGCCTCTGATACAGAAAGAAGTAGCATTTGAACACAAATGGGGACTGGGTCACCGTTAACCAATGAAGTTATGGATATTTCTATCAGTGGAGAGAATCTACCCCTTGAATCGTGGTAGTTCTGTTTATAAAGCACCTAATGAAAATACCAGTTCCCATACCACCATCTGACAGACGGGAGGCAGGTCTCTAAGGAGGAGACAGCCAAACCTCAATTTTTCCTCAGGCTTTGCCATGTAGTTTAGTCACAAACTGTGCATGCAGCTTCAAGGCCAGACTTTTGGCTTGTCATCTCCCTTTGGAACACTCCCTGGGTTATTCTTAGGAGTACCAATGGAAGTAAGTTAAAATAACTTTCCAGCCAAGGGCACAGATCTTTGCTGTCACTTGGATGGGGAGATCCCTAAAGCAACAGCAACATTTGCCATGTTGGACTTCACAGATCATGGTCGGAATGAAGCCAAACGAGCATTTTCTTTCTGCACAGCCTGTAATAAACGTCTAGATCCAACCTGGACAGAGCATAACCTACCCCTGAACAGGCCATCACACATAAAACAGCTTTGCGACCTGTGCACTTCCAGGCAAGAAACTTCATAGCTTTTCCAGATTGTAAGGCTCTTGAGGGACTTACCTGGATCAGTGATTTATATCTCAAATTAAAGAACCAAATTAAAGAACCACCTTATTCCCTGATGAATTTTCTTTCTTTTCTTTTCAGTCTATGTTGTCCTTCCAGGCTTACTAAGCGGTTTACAATGTAGCATCATAAATACATGCCATTGTAGGAGAAAGAAAACAGACCCTGCTGTTTTGCAATCTCCAGGAGCAATAAAACAGTGACAAATGGCCTTGAGGAAACACTGTCCCACGGGCAGGAACAATAGCAGATTAGCAGGCTCCACTATGTGGAGAGGAGGTAATACAACTCTGGTGGGAGAGGATTTCCTTCTGTAACACTTCCCTCAGCATAGCTTATCCCTTCCTCTGCTAAATGTTTGCAGGATACACCAGGGATGCATAGAGGGAAAAAAGAAAAAGAACAATTCTCAGTTGCTCCAACATCCAAACCGTATGTCTCTCTTCCTAAGGTAATCCATAAAGAAATAATGACGAGCTTGGCATAGCTCTTTAAAGCAAGCCCCATCTATCACAGAGAGCACAGCGGCTGGTGCTGCAGCTGAGCCCCGTCGGGCTCTCCTCCAGCTGACCCGTGCGGCAGGACAGCAGGGCTGACGTGATGCCCAGCAGCGACTCACACCTCCTCAGTGCTGCATCTGCCTGCACATCTGGCTGCAGCTGCCATCTTTCCAGGAGCAAGCAAACAGAAGGACATCTCCTGTCCTTACTCTCCTCAGCAAAACAAAATCCATCAATTCAACTTGGCTACGCCTGTGGCCCCTGAAAAGCATCTTCAGTTCTGTTCACAAAAAATGCTTTAATGAACACACTGAATTCCAAAGTCAAAATGATGAAACTCCCTGAAGGGTCTGATGTTGAGGAAAAGATGTTCCAACAACTTCAGTCTACACCTATGCGTTCCACACTTCAGATGTTGCACCTAGCAGGAAATGCACAAATGCAACATCTGCTGCTTGGGTTATTGTCTTTGATGAAAACCCTGCAATCTAACAAAGCAAAAGTGGGGAATACAAAAGGTATTGACTCCATTTTATGAAACAGGAACTGAAACATATCCATAAGGTATTTCAGTACCAAAATATATCATTTGGAGTTAGGTGGGCAATAAGGGGGCAACAGAGAAGCTGGTGAGTAGAATTACATTTAAATCACAGTGCAGACATGCTCCGCAGCAGGTCTCGGGGTTGTTGTCCCATGGCTCTCAGAGCTGCACACCTGGGCAGAGCACCAGGTCTCTCTTTGTCCTGCAAGGTCAAAATTTCTTCACATGGAGACCAGGAAACACGGATGGAGGAGTGTATTAGGATCCGGCCCAAGGAGCTGGGACACAATAAGGTACCCACTCACACTCCCCACCGGGGAAAAAAAAATCTCCAGTTTCCTGGTTAGACAGACTGAGGAACATCGTGACACTCTTACAGTATCTAGATGTGGTATTTCAGAAGGTAACATCACTGATGCTCCCATGCAGTTAAATGTCTTGTTTAAGGTTAAGGTTGAGAAGAGGAACCCCACTCTGTTAATCATGGTTATATCATTTTCAGGCACTTTTTTTTTTTTTTGTGGTTTCCTCCTCTGCAGGAGTCAAAAGTGACAATGACACATACACCTGTTTTAGCAGTTGGCAAAGTATCAAAGGAAGTAACTTGTAGGCATTTCCTCTGCTTTGTCATCTAATTCTGAACTAAGTGTGTCCATGAGATGTTCAAATTGTATTTTGTATCTTGTTTACAAATTATTAACAAAACTGTTTAGGAAACTGGACAGCTGACTGAAGAATCAGACTTGTGCATCATATCTGCAGGTAACTCAGCGGGGTCATGATAAACAAACATCCAGTGATAAAATCCGGTTTAATCTGGAATCTGTGACAGGGAGAACAACACAGTTGCCTTCAAGGCAGAAAGGGCCTTCAAGGCAGAAGCTCCCAAGCAGTGTAGAGCAGGGATGTGGATGTCATCAAGGTGACGTGAGGTAATATTGGTACCAACGCTAGACCTGAGATTAACACATCTCTCACTGCGCATAGACAGTTGTTCCCAGAAATAACTCGAAAAAGAGAACAAGCTGCAAGCAAATCCTTGTACTAATTAAAACAGTGAATGCTATGGGCGCATTTCTGAAGCACTTGTGACAAGGTAGAAAGGTTTAACCAGTGCAGCCCCAATTTCCCTCTTCTTTTTCATAACCAGTGACCTACAAAGAATCATGGAGAGCTAAGAGACTTGACTACACTTCACTCAACTGAAAACTGCACTGGAATTAGACAATTAAGGGTAGTCTTGATACTGAAGGGGAATTAGTATCTTCAAACTTTGTAAGTCCACAACCTTATTCTTCTTTATTAATAACAGTGTTTGCAGAGGCACATATTACTGTGATATAAGAAAAAAGAAATACCGCTTTTGACATAAAAATAAGATATTATCTTTGCGAGACAACTGACAGAAAACCTGAAAATGTAACCTGATCACTAATCCTGATCAAACAACTTGTATTTCATAGGAAATATCCCATTTCTACTAACTGAATTCCGAAAGGATCTTAGGAAATAATTACATATCAGCTGTCACAACAGTCATCAGTATCAATTACTTTTTCAGAAAGTGAGATCAATCCATATTAAAAAAATTAAAGAAATAAACAGCTCTAGCAAAATTTATTCTTTCCAGTTTTCCTTTAATTCAGCTTCAGCATCAGGCTGCAGGTCTCATTAGGACACTTTAACAATGTTCTTGTTAGTAGTTCATTAGTTAGTAAGAGAACATCTGCAAAGTGCTGAGAACACATTAAGACACGTTTCTTTCTGGCAAGACAGATTTGGATACCGCAGTAATGGAATTAAATGCAATTCACTGCAGTGAAGTGAGAACCCGCTCTCCTTCTCCTGCTGTAACCCTGTTTCCATTTCAACCAGGTCAGCCTCCTCTCCACATTAAGTAAGCTAAGCAGAAACTTTTTTTTTTTTTTTTTTGCACCAGTTTTAGTTCATATATAGAAAACACAGTCATATACTGCAGCTCCTTCTTTGAAAGGGAAATCTGTCCAAAAAAGGAGAAACATAAAAGTTTTGCTGCTGGTTCTTTGCACTATTGCTTCTGTTCAGACTTTTGAGTTGCACTATAGCATGAGTTTACTCAGTTGTTTGTAAAATGAACTGCTTTGTGTTATTTCCACTGTAAAGAATATCCCTTCCCTGTATTCTTTGCGTATTAAGTATCAACAAATAATGCTTTTTACCTAATAAAATATAAAAAGGAAAAGGAAAATGTCATCTTTGAAAAATTTTACAAATTCAAATCTACCAGTGTTAACAGTGGTAGAATCATGTTCTATGGAGAACACGTTTTTTTTTTTTTTTTTTTTTTTTTTTTTTTTTTTTTTTTTTTTTTTTTAAGATTATTATCCAGGTAGAGTGGAAACAAAATCATTTGCACTGACCAGCTAATAACATTCTTGAAAGAAGACAGACGAATGTAAGATTTGTATTTAAAGTGCTCTTTATCTGACACAGCAAGTGTTAGGCCAGTAGCCTTCTGGTCTCTAATCAGCACTTCACAGATGATTAGACAGAAGGGGGGGGGGGGGGGGG
>JAWLRI010001098.1:1502877-1513396 GCA_034781795.1 Crypturellus tataupa
AAAAAAAACAAAAAAAAAAAAAAAAAAAAAAAAAAAACACCACCACACACACACACACACAAAAAAAAACACCCAGCACAAACTGTTCCAAGTCACAGCTCTTCACCAAACAGACCCAAGTGCTCGATGGTGCAGCACCACCAGGGCACCAACAGCCTTTGTGGGTGAGACATAACCACGCACACGTGTTCTTGTCAGAATGTGAAGAGAAGACAGATGTTAGTGCCTGCGTTTTGCGTTCTCCTGCAGTTATAAAGTAAGCCCAGAAACCAGAAAACCCACTGAAGGAAGAAGTAGCAGTCAAATGAACGCACGGCGAATGTCCATGGGGCGGCCCCGGCTGGGTCTGGGTGGAAACCTCTCACTGGAAGCAGCTCGTCCTGGAAGCGTAGGGTTTGCCCCGGGCAGGGAGCCGATGGGGTCAAAATGTGGTCTGAATGGGGGAAACTGGCCTGGCGCTTCCCCTGGGCCAGGAATGAGAGAGTTAATGGGGTCTCCAGCGTATGGAAGCGTTGGTCTCTCATCGTACTCTCCACCAATCATCATTGGAGGATAAATCGGATTTGATGGGAATGGGTTGGGCGGAAAGGGATTAGGATAGAACGGGTTGGGATGGAAGGGGATTGGATGAGGTGTTGGGGGCAGAAACATCGTATGCCTCCATCTCAGGGCATCCTTCTTCTGTTTCAATTTTTTCTTGTACAGCTGCAGGCAGAAACAAAGGCATTTTAAAGCTCTACAAGTGCTTCGTGTTCCAACTTCAGCACTTGTGTCTAGTTCTCTAGCACTGCTCAGAAAAGCCCTACTCACTGGTGTCAAAGCCCAAAACAGTCCCACTGTCTCCTAAATGCGACTCTGGAAGACCCCACTCCATGATGCGAGCATGTCCTTTATGACTTTGATAAGATTTTCCTCTTACTCTGAGCAAAGCTATTGTATGCACAGAGAACACCACACAGCTTTAAATTAACTGTCACTGCCTCCCAAAATCTAAATTTTATACTCCAACTAGTCCACTGAGACAAGTGTTAGAGAGATTATAGGAAGCAGTCACCTACTTCTTTCCAGTCTGTGTCACGAGGCCTTGCAAGAGGATCTATGAACAGAAGAAAAATTAAGAGGAGGAATTTCATATTTTTTATGTAGCATTCATGCCAAGCATGCCCACAGAATTAGCTTCTGAGGCACCTCTTACCAAAATATATCAGACCAAATCCCTCTTTACATAGGAATGTAAATCAATGAATATACGTGTCTCACCATTACCTCGAAAATCTCGCAGATACATAAACCTCCAGAGAAGTTGGTCATTTGAAGCTGTGTAAAGATCACGGCAAACAGCGGAAAGAGAGATGAGTGAACGGACATCCAGAAGTCTGAAAATCCGAAGCTTCAGCTCAAGAGGAAGGACCACTAACCCAAACACATCCGGCAAGTTTAGAGCTACAAAGCGGAAGAAGGAAAAGCTTTACCTATAATGGTGTAGAGTTTATCTCTAAAAATCCTAGAAGAAGCAAAGGGCATTACAGCCTTTCACTTAAGTCATTTCCCTTTGCTGCCTCAGCTGCACCACTTACAGTTACTGGGAAGAGACTTCTTATAGAAGAGATCTCTTCCAGCTCTCAGTGTATTTTTGCAGTGTATAAAATAGGCCAAGTGGAACCTTATAATGAACACTATTAGTCCTTGTAAGTGCAAGAAGCATCCCAGAACTCTGATCTTTACACTATAGAACAAAAGCTCAAGTTCACTAATTCCTGAAAAATGCATTAGATACAAAGCATATGCTTGACATGATCTCCCTCTAGACCTCACTGCGAAGAAGTTTTAACCAAGTTGTCTTCTGCAGAGAAAGCCAAGAGCTGTTATGTTATAGCCATACCTATGCTGGGACAGCTGGACTCCTTCACAAACACCAGCTTGGGTTGCTTTCAATCATCCTTTCCAAGTCCTCAAAGACTAAGAACATAATTCCTAGGGGTTAGACTTCTAAATATGCAACGTTTCCCTGCATTTTTGAAATAGATTTTTTTTCCCCTCTCTACCCTCGTAGAATTGAATGAAAACTACAGAAATACTGTGTTATGATCTCCCTCAACATCAGGTGTTGAAATCAGCCATACACCACTTCAGTCTATTAAGTGAGATCAGAAAAAGCTTTTCATCTTCAAATTCGATCAAAATGAAAAGCCAGAAATAATTATTATAGTACAACTTTGGAAACAGGAAGATTAATTTATTTAGTATGTTTATATTTCCATAATCTTACTCTTTATACCCCCAGCACTGAACAGCTGTTTCATATACTTTTTCCTTGAGACTTTGCAGAGAAAAATCTTCCTTCCATCCTCAGGAAAGAACTACCAGCTTAAATTCTAAATATTTTATCCTACCTTGTCGGGCAGCAGCCAAAAGAGAGTACACCAGCTGGTCTTTGAAGAGACGGGATAACTTCTGAAGGTCTTTGTAAACACCTGCAACCTTTTCTATCAAAAGAGAGGCAAAATAAATAAATAAATAATTTCAAGAGAATAGGACAAAATAAGCCAGAGCAGATAGACTGCTCTATTCTTAGAGGCACAATTCCACTTTGCAAGAGTTTTGCACAATGTGTAAAAGTGGCAGGGGTGGAAGAGAAAGAGGTGGGAAGAAAGCTGATTTCTATCTGGGCTTAAAATTGCCTAGTAGTTCTCTAGATTGGACAAGTCTGCAGTTACAGAATCATAATCTTGGAACAATAACTCAGCAAGAAACTACAGAACAATTAATTCCAAGGTCAGATGTAGCCTTGGCTTTCCTTTGGTCAGAAAAGGCACTGTATGAAAAAACACCTGAGCTGTTCAGAAACAAACTGTCGCTCATACTATCAGAAGGTCTTTTATCAGATTTCAAACCCCATGTGTAACACACATTTGTGCTGTAAACTCCTGAAATACATTTTTTTTTTTTTTTTTTTTTTACCCAACAGAAATCTTTTTCCATTCTGTTCACTGAAGCAGCAGGAGCCAGAAAGTTCTAGGGTTATCTTGGAAACATTTCAGTGCGCAGTTATTCTACAGCCTTTTGACTGGCCGCACACATCAACACTGTGGGGGGACAGTGTAGGCAACAGAGTCAGCATCAACTGGCAACAACTCAACTCATGCACACTCCAGAGAACAAAGGGCTAGTCAGGTCTGGGTGCACAAAGGGTCTATATCTATCTGCCCTTCTCTCCTCCTCGCCTTAGTTTTTCTCTCATTTTGGCATTCTGAAGAGACTTATGTAGTCAGCACATATTTTCCAATGGAAAGAACATCACCAATATGAAGAGGAATATAAAAATATGACTTTGTGCCATAACAAGACTGTAGATTGTCCAAGTACATGCAAAAGGAGAGCATAATCCTGCAGGGTTGCCTTATATTCACATATCTATTTAGGAGCTCATAAATAACATGCATCTGAGCCAAAAGATGACTCAAACTTCGGAAGGTTCTTTGCTTACTCAGCTAATCCAGGAAATTCAAACTGTTTTAACAGCTAGGTGTGAGTTAATGGTTACACTCTAAATTCCTTTTACTACAAAGCAACGTCTCACCTAAACTGTAACCACATTTTGTCATCATAAATGATTTAGTCCTCTGCCCAAGTACATCCTTCCCCATTGTGCCACTCTCTCACATTTCAGTCTATACTTACAAGTCTTACAGCTCAATCATACCTGGTTCCTGAAAGCAAACAAAGGATGTTGGCAATAGCTGTATTCTCTTCACACCTTTAATCTCTTTGTTGATTTTTAAAGTTCCTAGAAAAATAAGAAAAGGACTCTTAAAAATTAAAAACCATATTGACAGATAACAAAGACCACTTAATTTCAGCCTTAGGCTTAGGGATTGTTTTATTTTCTTCCATCCCTAGCTTAAAAAAAAAAAAAAAAAAAAAGAAAAAGAAAAAGGAACTTAAAGTATCTAAGAGGTCCTGACAAAAGTGTCCAGTGTTGCCTTCAACAGTTCTGTCATATGGAGAGATATATAACATGGCTAAAAGTGGAGCACAGAGTGCTCACATTATAAAAATATGAATATGAAAGAATATGAATATGAAAGAAACCTTTAACTCCAATACTTAAAACTCTGCTGTTGAAGGACTTAATCTTACTACGTGAATGCTATATGCAGGGGATTTATAATAACATCTGAAATTTAACCCCGACTTGATAAAATTTTAGAGACCAAAATGTGTATGTGTTCTGAAAAAATAAGTGTTTAAACACGTGTTTAAGCATAATCAGTTACAAGTTTTACAAATACGTCTACAAACTTTAATAAACAGATATTCTGACATTAGAATCAAGTCCCAATTTAATACCAGTTCTGCAAAAATAAGAAAGATTTGCTTGAAAAAAGACTTATCTAAACTTTTCCAATTGAAAAAATTTAACTAAATTTAGTTTATGAGACCACAGTCAGAGATACTATTTATGAGCTTCAAGACACAGAAGATTATACATTAAATCTAAAGAATATAAATTCCCCAAGCTGTTTATAAGCATTGCAAAGAACGTGAAATGAGACAAAATTTCATTGCTGGAACAAATCTATCCATTTCACTCTTCAGCAATACATACCAAAGTCCTTATGAAATGAGAAAAGAATACAACTTTTACAATGAAATGCCAGCTGAATCCCCCCCACATTTCTCTGTACAGTTTTGAGGAAAAGAAACAGTTAATGCAAAGGAATGCCAAAAATATTCAGCGTAATGTAGTGGCATCTCTTTCACCTCTGTAACCTGAGCGATCAAGGTTACACACCAATTTCAGCTTCCCTTGCTAAAAAATGGTGACACTTAGCAATCTGCATCTAGGCTAAAAAAGCCATGACAAACTTACCATTAATGGCAACAAGATCTCCCAAGGGCACACAAGTCAACCCAGCGGTACCCTCCTCGCAAAGTGGATGTGTGTACTGTAGTTTATAAACACCATTCCCTCTCCATTTCTCTGGCATGGACACTGCCTTGGCCTCTGTCCCCTAAAAATACATAGAGATAACACTGCCACACCTGAGCAGGGTACCAAGACTGAGGGCAAAAAGAAAATTAAAAGTTCAGAAATGTCACAATTACACTTGCAATTTTATTTAATCCAACTGTACATTATGATACATAATTGCATTATTATGTACTATTTATCTCCATGCCTCACAGCAAATCTAAGGAAAAATTCAGGAATTCTGGGTTTTGTCCCAGTTTCTGAAGGGGAAGGCTACACACTAGATAGACTTAAGGCCTTTTAAAAAATAATAATAATAATAATAAGGGTGAT
Source organism: Crypturellus tataupa (assembly GCA_034781795.1). NCBI lineage: Eukaryota > Metazoa > Chordata > Aves > Tinamiformes > Tinamidae > Crypturellus > Crypturellus tataupa. The sequence continues at coordinate 1,508,186 of JAWLRI010001098.1, forward strand.
TAAAAAAAAAAAAGAAAATCTAGCATCTCTGGTAACTCCTAAATGTGCATGAACTTACTGTATGAAAAACACATCTTGGAACAGGGCTGGAAGAATGAGTTTGAAATCCACTGGGAAATTTGAGTGGACTAACATTATTCATGTTGAAGGTAATATTGTGTTAAAGTAAGTCATTACATATCTGCATGCACAACTATTTCAACTTATGGAACAGATGTTAACAACAAACACTACTGTGAAATAAATATGTTTTATAAAAAATACATTTTTTTTTTTTAAACAGCAAGGTGCAGAAAGGACAAGACAGAGCATGTTCTGGTAAGAGGAGAGGTACCTTTGTACCTTCTTGTACTTGATCTTCCTGTTCGGAGATTTCTGTGTGTTCAGAAGCACTGAATACACATACTCTCTGATCCTAGGGTTAAATCTGAGCAATATCTATACAGTCTCAACAGTAGAGAGCAGAAACAGGAGGTTATCTGCTGGGTCCAGAGATGTAAAAGACAAAGAAACGTTGGAGATAGGCCTCTTCTTCCACACCTAAAGCCTGCACTTCAGCTTTAAGTCGTCCTGGTCAGGCAAATTAAAGCAGCTGATCTTTCAGCAGCTTCTGCTGCCAAATGACACACAGCCCAAAGGGGAGCTTCAGGTAAGTTCTGCATCAATGTTCTCATAACATTCCAAAGCTTTCTCCCACCAACCAAGAAATTTCCTGTCTGACTGTGCACTTACCTGAGGCACATAGCCCGTCTCCATCATAAGAAGATGTACAAGAACAATCAAGGCATCGGTGGCACTGGTGCACTCCGCGGAGTGGTACAGTGTTTCTAAGGAGTGGGGTATTTCACCATCAGCAGCTTCACTGCACAGCATGGGTTCTGACGGATAGGAACCTGTGCCTTCCTCCAGATCAGCATCCTCTGGGACTAGATCAGAAGCAAATTCTAGGCTGGATTTTGCCTTAAAGGTAACAAAAACAAAAGTTCATTCAGAAAACTACACCTTGCTATATATTAAATTAGTCCTCTGCCTACTCCAGCTTTCCAAAACACCAAATCTATGCTACAGGCTTCTCAAACAATTTTCTCATTTCACCTTCATTTGCAACTCCAGTTGCAAAAAAGGGATTATATAGAGAGGCTTTGTCTTTTTCAGGTATTTATAATGTAAGACCCTCATAAAACAGCTGGTCATTTTGCCACTCACTATGGCATTGCCATTTATTTAAGCTGAGCCAACATGCATGGCAACTACCACAATGACAACTCAGACTCCTTATAACCATCTGTGAAACTTCCCTTCTCTAGATAACAGCAATGCCTGCAGTAATTAAATACAGTTTTTAAGATTGCTAGATGATTGGGAGTTTTTTGTTGTTTTTTTTTTATTTATTTTGTTTTGTTTTTTTTTTTAAATAACATTTAGTCGCTTGGAAATCTTTCATCTCAATTTTGGAAAAAGACGTGAGACTTCCTCATCTCACCTTCAAATACTGAAATAAACAGAGATTCATGCACAGCTGAATGTGCTCTGACTGACAGGCATGAGCAGTTTGCCCGCTTACAGTAAGATGTAAGGGCTATTTCTCCTGATAGGAATGAATAGAACACTGGTCTCACTGTATTCTCACCTTATCCTTTATTTCTGTACTTTAATAAAGCTTATTACTGTAATTAAATTAAAAATATATAAATTGTAAAAATTACAATATTTTTAATTGTAAAAAAATGTAAATTAAAAAATAAAATGTCTATTACAATATTATAATATATAGACATTATAAATATTGTAATGCCTATTGTAATAGACATGTTAATAGACATTATAAATGTCCATTACAATAATTTAAAATAATTGTAACTATTATTGCAATTAAAGTTTTAAAGTATACTTTTCAAAATTTCTCATATAAAGGTTCTATTAAGGGAAGGTTTGTATTCGAAATTAGTTCCAAAATGCAAAGTTACTTGCTTTGAAAGAATGCATGAAAAACACTTCTTCCCAAATTCTCAAGCCTCTCACTAAAAGGAGACATACTGTAATGAGACAGGTCATGGCACCAGGCTGTACCTAGAAAGTCTCCTCCAAGAAGACTCCCTCCTAGGCAGGACTCCTTTCAGTAGTTGGTGGAAGCTGTTATCTGACTAACTACTGTATTTATTGTCCATGTTATTGGAGGAAAAAGAAGAAAAAAAAAAAAAAAAAAGGGTAAAGCACCCAGAAGATGCACCTATTAGCAGCGTCAGGCATATGGGGTTACAGGCATGCATATCTATGTGCACAGGAGCTATTTTAGCAACACAAATTCCATGTACAAGCCAGAAAGTTATTTTGTTTCTATGAAAAAAGCCCCCTGAATCACAGAGAACTGTTATAACCCTTAGAAAAGAACTGTGCAGTCATCTAGTGAGTGGTATTTCAGACAGGATGTATTTATTTCATTGGTATCTAGAATCAATTGCTTTGAGAAGTCAGTAGTGAGTTTGGCAAGAAACATACTCCTAACTTCCTTAATGAAAGCGCATTTCCAGCAAAAACGTCAGATCTGAAACATCTCAGAACCTCTGAGCTAACTTCTATGGCATAACGAGAATAAAGACAAATTTCCAGCCAAACAACTGGCTACACATTAAGAGTCAAATATTCTAAAAATGTTCTCTACTAACAAGTATAGCAACTGGCTCAAGAAGATACCTCCTTTCTCACCCTGTGTTGTACAGGTTGATTCTCACCATCTTACCTTATCATCATCATTCCTTCGAACTTCTGCCTGAACTTTCTGGTTGTCAGGTAGACCATTCTGCCTTTCTCCCTTTGGGCTGCCGGCCTGACTTTTGTTGGGGATTGAGGTGGAAGGCCCTTGACCATTCTGGAGTGGGGCAGGAGCAGAAGATAAGGGAGGAGGTGGGCTGGGTTTTGCATGTGCTTCTTCTAGTAATAAACATATCAAATCCCCAGAAACAATCCCATAGGAAGTCAAGGTCTTCTCATCTTCAGTGAGAGCATCCTTGTTGTTCAGAGTTATTGAGAACTGTGTGTCAGCACTGCAAAGAAACAGAAGTGAAATAAGTGGTTAGCTGCATCTGGGTAACTGTACACAGAGGTACGGTAAGAAATGCTTACTGCTGAAGTACTATTCCACAGGATTTGATCCTTTAATAACTAGGTGTGGGGAAGAGTGGGGAAAAATTCAGGGCTATGACATGAAGCCATCCCTCACTTTTCTCTTCCAGTGCACTTTAAATTGCTGAAGTTGCCTGGTGGGCATAACCTAATATACAATAACTGCACACAGAGCAGGTATGAAAGGCAGCAAAAGGTGCCTTCCGAATTCAAACACACCAAACGCGGCAAACGGAGCTTCCAACAAACCACAGGCTCACGTTAGGAAGAGGCGGGATACTGCTGCACACCAGCAGCCCTACTTTACGATTAAAACGCTTCCGTCAAAAACTTCGGCAACTGCCCTCCAGCAGGGCAGCTCCAAACGTGGGTGATGGGAAAAGATTTGGAGAAAGAAAATAAATAAATAAATAAATAAGCAAACACACACTCGTGCCCCCCCCGCCGCAGCACGTGGTAGGAACCGCCGCCCCCGCGGTGGTTCGCTCCGCGCTACCTGAAGCCCCAGGCGGGCAGGAGGGCCCCGCGCAGCTGCGCGCGCAGCTCGCCCAGGCGCGGCTCCGCCCCCGGCAGCTCCAAGGTGGGCGGGGCGCCCGCGGGGACACGCCCCCTTGGTGGGAGGGGTCACGTTGGGCCACGCCCCCATCGGCTCCCTATTGGCTGCTTATTGGATGGGGGCACTCCAGGCCACGCCCCCTGTGGGCGGTGCCCGGCGTGGCCCCGCCCCTCGCGGGGTGTGTGCTCGGGAAGGCCACGCCCACTTTGTGCAAGCCCCCCCCGGGGGGGGTGTGAGGGAGTGGGCGGGGCTTGGGGGGTGGGCGGGGCCTTGGAGACGGCCCGCCCTTCGTGAGGCGGGGCTCTGGGGTGGGCGGGGGGTTTGGGGGGGGGGGGGCCACGGCGGTGGGTGGGGCCTTGGTGTCCGTTGTCTCTATGGCAGCAGCGGGGGGGAGAATGGGGCGGAGCCTGGAGGGGGCGTGGCTTGGACGGGGCGGGGCCGGTTGGCTGGGGCGTGTCCCGGAGGGGGGGCGTGTCCTTCCTGACCCCGCCCCCCCGCAGTCCGGCTCCGGCAGCCCCGGGGGGGGCAGCGGCAGCCCCGGGGGGGCGCCGGGCGCGGAGCTGTCGGCGACGGAGGCGGCGGAACTGCTGCAGCGGCTGGCGGAGAGTCAGCAGTAGCGCTGGGTCCTGGAGGAGAAAGTATGGAATGTGGGGATACGGGAATGGGAATGTGGGAATGGGAATGTGGGGATGGGAATGGGAGTGTGGGAATGGGAATGTGGGAATGGGAATGGGAATGGGAATGGGGCTGGCAGAGAGTCAGCAGGAGCGCTGGGTACTCGAGGAGAAGGTGGGAATGTGGGAATGTGGGGATGGGAATGTGGGGATACAGGAATGGGGATGTGGGAATGGGTGGCGTGGGGCCATGCGGGCCGTGCGAACGGGGGGCTGGAGGGGACGGGTGGGGCCCTGGGAGCCGCTCGGAGCCGACGGGAGGGCCCTGGGGGGGCCCTGGGAGCTCCGCGAGCTGCGGGGGGTGTCCCCAAGGGGGGGTGTCCCCGAGGGGGGTGTCCCCGGGGGGGGGTGTCCCCAGGTGTCCTCAAGGGTCCGTCCCCGCTTGTCCCCGGGGGGGGGGGTGTCCCCAAGGAGGGGGGGGGCCCGGGCAGGGGTGTCCCCAGGGTGTCCCCAGGTGTCCCCAAGGGGCCGTCTCCGGGTGTCCCCAGGGGGGTGTCCTGGGCAGGGGTGTCCCCAGGTGTCCCCAGGGGTCCGTCCCTGTGTCCCCAGGTGCGTCACCTGGAGGTGAGCAGCGCCTCCCTGGCCGAGGAGCTGTGCCACAAGAGCGCCGTCATCGAGGGGCTCGTGCGCCACAGCCACCTCGGTGAGCGCCGCGACGGCACGCGGGGACGTCACGCAGTGACGTCACACGGTGACGTCATACAATGGCGTCACGTGCGGTGATGTCACATGCAGTGATGTCACACGCGATGACGTCACGCGGTGATGTCACACAATGACGTCACGCGGTGATGTCACACCCCCCCCCCAGAGGCGGCGTCGGCGTCGGCCCCCCCCCGGCGCGGGCGCGCGGCCCCC
>JAWLRI010001098.1:1513496-1526953 GCA_034781795.1 Crypturellus tataupa
GCGATCGATGCGAGCGGCCTTCCGCGCGGTGCCTGCGCCGCCGCGCCGTGCGCAGTGCGCGGCCGCTGATTGGGCGCTCGGCCTCATGCCGCCCCCGCGCTCCTCTGTGCGCGGCCGTTGGTGCCGTTACTTTGGGCTGCTCTTCCGTTAACGTACAGAAATTCGGCCCGCCAGGCCCGAGAGCCGTAACGGGAGTGGTGTCTGCGCACCGCCTAGAAACCGAGTGGTTTTGTTGACCTTTCGTTTTCACTTCTCTCCTCTTTCTCTCTCCACCCCTTCCGATTTGATGTCCTTTTAGATGTAACTCTAGAAAAGTTTTAAAGAGCGGCTCTAGCGGGGGTGGGGGAGGGCTGAGGGAGGACGCTGCACCCAAGAATACTTTATTTTGTAAAGGAATGAGTTACGACTTCTCTCTCTTCCCTGCCTCCCCCAGCCAAGGTTCGCTGGTGAGGTAGTTTATTACACCTGCTGTCAAATACTGCTGTGTCTTTACCAAAAACACAAATTGCAGCCAGCTCTTCTCGTTTTCTCTTATAGTACTTAATACTTGAGAAAAGCCTCCCTCCACACCAGAGAAATTAAAGGTGAAAGGGTATTCTAGAAAAAAAAAAAAATCAGAAAAACCCACTTTTTTTTCAGAAAGTCTGATAGTAAAAAATGTTAAATTCAGGCTCAAGTTATTCAAGTTGTTTACTTTGTCTAAAAGCTTGTTAAACCTCTGTGTTCACAGGATCAGCCTTGTCTCTGTTTTCTAGGGCAGCTGCAAACAGGAGAGTGAAACTTCACGAAACCTGTTCCGGGCTATGGTTAAAATGTCAGGCTAGTTGTTAGTCATTTGAACATGGTCACTCAACCCAGGTAATCCAGCTGTTACATTTCACCTTGGATTTGGTGTCAGAGGTGCACGTGGGCATATTTGGACAATAGTCACCTCATGGCAAAGGGACTTTACTGAAATGGGAGAATACCACTCATTGAGCAGTGAAGGAGCTGGTGCTTGGTGTGGTGAACCTGGTCCTTTACTGAGAACAAGAAAACAAGTTGTTTTGTGAGTTTCTTGCTGCACACCATGAAATGGGACCATGCTGGAGAGATGCCAGGCTGGATAAATGGCAGGAAGGAAGCAGCAAGGGCAGGGACAAAGAAGATGGAGAAGAGAGTATTTGTGGAGCAATCAGGAGCGCCATGCCTGACAGAAACTCTGCACTCCCATCTCTTGGAAAGGGCCGGATCCAGAATGAGCTGTACTGCTGCCTTAGCAGTGGTGGTTCCCCAGTGACCACAGGCTCTCTGCTGTGTTTTGTCCTTTCATGTTGTCCCTGTCCCAGCCACCTCCTGCATTCCCAGCAGCTCCAGAGCAGCGGGAGTAGCCTGCCCAGGATAAGGGAGCTGTGTGAAGGGAGAAGGTTCAATGGCTCTGGTTCTGTCCATGGTATTTGTTACTAGGTAAACAGCTGTGCCAGCTGCAAGGGAGCCCTTTGCCTGGCATTCTGCTAAAAGTTGTTTCGAGTTTCCAGAGTCGTGCCACAATGCAAGGTTCAGACATGCTCTTCATGCAGCGGTGACTATTAAACAGGAAAACAGAAACAATTAGCTTTAATATTTGTGTGTGACCTGGAACCACTGTCGTCAAGGTGCAAGTACAACCTGCCAACCTCTGCCTCAGAGATTTGACTGAGCAAGGGAAAGTATTGACAAAGGTTCAGCCTCATAAACTCAAAAGGTCATAAGAGGGTTCTTGGCTGGAAATGAATTCAAGTAGACTGAAATTAAAAAAAAAAAAAAAAAAGGAAAAAAGAAAAAGTCAAATCAGAAGACTACTGCTGCTACTGCTGAAGGGAATTAGAAGTGAGACTTCTCACAGCTCTCTGAAAGAACTGATAGTTGATATAATTTTCCCCACCTTTTTTTTTTAAAAAAAAAAAAAAAAAAACTTTTATCTCTTTCTGTAGCCAGAGGACTTCCAATGACCAAATATGAACTTAATCTCAGGCTGGGAAGGACACTGTGCCAGAGTAGTGCAAGAAACTTGTATACTTAGAAGCTTGAAGAAAGGGTTGTACGCAGAAGGATTTTGACTTGCAGCACTGGTACACCAGTGTCAGAAATGGTGATCATGTATGCTTCTTTAACAAATAAGACTAAAAAATATGGCAAAAGAAAATACTGGCGTTTGTGCACAATTTGAAGATAATAAAGATAATGTTCTTAATTTTTTTTTTCTTTTTGCTTGATCAATGCAAAACACAGGCAGTCAAGCCCATTCTACTTAAGAGGTAAAATCATATTACTAGCAGTACTTTTAAGGTTTTACTTGAGAGATTTGAAGCTTGATACAGCTGTAATCCTGTTGACCTGCAGTCAACTTCCCATGGCAGTGAAAAACTATAAAAAGTAAAGGTATTTTTGGTTCAGTTACATACCTCATGGAATATTTCTTTTTTAAAAACTTGAGTGCAGTAATACAGCTGTGAGCCAGTGAGGTTTTTTCGTTGTTTTTCTTTCCATATTTGCCAGTGTAAAGATCCAATTTTATAATACATATAATTTCAGTACATACATGTATGTATGTTAACTCTTTCAATACAGATATTTTGAGTAATGGATCACACTGAGAGGTGGGAGAGATGATAAAATTTGCAAGAGAAGGGGCTGGAGCCTGGAGTATCACCAGGAGATTTGTGTTCACAAAAGTACAGTAGTTTGAAGTACCATTTTGAGAATGCCACTGGAGGACGTTCAGGTCAAAGCCAGTGGAAAGAACTTCCTAGGTTCTCACAGCTTGATAGTGGACAACCTTACTTCTAAAGTCTTTACTAAAGTCTAAAGTCTTTACTTGAGTCGATTTCTGATGAGAGTATTGGGACAAATGGGAGCAAGGGACCTTTCAGGGGGGGTTTATGGGTCTTTTCATACTGTTTCAAGTCTTTTTTTACCCACCACCATATTTTCCTGTATTTTTATTTTCTTTTTGTGTATGTGACTATGAGATTGCAGTCTGATTTTTTCATAGTATGAGTAGACAGTGAGGCCACTGACAGCCCTAAAATACTTTATTTGGACTCGGTAGTGAGCTCTACTCGCAAGAATTCTCCTGTTTCTACAGAGGGTCTGGCATTTCAATGACTCTTCCTTCACATGGCACTGAAGAGACCACAGCCCAACGTTCACAGCAAAACATCACCGTTCAGACAGACATCAGCTGCCTGCTGATATAGGGAGATTGCCTCTCCTTAAGGATGCCTCAGCAGCACTGTGTGGCACACAGCTGTGCAGGCACATTCAGGTAGGTATGATGCAGTGCAGCATGAGCTGGTACACACAACACTGTCCCAGACGGGGTGAGTGTGAACCCCGTCTGCACAACCTCAAAACAGATCTGCTGCAAAGTATAATCCAAAAAGGGTTGCTTGCTGCGACCGATTATACCCAACAGATCAGCTAAACAGATTTGGTGTGAATGCATATTACCTTACAACAAACCAATTCTTGTTAATCTTACGCAAGTTCCATGCAGGCCTAAAAACAGGTTTTGTAAAAAATGTGTTTCTCAGTGATGATAGGTGCCTCTGACAGGCAACACAGGAAGGAGTTTTTATATTCTTATCTGCCATACTCATAAGTTGGAATAGTGGCTTGATTCTGCTGTTAATAGGCAAGCCTGTGCCAGAACTCTCAGCCAGGCCCCTGCTCATTTTCAGTCTGTCCTTCAAGATGGTAAAAACCCCACTTTTTTTCTTTTTTTTTAATTATTTTTTAAAGTAATGTATAATTTATATTGCTTCTTCATCATCACTGAGTTAAAAAATCTGTCAGAGGTGTCTATAGCTGCTGTGTCCTTCAGGATTTCTCCTGCCTGCAGTCACCCATCTGGCTGCTGCATTGAGTGTTCTCCAAGGCTGTCAGCAGTGATCCAAGAACATTGGCTTGGGAGGGACTTCCTGAGTCACAGAATTCATTATCTTAGATATCGTAGCTAATCATGTCACAGATAATGCTTGATAAATTTATGAAGGGAATCTTTTAACTTTCTTCATAGATGAGGTTCTACCTTTCACAAGCAAATTACTGTGTTTTTTTTTCTATTTTCTATTTATTTCTGCTGATAAATTGCTGAAAGCTGTGTGCAGAGCTTTGAAGTGACTCCTCAAAGGCATAGAGTTTTATATCTTTGTGTTAACAAATCCAAAATCACATTTGTTTGAGTAGTAAAAAGAGGCTACACGTGCAGAGGAAGGGTCTCACAGGAAGATTTCCTCTGCGTTACAATGAACCAAGAGGCTTATGTTTTTCTTGGTGGGATTAGTTTTACCCACTTCATCCACTAGGAATCTGTGGTGACTTTTCACAGGATTGTGATTTATGCCAAGTAAAAACAGAGAGTGCATCAGCCATAAGGACAGAAAGAGACCATCATCCTACTGTTAGCTTCACAATCAGAGTTGAAAATGTAATATTTATTAAAATGGCTTTATTTTTTCTATTATTTCAGTTGTGTTTGTGCACAACTGGATCTGAGCTCACTGTGGCAAGTGTGGAACCACCTGCATGGGTCTGTTCTTGCTCCAGAAGGCTGTGGCTCGTTGTTCAAGAGACCAATGGGTCAACAAAAAGCAGGAGGAAAATCAGAGCAGAAAGTTTGCAACAGATCTTCTCAGGTAATAGACTTAACTGAAAGCTGATCGATCCCAGATAAATAACACTTGCTGCATTCCTCTTTCCGAGTATTTCTTACTCTTCTCCTGTGTCTTGAGGAACAACTTGAGGGCACCATTACAGTTCTTAAAGGGCAGCGTCCGGCAAAGCTAGAACAAGAGCACTAATATTTTTTTTTTTTTTTTTTTTTACTATATGGATGTTGGTAAAAATAAAGACTCCCAGATTAGGATATTAGGATAGGGCAGTTACAGAGGTCAGCGTCATGAACTGAGTGGCTCCAAAGAGTGGAAAGCACTTGTTTGTTTTCCATGGACCCATCAGATGGCTGCCACTCAATATAGCTGCCCACTGTCAACAAGTTCTTTGTAGGCACTGCAGCTGTGTTTCCTATTTTCCAGCCTGGCACAGATTAGCAGTTCTCTAGCAACTCAGCTCCAAGGCTGTGAACTTTTATGAAGGTTGTCTGCAGGCAACTACGCACATGAAAACCTGAGGTAACGGGGCTCTTTCAGGAAGAGAGCATCCTACAGAATGCCGGGACCCAAGAGACTCACAAATGTAACTCCTTGGGGGATATGGCTGTTGCCTCCTGTAGATTTTGGATGAAGGTATCAGGCTGATAACCTGATTCTTCTAGAGTCAGGAAGAAGCTAGTGTTGCTTTCCAAACTGAATGGTGGAAACCATAACAAGAACCTACCTTTTCTGTGGATATTTGCAGTGTTTGTAGAGAGGAAGAGAGCACCTCTTCTTCTGTCATTTAGCAAGCTTCTATTTTTTTTATCATTGCTGGTTTCCATGAGCATTCCTGCCAATACATTTCTCTCATTTACCATATGAATTTTGGATTCCTTTTCCCCGAGAGGTGATTTTCCAGGTGGAATTTCAGTGCATATAAAGGGTTAAAATCTGGACGCTATGAGACCTTCTTGATTTGACATTGTTGGGTGAGCGGTGGAAAACCTACCTGTTCCTGGGCATATTGTGCACTAACAGGAAACAATGGAGCAAGGAAGAAACTGAATAAAAAACCCAGTCCCCATTCTATACTAACAGCAGAGATATTTGGGAAACTGAAGTGCCGTTCCTGAAGTACAGGTTGGGAAGATACTTTGTTTGAGAATTGTCTTCTGTTTGTTAACGACTTCTTTTCTGAATTTTTCTAACTGAAAATAGTTATGTGGACACATTGTGGGCTGCAGCTGGAGCATTTGTGCAGGACCGAGACCAGACAGTGATAATCCTCTCTTTTCAGAGGCATTCTAGTTGTTGGTCAGCTTAAGATAATGTGCTTTTATGGCTGCGTTAAATTTGTATAAGACAATGGTAAAGACATTTTTGGTATCAGACACTTTCTTAGCTCTTAGGCAGGTTTCAGCTGTAATCTTTATTGCAAGTTTTATCTAAACTTCTTGCAGACTGTTCACAAAGGACAACCTAAATGTGTTATCTGCAGACTGGTAAGTAGAGCACTTCATTCAGATGAGACAGGTATGTAAACTGAAACAAAGGGGTTTTCATCTTTTTCTTCTACATAAAGTGCTTGAATACTATACCTCTGAGAAGACAAAAGAATTAAAAGAATGCTTTACATACATCACGGATCTGCTTGATGCATGCTCAGTTACTGAAGATACAGATCAGAGCAATCTGTCTGCCATGTATCATGTATTGTCATCCACAATGTTGCTGGCAGCTCTGACTTACACTATCAGGCAGCTGACAGTTTCCATCTGCTTAACTCTCTTTGCCTCTGAAAAGCTCATACAAGCCACCCTAGTATCTGATGAAGGCCCAAGGCTTTGGTGAAACCAGAATATCAGCCTTGCACTGCAAAAGTAATGCCTCATGGTTTGAGAAAGCAATATGAAATGATACTGTTTTGTAATGCCATGGCAGCTCAGTTGCTATTTGTTTTTCCAGCCTATCCCTGTGGATACATTCAAGAGACAGATCCAAACATGTAGCTGTGAAGCGCAGTGGTGACTTAAGATTGCTGTTTTCTGTTTCTCAGTGGGCATGAAATTCAGTAAGTACTTCACTTGCATCAGTGCTTTTAGAAATCCCACTAAATAGTTATCTAGCAAATATCTACGATTTCTAATGACAGAAATGTCTGGGTTTCTCCTGTTATACTAATTGTTTTTTTTAATTGGTTTTCCAAATTTGGCTAGAAAAAGTAGCATGTTTACAGGAAGAGCTAGGACACTTTCTGCACAGTATAACATTGTTCCTTGAAAGTAATTCTTAAGTTTGAATTGCTTTAAAAATAGTTTATAGAAAGAAAAAAAGGGAAAAAAAAAAGAACTAAAGAGAGAAAGAGCAGTGACAGTGAGTATTTTCAGAATATGTCACAATTAGATTATGTTTTAAGAATTTTTTTTTTTCCTGGAACCATCTTTTCCTGCCTTGGTAGCCTTGTAAAAATTTGCTCAGAAAACTGATACTAGGAAAATACTAATAATGTGTTTTGTGTGTCTTACGGTGCAGAAGCTCATTGTAGAGCAATATTTCGAGGTACAAGACACATCTTGGATTTGTATCTGTTTAAAGTCTGACTTGATCAGTATTAATTCCAACACAGAATTAAGTCTACCAAAGATTGATTTTTTTTTTCGCCATGCCTTTGTGTGTTTTCTGTCAGCTTATGGAATAAATTCTCAGAAGTTACCGAGACAATGTGGTTTATTGCGGAGATCTAAGAATGATCTTGCAGACTGGAACGTCTGAGAAATTAGCAAGACCTTTTTGAAGTTTATTACTTAATACAATTCTGTATCTAGGCGAGTCCATCCCATAATCACAATCTTACATGTAGAAAAATGGCGTGCCCCTTTGCTCCATGTTAATACTAGGATAAAATTATCGTAGGCCCCAAACAAACAATTCCCTACACAGCACTTCAAAGATTTGAAGTTGTCTTGAGAAGTAGTGTTGTTATTTCCTGGAAATCAAACAGCGTGTGTCATTGATCATTTAGAGCCTTACTGTGCTAGAAAAATCTAATTGAGAAAACAAAACAAAACAAAAACAAATGAACAAGAAGTCACAGCTTTCTTGAAACTCTTCCCAAAGAACTCTAGATGTGATGTGCTTGTATCCCATCACACATGGGCTCGCAGCCAGAGCCCTGCACTCAAGCACTCACTTTGCAGCAGCGCGGTATCATGAAATCTTTCTCTCCTCTGATGTGATCCCCATGTAATTCTTGTGTGTTTTACATTTCCCAGTGCAGTCCCTTCTCCCATGACCTGTTACAGTCAATCTCATATCTCAGTATTTTGATTAAGTCAGAAGTTTGTATGTAATAGGAAAGTAAATTCTACAGGAAGACCTATTATATTTTATTAAACCAACTGATGTAGTCAAATAACTTCTGGGCTCACCAGTCCAGTATATCTTAGGGTGTGTATATAAATTGGGTGTTCTGTAGGAGGAGAGAACATGGGCCTCCTTGGCTGCTATTGCTTTGTTGTTTTCACCATTGCAGGAGCTGGATCAGATGGTAAAATAAACCAGCCAAAATATAGATGGGGGAAGCATTTGGTGGAGCAGAACTGCTCAGTCTCCTCAGCAGCTGGTGCCTACCAGAGCATTATCCAATTAGTCAGCACTCTTGGTCTGCTCCTGCAGTGGTTTCTGCCTCCACAGCATCAGACTCTGCTTCATGCAGTAGAATCACTAGCTAAACTTCTCGACACAGCCTTGGGGAGGGAACAGTAATGTATACACATTTTTTGGTGATTTATGCATCATTTAAAATGAGCTTTAAGTCATAAATGTTGTTAACAGGTCCCTGTGACAAAGGTGAAAAGATGCTAAAGATCTGGTATTGTTTCCTGCTGTGTTTGCTGTCCTTACAGCTTGAAGCTAATCCTGGTCTCAAAGTACGGATTACTCAAAAAGCGCTGGACTATGGTATGTGTGATGTCACTATAAGTTAATTTACAATAAATATTTTTGCACAAAATGTATTTTCTTAATAGAAGTGCAGTGTAAAAAGAAGGTCCGGAAATGTTGAAATAGAGCAAATTCCTTTCAACTCACACCAAGGGTCTCTTGTCTCTATGTCTCTTTTCTCACTAGTTCCTTTCCTTTTTGTGTGCCCTAGATGTGAATTTATCTTTGCATTTGTGTGTGCATTCTCATACAGTCCAGTCAGTTGTATGAGAATACCCTCCTCATATTGTTCTACTTTCTTAGAACCAGAATGAGGTGGTGATATAACTGTTCTTTTTTAAAAAATGGCAAAAGCTTGATTAAAAGTGCTATATTTATTGAAGATAACGAAGATATGGCTGGAAAAAAAATGAAAGAATGAAGAATATCTCTGTTGGGTCGCACAGTTGTACTCTCTTTCCTCCATTTGGGTGAGACAGCATCTACATCTGCCATTTTCTTAGAAAATCTAGTAACTATCTGCCACATCCACAGTATATTTTTCTTGCTCTTTGTATTCCTGCAAGTTCTCACTGTCTGTTACCTAAGACTCACTCCATGGGTGTGCAGGACATCAAGTACAATTTCAATTGTTTGTAGAATTAATATTAATAAGAAAGGTTAACAAGGCACAGATTCAACAAAGGCTGGGTCATGCTAAGGATTAATTTTCATTTATGTTCTGAACATGCTGACAGGTAGACAATGGACTTGTGAGGTGAAAAGTAAAAGCTAAGGGTTTATAACTCTGAGATGAAAGCAAGGATCAGGTCCACTTATTTCTATATATGAGCATTGTTTTAAAGGCTTTTTAGGAGTTGGAAAGTGCAAGGCAAACACTGGTGATTTAAAACACAACCAATCTCCATAAATTTTTATGGCACACAGGCAAAAGAGCTCTCTAGGGATCTCTGGGGCCTTTTTTAATGAGAATTTCTGGAATTTCTTTAGTGTGAGCCCAGCAGAGCTGTGCGGATGTTCACCACAGCATTTGAGTGCCAGAGGAAGAGATTGAGCTTGGTCGCCCCTGTGTTTGTGTTTGGGGATAAGATGAGGCAGTAACTGTGCCCCTCCCAAAGGTACTTAGTAGCTCCCGCTTGAAGAGGGTGGTGCCTCTTAGGTCTTTCAATGAGGTTGGAAGGCTGAGGCTATAGACCCTTCTGCTACCTGGGCTGACCAGCTGCCTTCATTTACAGTCAGGAGGGAGCTTGTGGTTACTCCTGTCAGACAGAGCTCATATTTTGCTTTGGAGGCAAGAATGCCCAGGGAATTATAACTTAGCCCATTTGCTGAGACAAAACATAAATACTCAGAAATGGGAAGAGAGCATTTAAAAGGATTGGGTTTAAACCTCAAACAACTTCCAGTGTACAAGTTCTGTATTTGACAATTCAGATGCACATGTTGGCACTTTTTATGTAAGTAAGGACTAAGCATAGAGGTCATATTGCTACTTCTTAATTAACCTTGTCATTCAACAGATACGAGTCAATCTGAGGTAAAACTGATGACCAAATGTTTTCCAAGGCTGTCCACATTGTGAGTGAAGTGGGGAAAGTGTAACAGTTTCAAAACCCTAAAAAGAGTTGTAGAATAAAAGATAAGTGATCATCTGGATCTTGAGTTAAATGACTTCACAGCATCACAGAATGATTGAGGTTGGAAGGGACCTTTGGAGATCGCCTCATACGACCCTCCTGCACAGTGTCATCTAGAGCCCCCTACACTTGTATGTGAGGCAAATGGAAGTTATTATATAATAGCTGGAACTAGGTCCAGGTAAAGAATCAGGTTAAGAATCAGAGGTTTCTGAGAAAAATGTTAAAAGTACTCAAATTATTTGGCACTCTCTTTGGGTACCAGAACCCTATCTGACAAGTGTGTTCTTTCCCTTGTAGGCAAGAGGGTTGGGATGGAACTCCTGAAGGAAGCAGTACTGAAAGAGACCTTCCCAAGCTGGAGTGGGCAGGAAAGCTTTGCATTTGTTAAAGTCAACTACAGAATTTCAGGGTAAGTAGAGAAAATGTAAAGGAGGGAAGTACAGGAAGGAAATAGAGGAGGAACTACATAAGCAAGTAAAGGAAATACATTTCAAAGCACTAGAATGAAGCAGCCTATTCTTTGTGTATTTGTGCGTCATAGTAATGTCAAGGAGGATTTCTTTCCTCGTCCACCATGCAGGATATGCCAGTAATAATTATGTAGACTTTTTCTTGTTGTTCAGTGTGAAACAACTCTACTGCTACCTGAACACAGTTTCATTTTATAACTACTTTTCTTTACTACCCCCAAGGGTGAGCTTTAGAGAGCCTCGGAATGAATGCCTGGGCCATTTTCCAGCTGACTTGTTTCAAAGCCTGGGACAACACAGAAATAAGCCTGTAAGGTTTATGCCTCCACAGGGGAAGAGATGAGGTAGAGGTGGCATTGTTGACAGTCTGATGCCTTGAAGGACCTGTAGTAATGAAAAAACTTGTTTGTACTTGGTGAAAAAAGGAGGCAATAGGATAAGGTGAAAATGTAAGCATTGGGATATTATGTCTGGGCTGACAAAGATGAAAGGGCAGGAAATTAGTTTTACGGATGCCTTTTGAATAGTTTTACAAAAGGTAAAATAGAAAAAAAAATCTAGGGAGCACCAGAACAAGGGTCCAGAGAGGCTGGGAAATCCCTGTCCTTGGAGATGTTCAAGACTGTGTTGGGCAGGGCCCTGAGTTAGCCCAGCCTTGAGTAAGAGATTGGACCAGATGACCTCCTGAAGTCCCTTCCAACTTACATTATTCTATGATTTTCAGAATCCCAATTTATTATCCTAACCATAGTCATTGCAATTGGCCATCTTCCCAGGGGTAATTTGATTTAGTTCACTGAAAAGAGGATTACTAAAGGCGGCCTTACTGCTGCCTGAGATGTTACGGGAAAATTACAGTCATTTTAGGTAACAGTAGTTGGTGCATTCTGCCCCAACAAAACTAATGGAAGGGGCTGGACAATTAGATTAAAGGCAATTATTTCAAGAGATTTCTGCCAGATATCAGGAAACAATGAAGCATGTGAACTATATGATAAGATTGCAGGCAATATCTTTACAATGTTCAGCTCAAGTCAATCTCTCCAACCCCCACAAGACAATACCCTGTAGTATCAGAAACATTTGTTTTGGCAGGGAAAAATTTAAGCAAGATGTTGTTTTGAGAAATGGAGCTTCTCAAGGACTCTTTGCTGAGACAAGGGAGGAGGGACTGAATGAGGGAAGAGGGACTCTCATGTTTTTCTTTCAGTAAATGCTAGTGTTCCAACAACCTGGATTTATTTATAAATGTACCATGTGGTTTCAATGCAAAGACTTATTTTTCTTCTGCAGGCACATTTTACTTTGAGGAGCTTGTTCTTCTACCTAGAGGAACCTTTTTTTTTTTCTTTTTTTTTTCTTCAACACATTCTTTTTCCCTAATCAGATGCCAAGGATTCCTTTTTCCAAGGATGCTGCTCAGTGTAATGGATCAGGTGTATCTCTCCCCTAAAATTTATAAGGCTCAGTCATTCCTGAGAAATAGCATAATCAGAACTCCTTCTCACTCCTTTGACATGCAGTCTAATATCCCTCTTTCTGTTTTCTATAGGCTCAGAATTAATGCTGTGGATTTCCCAGAAACTTCTGCATCCTTCATTCCTGGCACTGGCATTAGTCTGTCAGTGGCACGGGCTTCTGCTACTATCAGTGCAAACTGGGGATTGAAAACATGGCTGATGTAAGTATTGTATGGCGTGAGAGGGAGTGCCTGGGAGAACAAAATTGGGATCGCGATTGAATTTGTGAAATTTAGTTACTAATTAATATATTTTTTTTCAGACTAGATATGCTTTCTCATTTATCAACAATCTGTTTGGATAAATTTCTCAAAAAAAAAAAAAAAAACATTCTCTGTGAGCTAATGCTTTCTTTTGTAAAAGATTCTCCCCCTAAGGTTGTCTCTTAGAGATGTATAAGGTTGAATCCTGGTCAATTTGCTCAGCTTGCCCAGAGTGTATGTTACATGAATATTCAGGATCATAGAGTTTCCAGTAGCAATATTTGTTACTTTCTGTATTCCTGAAAGGTTTATTACTAAGTATGTTTTGCCAGTACTACTGTATATTATTTTGAAAGAGTTTCCATTTAAAGGAAGGTGCTGAACATTCAGAAATTAGGAAATTCCAGAATCCAAGTTGTCTTGGCTTCATGAGCAAGTGCAGTATATTGGCTGTAATTATATGACCACATAGTCCTTTTTCCACTTTTTTCTTACCTCAGCATTTTGATGCAGTTTTTAGTATAATATTCTAGATTTTCATTTTATTTAGGTGAGGAGTAAAGACTTACAGGATATCAACAGAACTTGCAAAGTGCCAATCTCAACATTTTGGGTTAATGGAGTAACTGTCAACAGCAGTAGGTGTTTCTCTATTTATGAGCCATATCATACAGAAAGGTGAATCACCAGACTGACAGTTCACAGCGTGTCTTGTTTTCAAAGGAGCACAGACATACAGTTCTGCTTTCAATATAACGTATCAGTGGCCAGGAACTACTGTCACTGTAGCCTCAGCCTGTCTCTGTTCCTTCTGGCATACCAGTATTGTAAGAAAAAAGATACTGTGTTCAGTAGGGCAGATCAACTGTTCCCAAACAAGAAGCCGCCTTACCTCTTGGTGAAGTGAGAGGACATAGAATCATAAAATGCCTAGAGTTGGAAGGGACCTCTAGAGGTCATCGAGTCCAACCCCCCTGTATATGCAGGGTCACCTAGAGCACATGGCACAGGGCTGCATCCAAGCAGATCTTGAAGATCTCCAGAGAAGGAGACTCCACAACCTCTC
>JAWLRI010001098.1:1527053-1560439 GCA_034781795.1 Crypturellus tataupa
CTGTGCCTTCATCCAGGTCATTGATGAATAAATTGAACAGGACTGGACCAAGGACTGACCCCTGGGGGACACCACTAGCTACAGGCCTCCAAATAGACTCCGCACCACTGATTACCACCCTCTGAGCTCTGCCATCCAGCCAATTCTCAAGCCACTTCACCATCCACCCATCCATCCCACACCTCCGGAGCTTGTCCAGGAGGATGTTGTGAGGGACGGTGTCAAAAGCTTTGGTGAAGTCAAGGTAGATGATATCCACCGTTCTCCCCTCATCTATCCAGCTGGCCATCCCATCATAATGGGGCACATGTATGTGCCCTTCTCCACATGGACCTGCATGATCAGAAGCAGCAGAACCCTCCCTCTCTGTGAGCCTCTGGGAGCATGATATTCCTTTTCAAAGTCGTCATGTAGAGTTACCAGCCGGCATGGGATGGGTGTCAGCAGCTCCTCCAGGCATTGTTTACACTAGAAAAAAGGGAGAGGATTTTAAGGGGAGCTGGAGCATCAATACCTGGAATAGAGGATTAGAGCAAGCGCGGTCGTAGAAACATTCCAGATGAACATGTGCCCCTCCAACGACCGCAGTGGGACTGTCACGCTGTGGCCAGATGAGGGTCCACTGAATTGTACCGCCAGTATCGGCTTCACAAGGCTGCACAAAACCCCACCAGTTGAAACGCACTGCCAGTGTTCACATGTTCACATAATCTGTAGAGGCTCCAGGCACATTAAACTCCAAGGACTTCACCCACACCAAGACAGTCAGGGAGCTGGGTGGAATACATGATGGAGGTGGTGAAAGCCAGCTTTGATGGAATTTAGGCTGTCAAGGGGTTTTCTTGCCTTTCTGAGCAGCTGAGGGGGCAGGCTAAGGGCTTCTGTTCAATATTAGGTTCTCTGTGTGGCTGTAGATTGAGATAGACCAGAAGATGCCCAGCTCTTCAGAACCTCCATTCCCCAGCCCTACCTGTTGCTCTGAGCGTAGTAAAGAGGGCACATCTGAAATGGACCTTTCCAAGGGAGGCCTTTGACAATCCAGCGCTCCTGGGATGGATTCATAAAAGGTAGCTATTACACCACTTTTTAGGCAGTTCCTGAGTTCCTAGCCTTCACCCTAGCCCTCCTCTTCATTGTGTCGCAGAGCACTCTACCAGTCACAAAGTCTCCTGGCAGGCCTTTTGCTCACACAGACCCAGAGCTAACATCCTGCCCCCATGATTCAGGATTCCTCCTGAAGAGAAGGACTTAAGGATGCAGGAAGGAGGACCTGACTATCTGGGTGTACTCTAGTCTCCCATACAGCCTTGAAAGGGAGGAGGAGGCAGAGAACATGACACTGCCACTGGAGGAAGGCTGGATTGGAAGGCATCTCTAAAGGTCATTTTGTGTAGCCTTCAGCTCAAAACAGGGTGATCACCAAACTAGACCTGTACAGCTACCTTGTTGTGCTGTTTAACCAAGAATGGTTCTGCAGCATCTCTAGGTAATTTGTCCAGTGCTGCCAGCCCTCCCTATGAAAGTGTTTTTCCTAATGGCTTATGAGTTGGAGTTTTAGTTAGGGTCAGGAAAAAAAGAAGATCTGAAGAGTGGTACTTCTTCCTGACAGCAGTTTAATGCAAAAGTATAGACAGAGAGTTGTGGAGGTCCAGATGGCAGTGGTGGTAGAGGGAATTTTGTGTGGGGGAATGATACTGCTTGTCTCGTCAAAAGTTGTGTATGATTTTGGGTTGGGTTAAGATTTGTAAGCCATTCTTTATTCTAGATGATGGAAGCAGAGTCAAACTTGCAGGTAGTTTTTTGAAGAGCTCCTTTAAAGCAGGTATTTCTTAACTTGTTCTTGTTTTTGTCTGAACAGAAGAGGCCAAGGAGGAATTACTGTGTCCATTTCAGGACTGTTTATGGAGGTTGTTTTTGAAGTGTCACGGGACAGCACCGGACATTTGTCTGTATTGCTACACAATTGTCAGTTGATCATTAATAGCATAAAAGTCCAGTTAAATGGAGGATCTAGGTAAGTATAAGAGATTTTCTGATTACTTTGAAGGAAGTGTTAGAGATTTTAACATAGAACCACCTCTCAAACATGGATGTGAACAAATTCCCAAGGCTATGAAAAACAGTTTTTTAAAAGCCTGTTTACAAAAAACAGGCTCCTTTGGTCAGTGTGTAAAGCACGGATAGTCTACACTTTTCTTTTGCCTGTGCTGACAAATGGGCTTACCAGATATACTGCATATAATTTTTTTCCATAGAGATGTACTAAAGACAGAAGATTGTGAATGGAAATTTGCAGTTGTGAAAGTGGATCTAGGCTGATGATGCATTTTGGCAAACTGGCCTACTATTTAAAAGTTTTTATTTCAACGTGAAATATAAAATACTGGTTGCAGTTCCCCTCATGTTGATGTTGTAGAATGTTTTCACATCTTACACAAAATAAAAATGTGGCTAATGCAGCATTTTTTGCTAACATGTTAATAGGAACCTTCACAACTTTGCAGATTGCCTTCCTCCTAGCAGCTGTGACGCTGAGAAACACCAGGGTTGGAGACTTGCAAGTTAACAAAAACAATCAATTGCAAAATCTGCCAATCTAATTGACATTAATGCTCCATTTCAAAGAGTTCCATTCTGACCCAGGCTATTCTAATGTAGATTATTTGATTATTAGCAAATTTGGATATTCTACTGTATATAGAGCAAATATTTACATTAATATATTATCTTTTACTACAGATCAAAGTTATCTCATTTTTAAAAGTCTTTTGTTCATTTGTTTTCCTCCAGCTGGGTCTATAAGTTCCTGTCTGGTTATCTGGAGAAGGCCATTCATACCAAATTGAGTAAAAATGTAAGTCTACAAAGATGGTTTCAGTAAGTGAAGGGTAGGGTTCAGATAACAGCCACTGTTTCTGATTTCTCTCTCTTTCCATATAGCTGTGCCTAGATATCAAATACAAAATACAAATGTTGGATGCATATCTTAGAAACCTTAAGGGTGAGTCTTCAATATCGTTTTTTCATTAGGTAATTTTCATGCTGCTCAGTTTGCAGCCTTTTATTAAACTGAGTAAAGTGTTCCTGTGTTCATGGTACAAAAAGTAAAGTGCTCCTGTTGTTCTGTGCCTTAGCCTATTCCAGACTCCCACCTAGAAATCTCCTGCATGCATTTTCTGTAAATATGCAGATTTCTTCTGTGCTCCTAGCAAGTCATATGTAATCTTTTAACATACTATGGCTCAACTCAGTTGTTTTGTTAGATTTTAGAGGTGAAAATTACCATGTTCGTCCTTTATGCTCTTGGTTCTGTGGATGCAAGAAAACCTGAGTTAACAGTAATCTACTAAAGAACTATCAAACATCCCATCCTGCAGTGCAGTCCTGTCAGATCTCACAAACTTAGTGTATCTTGTTTTGAACTTAAGTTCATGGAGGCAGCAACATACTGCAGGAAGAGTGTCATACCTGGCATATTTCCATTCACATCAGTAACAGTTCCTATGTCACTCTTGCAGAAATACTAGGAAAATAGATTATCTATGTTCAAAAAACCATGTAAATATGAGATTTTCACTACTCTACTCAATTAGTATCTGAATTTTCTTTTCAAGTATAAGAATGTGTAATTTGTTGTTTTAACCAATTCAAATTCACTAAATCACTGCACCACTGAGGTGGCAAAGTTAGTCCCACTCTTCACTTCTCATTGTGGCCATAGCTATTAGCTGCTCCATATTTAGAGGCAGAGTAAGTAGGCTTTTATCTTTCCTAAAGTGGCTTGCCGAGCACTGGCAGCTATTATTGAAACCCACAATAGTCAAGAACACCATCTTGTACAGCAAGTACCCAAATTCTCAGGTTAGGTGCAATTTAGTTCATGTTGCCTTATTGAGGAGTTTAGTCTCTGTGTGAATTCATTATTTCTCCTTAGAATTGTCTGATTATTTATAGAGTATGAATAGACTTTACAGATAAAAAATAACAATCAGACTGAAATTGCATGAGAGAATTTTTCAGGAAAAAAGTCAATGTCAAGACTGTCAGATTGTCCAATAAAAGTACCCTGTGTTGTTTTGAACAAGCATTTTTCATCTTTAATACTCATAGATTCAAAAATGTGCTAATGGCTTTTTTTTTTCCAAAGTATTTTGAAAACAATTGAAAGTATCTTCAAAGTATTTGTCAGTGTTGCCTCATAATCATATGGAAGTTCAGGTTTCTTGTACAAAAACATCAAAAGAAGTATCTACTTAGATACTTCCTTAATTCCATAGGGACAGATATGTGAAGAATGGATTCAGTGGTGGAACACCAGCAACCCAATCTTAAATTTAGAGCGATCAGTGACTTTTCCAGAGGGAAAACTTCTGCTCTTTCCCTCCCTTAAAATTTTTCTTTTTATTTTCTTCTATCTTCTCCCACCTTTCATCTTTTTCAGATTCATCATTTCCAAAATGGCTTTTTGTTTAACTAAGCAATAACAGTTTGTGATATGTTTTTGTAATAATGGCTGTTTTGTTTTGTCTGTCATTCTTCTAGTCTTAAGCAAGATTGATACCTTTGCACAAATAGACTATTCCCTAGTTAATTCTCCAGCAGTCTTCAAATCACACCTTAACCTGGACTTGAAGGTAATTTGCTCTTGATAACCCTGTGTTCTGTCCAAGACACTTTTGTTTCTCTTTCATGTTAGTTCATTTTCTTTCACTATAGTCTGACTCAGACAAGTCTGTCTATCCCTAATTAAAAGAGCAATATGAGACCTGGGTGTTTTGGTCCACAGCTTTTATGGAAAAATAGATATGATTGTTTAATAAATCAGTGGTGTAAAATACTTACCCAATGTTGATATTTAGAATTATTTTTTTCAGAGTTGAAAAGGTGCTTCATAAGCATTATATAGCATTATTTGCATTCACAGCCCTCCCACTACTGCTTGTTCTTTTGCCTATTACCAGTGATAAATAATTCATGCAGCTACTTGCAGCACCCATGTCTATCACCCAAAAAAAGACTCTTCTCACAGAGAGTCCTTGAGGATCACAGGGCAATTCCTTTCTCACCTCTTTTTCACCCTCTTTGGCAAGAGATATCCCAGCAACATCCAGCTGTTCCAGCAGCCCAGACAGTCCTTGAGACTTAGAGCATCGCCATGACTCTCAGAACTGGCTTCAGTTTAGAAAGAGGTGCTAAAGCTTTGGCTCATAGTCTCCTTCTCAAAAGAGTAAAGACTCTGCAAGCAAGACATACACCTTAAGTACAAAGCAATTATTTATCAACTACTATAGCTAGCTAGTACTTAAATGCTACCACAGTCTAAACTTTAACAACTCCACACCCCTGTTGAGACATCTGGTGCATGATGAGTCTTTAATCAGGTAAAAAAGCCTTGGCCTTCACTGGTCGGCAGAACAGGCTGATTCTTCCCTGCAGCAAGAGAAGGAACACAGCGTCCAGGGGACTTTTGTAGTGTCTTCTGATTGCAATTCAGAGTAGTCATATGAATGCTCAAATTTGAACTTTGAAAGGATGGAGACCAAGTATTCTCTGTGACTTCCATGCCTTTCCAAAAAAAAAAAAAAAAAAAGAATTTGTTAATTTTTAGGGCATATCTCACACTTAGTTGTTTACTTCAGGATTTCTTTAATATCAAGCATTTCTTCAAGTTAGGGAGAGAGAACAAAAATGTTTTCTGTTCAACTGCTATTAACATAGCCAGTAATTCTGACAGATACTGATTTTATAAGTATAAATATTTAATAACGACTCTTTACAGGGCACAGTCTATGCAGTAGGAAATCACAGAGACCCTCCCTTCGTGCCAGCTCCATTTGCTCTCCCAAACCAGGGTAATTCCATGCTTTACCTGGGAGTCTCCAATTATTTTCTTAAATCCGCTTCACTGGCCTACTACAGAGCAGGGGTCTTCAACATCACCATCTCCCGAGAGGTGAGTGTAATTTGCAAATGATAGAATTATAAGTAACAGCAGTGTGGATAGTCAGCGGAGGAGATTCACACATCACTTTGCAGAGCTCTTTGTCATCTCAGAGATTTCACTTCTACCACCCCATTCATTCTGTATTCCACGATTTTCTGTAGTCAGAGTCTTTCTCAGGCCTAATTCTGAAATTCTTGGTAGCTCTAGGCAAAGAGTCATAGTTATGAATGCAACAGGCTGCATCCAAGTCTTCCTCTGCACAGATTGCAGTGTTGTGTCCAAACAGAATTAAAAAGGTGCAACACAAAAATGGTGCTTAACTACTGCAGTCTGCTGAGTAACGACCCACAACAGATGAACTGGATGTGAGAGACTTAACAGAGCAGTAGAATGGGACAAAAAGTAGGTACATAAACCTGAGCACTCAGTTGTGGGTGAAGAACATGGAAGACTTCCCAGAAATACTTTTTCTACACTGGCTTTGTTAGAAAGAGCTGCCAGAAAATGTTGCTGACTGCAAAGTTTTGTAGTCAGCAGGAGATGACACAAATTTCATTGACTCTGTCACAGAGACCAGCAACAAAAGAGCCTAAATATTTTGACTCTTGCCCCCAACTCACTCACTGTATACCATCTAAGAGAGGCCTGAATACAGAAAACATGGACTACTACTACTAAAATAAACAGAGTTTTTTTTTTTTTTCAATAAAAAGCTTATTTCCAAGCTGATATGAGACAATCTAATTTCTTTCATTTGTTTACAGCTTGCGACTACTTTTAACCTAACCACAGCCCTCTTCAAAAAATTTCTTCCTCAGGTAGGTACTTGTATTTGCACAGACATTTAAGAAAGAGCAGTAACTATTTTCATGTGGGTATTATTTATTTACTAGCTTCAAAAGTTTCCAAAAGTTTGGAGGGGACAAGGGAACCGAGCTGGTGGATAATTAGTGGAAGAGTCAAATGCACTGGTCCTCATAACTCCATGTTTTTCTTAATTTTATTCCTTATTCCTTAGTTACCTTATTCCTTAGTTACCCTCTATCCCCCTTAAATGTCAGATTTGCTACCAGTCACTGAAACAATTCTAAAGACTAAGTGGTAGCCCCCTGTGAGATCAGTCTCCCTTTACTCCTCTTAAAAGTTAAGGTATCTCTACTGTCAGTAGCCTGACTTCTGTATGCAAAGATACCTGATTCAGGGCTGCTGAAGCTTGGCTTTTTTAGAAGGCTGCCTGTCCTCCAAATTCTTTATATGTTCATGATCTTTTTTCTTTAACATGAATCACTCACTTCTCTCTTTTTCTTTACAGCATAAAGTGCTAATCTCTTCCTTTTGAAATACAGTTTTCAGGAACAGTCCTTTTATTATTTCCCCAAACTTGTTCAATATCAGTGGATCTAAAACTTTGTCATTTTTACCATTTGTGTAGTTACGATTCGAGGATGTGTTTTGTTTTGTTTTTGTTTTAGATTTATTTGGTTAATTATCAAGAGATTCACATATAGCACCTAATTATGACGCATTCACAGAAACCATAGTTTAAGAGAAATTTCTTCCACAGAAACTCAGCATTCAACCTCTTGTCTCTTTGAAACTCAACAGATTGCTAGGTACTACGTAACAGCACACCCAGTGCTACTGAACCTGATGGTTACATCACCCCCCGAAGTCAGTTTACAGGCAGATGGATGCAGCCTGCAGATCACTGGCTTTGTGGATGTATTTGTTGTTCTGCCAAATTCAGCCATGCAGTACATCTTTACAGGACATATAGTAAGTAATGTAAATTGGAAGGTAACATTCAGGCCTGAGGCTGAACAAATCACACTGCTATCTTGCAGATCCTTTGAAACTCATACAGGTCAGTACAACATAGAATGTACAGGCCTGCCACAAACATACAGGCTGTTCAGTTGCATTTGGCAGAGAGGAAATATGCACCAAGTAGCGCTGAATTTAATATGCAGGTGCCAGGAGCAAGTTATCAACGCCTTTTTTTTTTTTCATGTGGAAGTCATTCTTTAGGAAGAATGAATTGTAGCATATGATAAGCTTGATTGTTTGATGTTCAGTCTTCCTAACTCATTTGTGATAAAATAGTTCATCGTGTCTCTAGATATCTGTCAGTAGGTTGAAAGTGAACTAGTTATGCTAGCCAAGCAAAGATTTAAATGATCCTAAAGATAAGCAGGCAATCGGGGCAGTATTATGCATTAGCTCATGCAATCCTTGTTGCTGACAGAAAGCAGCAAACTTGCTTAAAAATTTTTCAGCATCTGTAGTGACCAAGTAAAAAGTGTAGATGCTGTGTTTCTAATCACAAAAAGCAATTGCATTTGTGCCTTTATCTAAGACAAGATCTTCTTATATTCTGCACACAGTCACAGAAGACTTTTGTGTTTTTTTTCCCTGCAGACAGCTAATACCACAGTGAATCTGACAGTAACCAAACAGAAGTTGATTATCTCATTACTTCTAAAGAGGTAACCAAGGAAAATTTAGAAAGCAACATGAGTGTTTCCGGCATTAGGACACGACAAAATTTCACTGCATCAACCTGACAGTATTTGTTTTACCACGAGAAAAAGAAAATGAGTTGGCATCTTAGACTTAAAGATATTTTGACTGGTCCAAATCTTGCAGATGAAATATAATGATATTTTGGAATAGCAATGACTTTTGTGCAATATGATACTACCACTTTCTATAGGTTAAGCAGCATTCCAGATAAGAGGGTTCCATTTATTAGTCATCTTAAAGGCACCAGTTTATATCTGTGCTAATAATGGATGATGAGATTCAGCAGTTTAGAATAAAACCTGTATCTGTTGCTTCTAGGCTATGTCTGAGGGTCATGAACAGAACTGCCACAGTGTAAACACTGCACTGAACTACTGTAGCGAGCTCTTGGCATGCAATATAGCCAACTCTCTGAATGCCTTTTTGTGAGGGGAAATCTTGCAGTCACAGCTCAGGCCGACACATGACCTTAGGAGATTAAGGATTTCTGAAAGATTCTAGATTTGATATGTAGTAAAAGCTGCTGGGGGCTTAAAAAAACTTCGGCAAAGTCAAATGTGTGAATCAGTGTGAAATCAGTGAAAAAATGCAAAAATTTAATGAAGAGGAAATGCAAATTCATACCACTGCATAATTTTTTTTTTAGGTCCCATTTCTGCACATACTCTAAGCAGCACCATAAGAAAATAATACTTTTATTCCTTTGTGTGGATTGTAAAGTTGTGTTTCTTCTAGTTTATTTCATATGGCATAACATCTTGAAGCAGTGGTTAAGCATAACTTGTGCCTACATCCTTTCTAGTGAATCCTCTTCCATTTCTTTCCCTCAGGCTCCAGTTGTCCCTGCTGCACTCCCTTGCTAAGTACTCTGAGGTAAGTTGGTGGCTTCAGTGCCTAGGTAAGGCAGCTAAACTCTTCAAAGGTAGAAAATCATGAGGACTTTGTGCCTGCAGAACACTTGGTCTGTCCTGGTGATATCATCTGCCACTGTTCATTCTTCTCTAAAGTAGTATACTCTCTGTTATAGTATACTCTCTGCTTTTCTTTCTTTCTTTCTTTCTTTTTTTCCAGTAAGAAAAAATACTTCTTGGAGTGTTTTCTGTCATGAGGGACACTAAAACTTACAAAGTTATTACAGCGTAGCATCAATTGCAACAGAGAAAGGGCCTGACTGGGTCCTCATGACCTCGTGAACAAGCTTTCCTAGTTAATTCTCTGGGTTCTGTGTCCAGAGCACAAAGGCAGACACGGGCATAGTGCCTCTTCTAGCAGTTTCTGCAGCCAGCCTGAATTCACAGCTGGACTGAGTGGGCATTGGAGTTGGAGTGCCTCCAGAGTCAGATTAAGCTCCGTTTCGGGAATTATCACGAATCACTTCAACAAATATCATAATAGGCAAGTAAAAGAAGGGAATAAAAGAAACACCATGACACTGTTTAGACCATTCACCGCAGACTGAGAGATGGTCAGTGCAACCTGCAGCAGCTCCGCTGAAACTGCACCCTTCAGTGGAGGCAGGAGGACAGAGCGTCAGGACAGAGGCAAGTCTTGACACTCAGAAAGCAGCACAGTTTTGAGAACTGACTGCTGGAAGCTGAAGTGAAGCTAAACATATTTCATTTCTATAGCTAAAGTTGAGCCTGATGCTTTGCATAAAGTAAAAGTAATAATAATAATAATAATAAAAGTCTATTTAAAGTATTGTAAGAAAGATGGACATCTTGTTGCAGTATATGTTTTGCATCATCTAGCTGCAGATCAGAAAAAAAAAACCCTATTCTACTTGAGGTTTTATCTGCCAAGTTGTGATCTTTTTGTTGTGATCTTTTTGAATGTGACTCCACCTATAACTCTCTCTCCCCTGCTCAAGCTGCAGTCCCACAGGCATCAAGAAATAATCACCATATGTATTTTCCCCCTTACAGGAGTTCTCAGTGGTGGAGAAATTTCTGTCTTATACTTTACAGAGTGTAGTGATCCCAGTAATCAATGGTAAGGATTGTGGCCATTACTTGACATAGTTGGTGGGAAAGAGAGACTGAAGCTAAAAAAGGGAGTCTCCAACTTTAACAACTGTGTTATGGGAGATTTTCTGTCATTTGACTACAACTGGATGTATTTGTGTTGTGCTGGCCTTACGGTTTGGTCACAAAATCACCTGAACTGGAGGCTCCTTTTGAAACCCTATGCTTGGGTTTCCTTCCCACTGAATGGAGCATGAAGGAAAAGCTGGGACACACTTGTCTTGGGATTGACACGGAGCCAAGCCGTGAGCAGAGAATGTCCCGAGCAGGGAAGCTCACAGCTGTGCCTGCATCTTGGAGTCTAGGGGCTGCCTGTCACATCATCCCTCTCCTCTGCTACTGTCCTCCTGCTGCTGCCTCAGGCAGGACAAAGTGCAGAATCCGTCTGTGGGATGCAGGAAGACATGGTGAAAAATTAGGGGAAATTCAGGGAGAATTCACAAGCATATTTAAACAGGGAAGAGTGCAGACAGTGCCTATAAGGTGAAAGAGGGACAAGGAGATTACTGCAGGAGATGAGCTATCGATGAGGAGAAAGAAAGGGGGATGGACAGGACAAATGCAAAAGTCAGATGTCTAGAAAAGCAAATAGGAATAAAGCTGAGGTTTAATCCAGGAAAGCAGGGATGGATGAGAATAAAACAAACCAACAGGACAACAGAGAAATTGGATAGAAAAGCAAAATAGAGCAAGTTAGGTGGGGAAAAAAACAGGAACTAGAATGTGTGGGTACACACCTGGAGAGGAGCAAAGGCAAACAGTTACCAGTGCTAGACAGCTGGGGAGACTGTGAAATGCTTGCATGGTACTTTTTTTTTTTCCACAGGACTTTCTGTGCTTTAACAAAAATGAATAGTAGCTCCCTTTCAGAGGCAAGGTGGTGGCTTTTTAATTGGAAGTTGTAAAGTACTTTGATTTCCTATGGAAAGAAGCTTCTGAAGTGCAAGTGTTTCATTATTACATATAGATATGTTTATATTTGTCCTTTTAAGATAAATTAGGAAAAGGATTTTCTCTTCCTAAGTTGGCCCACACTATCCTCGTCAGACCTGTAATAAAAATGAATCAGGTAAGAATCCCCATTTCTTGTTAAACCATGTTGCTTCTTTTTCACACCTATGAATTTATGTGAGTGCGACTGTGCTGGGTGGCTGAAAGTGTAGCTAATAATAAAACTTGATTATAGACTATATTTAAAATCTAAACTCTGGGTAAAAATGAGCCCCTCTGCAGATTTGAGCTGTAGTAGGTTATAA
This sequence comes from Crypturellus tataupa, assembly GCA_034781795.1. Taxonomy (NCBI): domain Eukaryota; kingdom Metazoa; phylum Chordata; class Aves; order Tinamiformes; family Tinamidae; genus Crypturellus; species Crypturellus tataupa. The sequence goes on from JAWLRI010001098.1 coordinate 1,538,801, forward strand.
AGGTTCCCTCGCTCTTTGGAGAATTTTAGCAATACAGAAACACCATGGGGACAGCTTTGCTATGCCCAGCAGGCCTGAGGAGCACTGAGAGGTTGAGTCCTCACTATTCTAACAGTCTTATAGTGGAAGAAAACCCATAGGCACCTTGAGTGCTGTTGTGGTAAGTGCTGCCTAGCCTTTTGGAGGGTTATTTTACACAAGAGACCATTTTTTATCCTAAAGTCAACTAAAACTCATGAGGCATAAATCTACCCTTGTCCCTTGGGATCTAGCCCCAGAGTATGTTCACGTGAAAATTAAAGTAATTTTACATGTTCTTCTTTCCTCAGGGTCATCTGGTGATTTCTACTGATGTTCACTACAAACAAAAGGCAGGGGAAGATGGGGACCTCAGTCACTCTTAGTGTCCTTTAACATTCAAACCTTAATAACAGAAATGAAGCCTGTCTTCTACTAGCTTGTAGGGAGTAGGTGCTATAAGATTAGATGCATGCCTTTTGGTCCTTCTTTTTAATGTTTTAGTAAAAACTCTTAACTTTACACCAAGTGTATCTATTGATTTTCAGTAGAATTGGAGTGGCTGGCACAGTGTTAGGGGTGTTCCAAGTCTGATGTGTGAGTGCTTCTTCTTACTAGGGTTATACACAGCAAGTACTACTAATTTTAGCAATAAGTTCTTGCATTATTCAACTTATCTCCATTAGTTTTAGCAAGGTTCCATGTACAAAATGAGATCTTAATCTTGATGCGTAAAAATTTTCCGTACATACTGTGAGTGGCAATAGATTTATGAAATGCAGTGAATTATTTTAGAATACAGAATACAGAATCATGATTTAGTTGCAAGGGAGCTCTGCAGATCATCTAGTCCACCCCCCCCTTCTCAAAACAGGATTTATTAGATCAGGTTGATCACGATTGTGTATAACTGAATCTTCAAAAACTCCAAGGCTGGAGATTCCACGGGCTCTCTGGGCAACTTGTTCTGCCTTTTAACTATCCTTTGAGTAAAGTTTTTTTCTCCTAATATCTAATCACAGATTTTCCCTCTTGCCCTATCACCGTGTACCTCCAAGAAGAGTCTGGCTCCATCTTCTATACATTCTCCAGTCAGGTAGTTGTAGACAGCAATAAACCTTCTAGTCTCCCAGCTGAATAGACCCAGGTCTCTCAGGCTTTCTTTTTATGTCATGTTCTCCAACCTCCAGCCTTTTTGGTTGGACTCGCTCCTGTATGTCTACATCTTTTTTTTTTTTTTTTTTTTTTTTTAGTGGGGAGGTCAAACTGGACAGAGCACTCTAAATGCAGTCTGACAAGTGCTGAATAGACAGGAAAGATCACTTCCCTGGACCCGCTGGCCACATTGCTGCTAATACAGCCCAGGACGTGGTCGGTGCCCTTTGCTCTAAGGCCACAGTGCTGACTCCTGGTCACCTTGTCCATCTGGACCCCTAGATCCTTTCCTGAAACACTGCTTCGTAAACAGTCAGCCCCAGCCTTTACTGATGAACAGAGTTATTCCTTTCCAGACGCAAGATTTATTGCTTGCTCTTGATAAATTTCAAGAGGTTTCTGTCTGCCGATTTCAGCCTGTCCAGTTCCCTCTGAATAACAGCACTGCCCTCCATTGCATTGACTGCTCCACCCAATTTGATATTATCCCCCAATAAGCTGGAGTGCATCCTGCCCCTTCATCCAGATCGTCAGTGAAGGCATTAAACATTCTTAGTCACAGAACTGATGGCTGAGGAACCCCACCAGCTGCTGACCATCACATGGGCTTTGCACCACTGATGACAACAGGCCTGCCTGGCTCAAAATTCCATGCACTTTATGCAGCCCCTATCTCACCAATGAGACTAAGGCAGGCTGCATCAAGTGCCTTGCTAAAATCAAAGTATATCACCATCCTCAGCTCTCCCCTTGGCCACAGTGCCAGTCAACTCATCCTGAAAAGCAATGAGATTGGCCAGGCATGATTTGTTCTTGGTAACTCCATGTTGAATGCCCCTGGTTACCTTCCTTACTCCTTTTGCTACCAGTATATTCACAGAAAACCTTCTTGCTGCCTTTTACCTCCCTTCCTAGTTTCAACTCTGGCTGAGCTTTGGCTTTGCTGACTTCATTCTTAGGTGTGCAGGCAATGTCTTTATATTCCTTTCAAGTAGCTGGTCCCAACTGCTTGAACTTTTGTGAACTTTCATTTTGCATTTGAGCTCAGTCAGGACATCCATGTTTATCCATGCTCACCTTCTGCCCCGCTTGCTCAAGGCACAGAGGGGCAAGTTTTTCACAAGGCAAGATCATATCTGCTTTGGCATTCCTATCTTCTTTATTTCTTTTAAATTCTTTTCTCATTTTTTTATGGCTGCCCTGCACTAAATTTGTAAATAGGGTTTGGGTTTCTTTACATCCTAGAAGAATCCAGTCACATTTTCCTTTGTATGCATTAAAAGTTAGCTCATGTTCATTCTGATCTGGTGTTGTTCCCTAGTTGATAGAGCAACAGAAACCCCAGAAACCCAGTACATGTACCCTACTCTGCCGCAGGCTGGAGAGCATGGAGAAAGGGGAGACCCAAGGAAGCAGGAAGGGGAACAGCCAGCCCACTGCTGGTTTTCAGCAACAGGTTTCTACAGGTTTCTATTTATTGCCATGCTGATGACCTAGTTGTGTTTCTTGTAAACATGGTATAGAGGGTTACGTGGTTAAAGGGCCTTAACATACAGATGGGAGCAAATGCTTGGTGTCTCAAAACAGAAAATTGGAATAAAATATTTCTTGCAGAGTCTCTTTGTTACCTCTTGAAAGGTGAAAATTTTGGACTTAGAAATAATTTATAGCATGTTTGAATGTGTTATCAGAATATATCTGTAAACAGAAACTTGGGTTTTGCTGCTATATTTGTGCAAACAAATGATGAAGCTGTTCTGGAAGCTTCAGTCTGTCTTTGTTAACTTTTGCTGAAAGTTTTATCTAAACTTCTGGGTGGTATTCCCTTAGAAGAACCATAAAATGTTAAAAGGATATGATGAGGACAACATTAAGATAACTGTTTGGGCGTTTGTAAATCTTGGACATCTGTGTGGATGGATACAGTGGAGCTTTGATGGAACTGAAGGACTTGGGCAAAATAAATAAATAAATAAGAAATTTAGGTAGCTGAGGGTGTGATATTCAACTTCAGTTACCAGTGATATAAATAACAGAATGATCGTGCATGTGACTCCCTGAGGAAACGATTAAATTTGTGTATGGTCTGAGTATTTGTTGACTGACTGACAACTGTTTCTGCCCTTCTCTATTCATGGATTGCACAATGAAGTGACTCAGATTATCCAGTCAAGTTTACAAAGCCTGAGGGAATTTGCCGAGATTACATAGGAGCTAATTGATTAAATCACCTCTTTGACAAGCCAAATAGTACTATTTAGCTGAAGGATAAGTAAATAGTGCTGTTTAGCTGAAAGATAAGCAAGCAGAAGAAAGAGAAAAATATTAGCTGCAAGGATCTGATGTACATATTCATGGTTCTCACTGTATCCTGAACAATTTCAGAACAGAGAGACCTAGTTTGTTGTTTTCCATATGGTTGTGCTAACAGTTACACATCCATTTGTTCTTTCATATACACCTCTATGAATATTAGTCCTGTGGAACTATTGAAATCTAATTTCCATCAAGCTTTCTTCTCAAGCCCTCCTGAAAAGTCAGTGGAGACATGTCATGCCACGAGGGCACCACTAAACCCAACAGAGCTCAGCCTCCTAGCGCCTCAACACCCAGCAGTGTACCCTGCCCCCCTGCCTAGTCCCGAGGTGAAACTGGACTGATGGATTTACCCTGCGACACCCAAAATACTTGGGGCCCTGCTTAGCTGAGAGACCACTCCCTGTGTGATACTGCTGCAAACAGAGGCAATTGGCTGTCCTGAGCTCACCGCTCTTCCCTTTAAAAGAGAGGGCCTTGGGTGCAAGGGGGTTTCCCTGCAGCATCCTCAGCCCTGCGCTCCGTCACAGCAGGGTTTCTCTGCAACTCCCAGGGGAGAGGTAAGATAACAAATACTTGGTTCACGGCTGTGCTTTGTTGTAGAGTGATGTTGTACAGTTTGTAGAGTGTAGAGGGAAGGAGTAGCAGTAGCCAAATTTCACTAATTTTATGGATTTTAAGTTACAATAACTATATCTTGGGAGAAAGCATTCTATCCAAATTTGGTATTTTATTTTTACTCTATATGTGAAGCAGATTTTTCTTTCATCTCTCTATTGAATAAAACTAAGGAGAAGATGTTATTCTTACTAAAAGGCAAAGGGGTTCCATGATACTATTCAAAACCGTACTTTACATGGAAATTATGCTGATTTTATCTCAGAGTTTTGCAGTATGCGCTGCCAAAGTTATGCTTATGACTGAAAATGTTTTGGAGGTTTGTAGTGTATTATTATTTCTAATAGATAATGGGTAAAAAAAAATGCTATTCTAGAAACATTTAAAAAGTTAAGAGTACCTGTCAGGAGTTAGGGGAATGTTCTGTCCCTGTAGATGGTCTCATGAAGGCACCCTCATCCACCTCTGTATCAATCCCTGTGATAGCTAGAGATTTTGTACATGAAAGTAATGCCAGAAAAGACATTCCCATGCAATTCCAGCTGTCTGTCATGCAGTTTATCTGTCACAAGGAGAACCATCACTGGGTGACCTGCCTGCCGGGGAACCTCAGATAACTGATAACTCCACAGAGGACTCTTCCCAACTGGCTGTTCCCTGATTTTGCCGATTTGGTTTTAAAGTTCTCCCTCTGTACCCGGCAGACCTTGCTGCCCGCCAGCAACAACTGCCAACAGCAACAGCTTTGCACTGCATGCAGCCAGCAGCCCACAGAGCTTCACCCTGTGCCAGTTTTAAATGCAGTCACAGAGGGGAATTTGTTTTACTCAGTCCCCACCATGTGATAAGTCACGCAGAGCTGCCAGGGACTACTGATCCCATGTAATCCTGGGTCAGCCCAAATCAGATGAAAGCTCCTGCTGATCTCACCGTGGCTGAGGGCCACCCCTATTTGTTGGGCTTTTTTTTCCCCTGTGTCTCTTTTTCTGTTGTACAAGGGAAAGGGCTGAAGGGAAATGGGGATGACAGATGGTGCTCACAGTATTATAAATATATATATATATAAGCAGTCTTTACTGTTGCAATTATCTGTTTAGTTATTGACAAGTTATTTGCTGGCAGCTCTCAAAAGATGGGTGTCTTCCAGAAGTCCTCGGTGCCTTTAGGGGCAGGTTCTCTGTGAAGGTTTGGGGGGCTCTCCCATCACTTGGAGAGTCACCTATAGCCATCCTGGGGACAGCGGGTCCATAACTCCACACTTCACTTGGTTTCATAACTGATACAGGCTTGGCCCATCTAACTTGACCCACCTCAGACAGGGAAACAGTGACTCCTTCTGCAACCGCAGGAGGTTTTAAGATAGGTGGGATAAATGTCTCTCCACTATAGAGATGACTGTCCCAGATGGGAGGCCTAACTTTTGAATGGCTCTAATAAAATAAGCCTGATCCACACAAGTATATTGTTGAGGCACAGCCAGCTGAGAATGGTAAATAGTTTTAATTTTTCTTTTCTCCTGAGCATTAGGTCACTGACCCAGGCTGTGAATATCCCCCAACATTTTTTTGTGAGGAGACCACAGAAATCAGCCAGTTGCTGATGAGCTCAAGGAATCTGAAAATTTAAAGCATTCTGAAAATGCTAGTCATTAAACCAAATGACTAGCAGTGATGTATAACTTATTATTAAACACACTGCTTGTTATAAATATATTTTTGTAAAATGCAATGAACACTGAAGCCCCTATCTGTGAAACAGGAGGAGGCTACAGCAAGCTTCAATAAAATGTTGGAAATCTCAGATTCATTTGACTGAAGAGGTATATAGGCACCCAAAAAAAGGAGGAGGGGCTGAACATGAAAAGTATCTGTACTGTGACACAAACAGGTACAAAACTGCCCATTTGAGAAGATAGATCACGGCACCAGATTGTACATTCTGGCATTTTATTTGGCTCCCACAACCATTGATTTTTAATAAAAATGCCACATAAAGTAGAACTGGTGGATTCATTTCAGCATTTTCCCATTTTCCCATGGGACGCTAACAAGGATCCTTTGGAAGCATGGGTTGAGAAGTGAAGCTCCATCATGGACTAGAAACTGCTTAATAGGAATGAGGGGAAAAAAGAGAGAATAAATTACCATTTGACCACAGAATACACAAGGAGAGTTTTTAGATAAAACTGAATGCATTTATTAACACGCAGATGAGGGGATACAAAAACATTTTCTACTGACAAAAAAAAAAAAATCACTCCGCTATGAGCCAAAGGAATCATAAAAGGATTCTCAGAGTTGTGGCTAAAATCTTAAGTGTTTCCTAAAGCGGGAGTATCCACATCTGTAGATAAATGAGCTGATTAGGTTGTCCAAGGTCCTAAGTTTCAGTGACTTCTGCTGAATCACCACTGGATTAAGTAGCTAGAGCTCCACATACTTTGGGAAAAAATCATCTCCTTATTTTGGTACAGGAGGGGACCTGGAGGCAGGAAGGGAAGAAAATCACAACCTGAAAATGACCTAGCACTTCCCATTGAAAAGGACTTATTCTCTTGTGGAGATAGTCCTAAAGTGAAGATATCTCAAGCACCTTTTCCATTCGCTCCAAGGCGAGTGAGGAGTTGGCTGACTCTTGTCCTCCACCCTGAGGAGCTCCATTTCCCAAACAACCTGTGGAAGAGAGACATGAACTGCCCCTGTTCTCACCAATGTTTATCTACAGGTCCCGTGAAAAACAACAAAGATGCTGAAGATCTTCTGTTCTCTTCTCCTCTTAAGTTCACTCACTTTGCAACTGCAAGCTAACCCTGGGCTCAAAGTGAGGATCAGCCAGAAGGGGTTGGAGTATGGTATGTGTGATTTTTCTTGTTTGTTCATTTGGGTGGTTTTTTTTTAGAAGCTGGTGGTGTTACTGCATTGAAAGTTGATATGGCAAACATCTTGGGAGTGAGGACAGTGTGAGGAAATGGGCTGATCAGAGGCTGTAAAGAAACGGAAGGTTTGAGAACATAATAAAGTGGAAATCACTGTGACATACAGGAAGGAGCTTTACAGACTGATACAACATATCCAGGTTCATTTGAGTCCAGATACTGAATCAATTCAGTATCTTGCAGCTCTTGCTCTTGCAGTGACTAGGAGAGAGACCTGAAATAGCACTGCTGGGCCTCAAATAAGACAGCTTCATCCTTCCATCCCTGTGTCCATTGGGACACGTGGAAGCAGGCAGTGTTTAAAGTTGCCTAAACTGAAGCACGTGAGCATAAACTCCCAGTCAGTATCAAGGCTGATTGAAGTGATTATTGTCTTCTTGCAGCCAAGGAGGTTGGGCTTGAGATCCTGAAGCAGAAGATGGAGAAGGAGCAATTCCCTGATTTGAATGGCCATGAGAAATATGGGCTTGGTAATGTCAAATACAACATCTCAAGGTAAGTAAAAATCCTGCAAAATAACTTTTTCTTTCTTTTTTTTTTTTTTTAATATAAGAATAAGGTACTGTCACTATGTGTAGTACTGTGTGTGCTACATATAATATAATCATGAGAATGTCAATGTGTATTACAGTAACTATCACTTAAAGGAGGACACCCTTGTTTGTGACCTGGGGCCTTCAACCAAACTCCGATGAAATCACACTAAACATACAAAAAGAGTGATCCCTTCTCCTTATTTTCTTTCCAAGTGGAAATTAATTATCTGGACTAATTTAATCAACTAAGTTCTTACTGTGATTCAGTGGAAAGAGCCCACATACTCAGAGAGCAGTTCTGCCTCTGGTTTAGACACTTATTTTAGAATGAGGCTGATCATCCCTTGCACGTGTTGATGTTTTTCTATTGGCTAGAGAGGGAGTCAAGAGACCAGCTTGTATCAGATATCTGATTTCCAGGGGGCTGAAGCGGATCACAGAGGAGGCTGGATCAATACTTAGCTGCTGATCTAGAATTCATCCATAGGAACTGATTTTAAAATAATATACTGTGTAATTTGGGTAGCTGTCCTGGTAGCTGTCCACACCAATCGTGTGAAATGCTGCATGATTTGAAATAGTAAATGAGCAAAGTTTTAAAATATGCATAATCTTCATGCACAAACACAAAGGCCAATGTCTAGGTATAACATGTTGCACTTCAGTGCTTAGCCTGCAACCTGGGTATGTACAAAGTCAGCTTGGCACCTTGCTGGCTACTCAGACAAGCACTTAGCCAATTTCCAGATTCAGTTGTGCTAAGTAAATGTAAACTATGTTAAGAGGAGGATTCCACCTATTGTAGCCTGAAAAAGTGCAATATTATTATTTTTTTCTCTTTCTCTGTTATCTCCCTCATGTTACAGAATAAGAGTCACTGCTGTTGAATTTCCCAGTGCTTCCATCTCCCTCCTACCTGGGACAGGGATAAAACTGGTGATCGCAAATGCTTCTCTAACTACTGATATGAACTGGAGCTTAAGGACCTGGATGTTGTAAGTACAGGCTGATGTACAGGCTGCTGCTGATGGAAAAGGATATAAAGATAAAATGCAACGTTTAGTTGTCCTTGTGACCGCTTCATGACAAAGTAGCTCTTTAGTAGTTAACATCGGTAACAGGGGAGTAGACCTGTTCTTCTGAATAGGTTTGCTGGTAGGAGATAGCCCCAGTCCACTAATCTGTAGCACCTATAAAGCCCTGAACACGGGCCATCAAATCCCTGGGGAGTGATGGGGCAGGGATGGCACCATGTCACACCAGGCTCCCCGACATCAGCTAGGACATCACTTACCCTGCTCACACAGCAACAGACCAGATCTCTACACCTCCCTTGTCCAGACCAATATCAGATATATTGCAGTTCCCTCTGTTGTGAAAATACTGGTCTTGTAAGTGGAATGGATTGCTGTTAAATAGTGAAATAACAACTTTTCTCAATCCGTTTTTTTTTCCCCAAATCCCTAGCATGGAGTGGTCAGTACACTACTGTGTAGAACACATGATTCTTTGTAGATTCTATTAGAATCTATTTTCATTGTAAGAAAAGCAATAAAAATATTCAGGTAAACATTTTATTTCTTCCTCAATGAACAGAAAAAAATGACAGTTGATCTGAAACTTGTTCCCTAAAAAACAGGTTTTTTATATATTTTTGCTTTATGCAGCAAAGACACTGGAAGAAGCACAGTGTACATTTCAAAGGTATTTGTTACTGCGATCTTTTCAACGCCTCTGGATCACACGGGTCATACATTAATATCGCTTACAAGCTGCCGGACAACTTCTGGTGATATAGATATCAAATTGAATGGAAAAAGTGGGTAAGTGCAAGAGTTTTGTATCTCTACTTCTACTTTTCTCAAGGAGAAAGTAATTGTCAATAGCAGAAAGACAGCTTCACAAAACAGGGCATCCAGTTTTGCTTTTGGGAGGGTTCTTGCACCACAGGTGAGAATCAGAGCCCTGATCCAATATTAAAACGTGTTTCCCTGCACCAAATTTGTGCCATTTGTCTACACAGTGTCCTGAGGATAAACAGTGATTTTGATCAGATAAAAAAATCCCTCATGCTTCTTCAGCACACAGTTCTTTCCAAATGCTGCTCTAATCCTCAACCCTAGGAAAGAATTGTATGCTTGTACTATGCTTTATGTACCTGTAGTCCCATGCAGAATCACAGAATGGTTGAGATTGGAAGATGATCTACAGATCGTCTAGCCCAGCTCCCCTGCTCCAGCAGGGACACCCAGAGCACATGGCACAGGGCGGCATCCAGGCGGGTTTGGAAGATCTCCAGGGAAGGAGACTCCACAGCCTCTCTGGGCAGCCTGTTCCAGGACTCTGTAACCCTCACAGGAAAGAAGTTCTTCCTCACTTGGAGATGGAACTGCCTGTGTTTTCATTTGTACTCATTACCCCTTGTCCTGTCACTGGCCACCAAGGAGAAGAGTTTGCCCCCTTCTTTACATTCTCCCCTCAGGTATTTGTACATGTTGATCAGATCCCCTCTCAGTTCTCTCCAGGTTAAAAAGGCCCCGCTCAAAGGCTGCTGTGTGTTGGGCCTCTGGTTACAACACTATGCAGCATCATTTCATCATTTACTTATACTACTCTCACTGTGTGAATATAACTGTACAGCTCTTGTCTCCTGTGGTGTGTAGTTGTGTAGTGTTGGGGGTTTTTTTTTGTTTGTTTTTGTTTTTTTCACTTGCACTGGACAAACTGCTTATTTATCCTGTGTTCCTATATACATGGTGGTGGCAATATAACCTGTCTAATCACTGAGGTGAACAGTGTCTCCTTTTAAATGAAAGGACCCCAGTGAGTACTTAAATATCAGCTCTGAGGCCTAATTGAACTAGTGATGTGTACAGATACTTCATTTCCTACAGGAACAGCTTCATGAATAAACACGCAGGAATTATAGAAGTCTGTCAGTGACTATAGTACTTGACCTGCATGTTGTTTTTTTTTTTCCTTTCCTGTAGCTTCCTGCATAACTTCTTTATTAAATATCTGAAGAAACCCATTCACAGGAGCTTGGCTACTAATGTAAGTCTTCTCAGTTGTTTAAGAGAGGGATTTAAGAAATATGACTTTCACAAGTCAATGCTGGGAACTTGGCTAAAAGAATAGAAAGAAATGAATAGTTCGATGCTGGTCTGAGAACACCATCAGCATTTTAACAGTCATAATTTGTGTTGGGGACCCAGATTGCTAAACTCAAGCTAGCTCGGGAGCTTTGACAAATGCTGCAGTGTGCAGACTGATGTGCAGAACACAGCAGAGAGGTGGGTGCAGGTCCACACTAATCAAGCCATAACTTGAATGTGCTTTTGTGCTTATATCCAGTCGTGTCCCAACATCAGATCTGGGATCCAGCTGATAGATGAAGACCTCCGATCGCTGAATGGTGAGTCGCTAGTGATATATTGTCCTTGGACTTTCTGTCTCCTGCTTGGTGAGACTCTGGTTTCCTAAGCAGCAGCTGCTGAGGGAAGCCCCCAGGAGCAGTACAAGCCCCACATTCTGCATTGCTTGCAGGATACTGCTGAGGAGCCAAGTACTTAAGAGTGATTCTCAGCTTGCAGGTGTGGCAAAATGTCTGCACATCTTTTGTCTAAAATGCTGCTAAGCAAGCAGCACTGATAATAAGGCTGCTTCCCCTTCCCATGTCCCATGCTCCTCCATGCACCTGCACGTCAAAAGTTGAGGCCAGATCTCTTAGACTGCCTGAAAATTTCTGTCTTTCTTACCTATTTATCTGACCTGCCAAAGGCAAAATGAAAAAGCTCCTTTGTATAAAGCTTCTCACTGCAAACATTCAGAACCAAACTTGAAAATGTATTCAGGCACCAAAAGTGTTAGGCAGATACTGCAGAAAATACACAGCAATGCCTAGGCAGGTCAGGTGCCAGCCTTTCTAGGAAAGCATGTGGAAGTTAGATGCTTTTTGAACAGATTCATTCAATCATTCAATCATTCATGGGCTGATTGACAAGAAAGCCCAGAACCTTCCCCTGCCACAAAGTAGGGCTACAGTCATTTCCTTCTGTGGTTATACCAGATGTTTTTCTACAATAAGAGAATGTTAGGCAAATTAAAGGAGGTGCTTTCAGGTAATGGCCAGCAGAAACAGCAAGCCTTGGGTCTCTTGTTAGGAGATCCTCTGTAGTTTGTTTTGCTTTGTTTGGTTGGTTTTTGTTTTGTTTGTTTGTTTTCCTTTCCCTCTCCTTTGGGGACAGCCTTGTGTATTCTCTTTCAAAAATGGCTTTGTTTTAATTAAACCAAAAAGTCTTTGCTTTTGTAATATCTGGCATTCTGTTTTATTTGCTGCTCTTACAGTCCTAATGCCAATTGACGATTTGGCTGAAATAGACTACTCTTTAAATAGCCTGCCAGCAGTCTCCCAACCATACATTGACCTCGACTTAAAGGTAATTGCTTTTGACTATATTTGCCAAGATTACTTTTTTTTAATGATTGTTATTATGGTAGGATCTCTTCCTGGAAGAATATGATTGCTGTGTTGAACATCAAGACAGTATCAGAGAAGAAATTCCAAAGCACTATTGCATTTGTTATTGTTAGCATTTTAACAATCCCATTGCAAAATGAATTTCTCAAAATTCTTTTTAATTGCTGGTGAATTGGTTAGAGCAAGTAGAGAGCAGTATAAGCAAGTTAGAAAAAAAAAGGTATATGCTAGAAAAGGAGGTATCCACCTTCTCCCTCTGTCACTGTTATTTAATATCTGGAATTTCTTTGCTAAGTTAGCCAGGGAAGATTTCTACACATCTCAGTGAATTTAGATGAGACTGCTGTCAGGAGAGAGAAGAAAACACACAGCAAGCTTTTAGAAGCAAGAATTAAGCCTCTGACACTTTGAACAGGAAGACAGACGACCCTTGAAAAAATGTACGGAATTCTGAGGAGTGCTGCTGAGCGCAAAAGCAGCCATGCAAGTTTCCTTCAAATAAGGAAAAAAAACAATAAGAAATAAACTCTTCTTAGACACTGAAAACTGCTAGTAAACAAGATTCCAGTTTTAAAATGATGCAGGTGTCATTCCATGTAAGGTGAAAAGTTGATTTAGCTGAGAGTAGCTATCATCCTCACCATCATAGTACGTAAGACTCTTAATGAAGGCTACCACCCTTTGTGCTAGGTGTTATACAGAGGGAGAACAGAGAGATAGTCCTGTCACAAAGATAAATTACGTATAACCAAGAGGCAACAGGGGAAAGAAAAAGTAGACAGGAGCCAAAAGAGCAATGAGCCTGCATCAGTCAGTTTGATAGGCATTGGTCTCAACATAACCTCTCTGTGACCACTCTCCAAACCCTCTGGGCAAAGTAGTTTTTAAGTAGGGACTGAAGATACTATGGTAAAGTCATGGGCTATTTGCAAGGGTTCCTCTTCCATGCAAAATATAACATGGGTAAATAAAAAGTCAACAGATGTTAAATTCAGAAAGTTAGGGTTGAAAGTAGAGCTCATGGGCAAGAGACTCACAGCTTTGTAAGCATTTTGATAGTTCTTAAGTGGTGACAGGAAATGTAGAGTTAGATGACGAAGTGTTAAAAAAGTAAAGACACACAGAATACATTTAAGACAAGACAAAAAGAAGGAACTGATAGAAGGAAAAAAATATATGTATGTATATATTAAATATAAAAAAATCTTCTTAACTTCTAGATTCTTAACCTTCCTCGCTATAAATGGGTTTTACCTTTTGTCTAGATGTTTTTGGAAATATTAGATCTGCAAGACTTAGCAAATATCATGAGTAGTGCAAAAGACAACACAGATGTTTTGTTGTCTTGACAATAAGTTTTGTTGTCTTTCTTTTCTATCTCAATGGCATTCTTTTGTTTGCACAAGTTACCAGTTTCCTTCTAGGTAGAACAAGGTTCTGATTTTAACCAGAAAGGCCTCTGTAGTTTTAGAAATCCATCTTCTAATTGAGATTATTGGATAGCTCAGGCTATCCTCCAGAATTTCAATCCCTGGAGGTGGGGAAAGAAGCTCTACTAAAAGAAGGAACCATAATTATCCTTAGACATGCTCTTCATTCAATATATAGGCCCTTAAATAAGAGGCAGGCTCTTTGGGGCAGACTGTCTTCAGCAGGTGATCTACATTCCAACAGGCAGAACTCAGGTGTCTTCTGTGGAGGAGTCCCATCTCAGAAACTTGTCTTCACAATCTGCATGAAAGACCAAGGGGCTTGGGATATGCATCCAACAAGACCTCTGTGCTCATTTATAAACTTAAATGAATAGCTTGAGCTGTTACTGTGGTTTGGGGAGCAAGGGGAAGGAAAATAGTTTTGTTGTTTGAAATCACCTTAAAGTCAGTCATAAAATTTGAGTGGTACTGATTTTTTTCTTTTTTGTTATTTCTGACAATGCTTTTCAGGGGATAGTCTATCCAGGTGGAAACTATTCTGCCCCACCTTTCGTGGCAGCTCCCTTCACTGTTCCAGACCAAAGTGACTCCATGCTCTACCTTGCCTTCTCTGAGTACTTTTTTCAGACCTCCTCCTTTGCTTACTACACAGCAGGAGCCTTCAACATCACCATTACAGAAGAGGTGAGTCGGATTTACAGAGGAACGGGTGCAGAGTTGTCTCAGTAACCCAAGGCATAACACTAAGCAGTGAATATGGCACTACACTGCTAATTGGATGGTGAGCCCTGTGACCATGAATCATAAGCATTAAGGAACTGTTTGTGCTATACAGATTATTTCATGCATAGCCATGCATGCCTAGTACCACTGATCAAATGCTAGCAACCTTCCTGCAAAAGTAATGCTTTTTAATAGACCTGAATTATAGGCCTTTTTGAGATGGACAAAGAGGATTTACCCTGGGGAATTAGCTGCCTCAGTGTCCATTTTCTAAGGGGCCTTTACCTACTCAAAGTACTACAAGAGCTGTTAGAGGAGAGCATATATGTCACAAACCACAGCAGCTGTGTCTGGGAGGCCAGGCAGGCTTGGCTATCCTGTCTCCAAGAGGTTCAGTATATCCCAAAGTCTGGAGCCTCCAGCCCAGACTATAAAAATATTACAACTGCACTTCTGCAGAAGGCCCTGTGAAGTATTTGCTTCCCCTGGGAGTGTTTTGGCAGTTTACTGTGAAGCAGCTTTAAGTATGTGGAATCCTTTATGGGTATTTTGGAGAACAAAAGATCAAAGATTCACTGAAATGACAGTAATAATGTATTTAAAGAGAAGTGGGGCATTAAAACAATGCCCATTAAACTCATGTCTGTCTTTCCATTTTCTTTTTGCAGACTTGCAGTTATTTTAATATAAGCACAGAGATATTTGGCAGTGTCATCCCTGAGGTGAGTATTGTTATTTCCACACACCTTTAGGAAGCTGCTGTCTCTGGTCCCAGTGAGTGTGAGACACCGGAGCACTGGTATATTCCAAGGTTTTATAGGGCCAGTAGGGCTCTTGTAGTGGAGAAGTGGGAACATCTATGCATCCTAAGATCAGAACAGATGGGCTTTCCCAATTCCAACTCCCCAAAGAATTGAATGGCTTGAACTATTAGCAAACTTGGCCCCAAACCTTGCACATCGGTCTTTGCTCTGAGTACCGGGCCAAATCCATAGTTGTTTCCATCTAAAACTTGCTATGGGCAGGAAAAAGCCTTCAGTCAAGAGTCCTGCTTTGAGACAGCTTAGCTCAGAACCAGCCCCTTTCCCCTGCCCATTCCTGCGTGTTTGCTTTTGCTTTACTGCTGGCCTGTGGCTCACTAGCAGAAAGAAGGTAAACTGACAGATGGACAGGAAATGGTTACATCTATGGAAAAGCAGACAGTACAGGATTGCCACTTATTTCAAGGGAGACAGTGACTAGAACAGGAGAGGGAGTATGAGCGTGTGTGACTTCTGAGCAACCAAAAATGAGCATAAGAGATCCTAGGATTTGAACGCTAAGGATGGATGAAATCAGACTTGGGGTTCAAGGAACTTAATGCCCTCACTTGCCTGCAGGATGATACTAGGTTCCTCTGTAAGGAAGCTGAAGGGTTTGTTCTAAAGGCTTTCTCCAGGTGGTCTTCCCTGTGGAATGCACTGAGTTCTGCTAATATTCCATCCTCCTGCTCTTAAGTAGCAAGTTTATTTGGCAAATCCACTCTCTTTTCAGACAAATAACAGAGGGAGGCTTTGAGGATGGTCCAAAGCAGGAACCTACCTTATGGAATGGGTGAATCTCAAAGTGACCTCTGAGCTTTTTTGTTGTGTTACTTAAATGTCACATCCATGTTCAATTTCTTTCCTGTGTTCACAAACTAATGTGTTTGTTTGTTTGTTTGTTTGTTTTTCTGGAAGTGATTCAGAGGAAACAGGATTCATAGAGTAGAAGCAACTTTCCACTGAATTCCTGATATGGCCAGGACTGTTGATTTATCACTAGAGGAAATTTCTATTTCCAGCTTACTCAAAGAATCTTAGCAGTTGTTCTTAAAACCTCACCTTAAGGAGCTACTTCAAAATGATTATTTTGGAGAATGAGGAAAATGTATTAATCTCATCTGTTCTACTAAAAAAAAAAAGCATTTCTCAGACCTTTTTTTTTTTTCTCCCCTTGGATCCTTACAGGTAGCCCAGTATTCAGTTACACCACACCCCGTGATGTTGAAGCTAATGGCTACTGAAACCCCTATCATCAGCTTACAACAGGATTCCTTTACAATAGAGATTCAGGGCTCCATGGAGGTGTTTGCTGTTCTGCCTGACTCATCCACCCAGCTGTTGTTCACAATGAGCATAGTAAGTATAATGAACCAGACTACATTTAATTCAGATCTAAGTATGTTTGTTCTTTCTTTCTTTTAAAAGTCTGTCATAGAAACTCGGAGCACCAGATTTCCTCTGTTTGAACATGCAAATTCACCTTAGTCACAGGCAGTGCCTCTGTGGGCCAACCAAGCCTACAGGAAATTTCTATGGGAAATAATGTTTTCCTATAGATTAACAAAAATTCAAGTATATCCAAGCTTCAATTACCTAAACTTTTGTTCTCAGGCATTCCAGTTCTACGCGCATGAGTCATGGCTCTTGATGTCTTGTTCGTTTAACTATGCCTTTCATTAATGAAATCTCATTACTTGCATTTCAGCTCCTGTCAGTGACATTCAGACAACCAGACATTTACTGTATGTAACCATGCAAGAACCATAGATTAGAGAGAAAGGTGCACCTTTGTGGAAGCTTACCTAAGAAGATGATATTTTGTTGTTGTTGTATTTATGATTAATTCTAAGCAGAGTTTTTGTTTTCTTTGTCTTGGTAACCCAAGATTTCTGTTTTCTGCAGGCTGCCAATACCAGTATTGCTGTGAATATATTTGACCAGAAACTGATTGGCTCACTATGTTTGAACAGGTAATTCAGGGACAGACTGGCCCAAGGTCATTCAGAAAGCAGTCCTGGAAATCTTAACATTAGGCACATGATCAGATTACCATAACTTAATGATTATGGGGTTTTTTTGGTGAGTTCACCTGCAGGAATTCCATCAGGAAAAAAGCTTTGTGTTCCCACATATTTCTTCATGTTTATGATGAGTTAGGGGCCTGTTAATGCCAAGCTTCAGTAGTCAGGAAACCTCATCTATCTGAGCTCGACAGGCTTTCTCTACCAAGGCAATAGTGCAATTAGTTAGTATAACAAACAACTAATTCCAGAGAGTTATATTTGATTTAATAGCTAGTTTCCCACAGCAGCATTCAGAGAGCATTCAAAGCATCCACAATGTGTTTGGAAACCTGCCTTGAAAGCTGGAGTGCTAAGGAGCCTCAGGAATCTTATTTTGAACAAGTACTCATCTAAATTGCTCTGAATATGGAAACACAGACAGATTTTTTTCTTTCCCTCCCTAGTAGGGCTTACACCAACCCATTAAGCAAAAGTACCACAATCCTTGAGGAAAAAAAAGGCACGAAGGTTCTGAGGAAGGCCTGGAGCTCTAAGCAGTGACTGTACATGACTAGAATAATTTGTGTTTGTCCTTTCTGGTGGTTCATCTTGTTTCTCTTCTTTCCCTCAGGCTCCAGTACTCCCTAACCCACACCAATGTTGGCTTTTTTGAGGTAAGCTGATAGTTTTAGCACTAACTAAGAATTTCAGTGATTGTCAGGCTTAAGAGTAAACAGCTAAATTCTGTCTATTTATTTCTAAATCATCTGGGTTCTTTTTTTGAGTGGTTCTTTTCCCCATCTTATGGCAGCCACCTTTCTGCTGTGTGTTTTAAAAATGTATATTCTTGAGGGCAAGTTAAGTGCTCTGAAAATGAGACACTCTGCAGTCTCGCTGACTGGTGTGTGTCATACTTCATCAGTGAGCACAACTCGTTGCCATGAAGCACACAGCACTTATCTGCAAGCCAGCAGTAGACAGAGCAGTGCACTAAGCGATCACATGCACGACAGAGTGAGAGACACTCCACGTGGTGCAGTGGTACTCAGCACAGATGCTCATAATTACAGCAGGGAGCGGGAGCCAAAAGTAGTCTCAAATGCCCCAAATAGTGCTGTTAAAGCTGGAGAGGGAAAACCCAGCCTCCACGGAGAGTCAGCAAATTCTGAGAACAATCAATCAGTTCTGAGAAGCCGAGAAGATTAAAACTGCTCTGGTCCTGCTTTAGTGTTGGAGATAAATTATCTTACAAGTAAAGGAAATTGGCTGCTTTCGATGAAAATGTTGTCCAAGAAGGATGAGCTATTTGCATGTTGCATTTCATTTCCTTTGCATCATTTCAAAGGCTGCAGATCCAGAGGTCACTTTAACTTGTGACTCTCTTGGGCCAAATGACCTGAACAGTTGAATGTGAGCCTATAAACTCCATCCAGGACTGGGGCTTGACAATTCCAGCGCTATCGGAAAGTAATCTCTAACTCGGTTTTCTTATCTGCAACAGATCTCACTTCTGGAGAACATCCTGTCTTACATTTTACAGATTGAAGTAATTCCATCGGCTAATGGTGAGGCTACATTTCCGATGCCTAGCCACAGTGGGCGATTGTAGTAACTTCTACTGGCTTGTGCTGCTTAGGTTACTAATTCTCATTAACTTGAGCACAAAATGACCATCAGACAGTAAACCATGAAGTGGGGAGACCGGTTTGTAGGGGTATGAAGGCACTTTCCAGCTGGCACTGTTTTGCAGTGTCAGCAGAGAAACTCAGGCGGAAAGGACTCAGAAACTCATCCACCTCTCTATTAGCAAAGGTGTTTCTGAGGGTGTTCTGTTATATAAATCTTATTTAAACCCCCAGAGAGGGAGATATAGCTTTGAGTCAGCCCTCTGTACCAGGATGAACTTCACCTTCCTCGATTAATGGAGAAAGAGAGGAACAGCTTCTCGTGAAGGCTGGAGCTGCATTAACACTCCCTCAGGCCATTGGGGTGAAATCAGTGAGAAGGTAATGCATAATGCACATGAAAGGCCTTGGTTTGACTCCAATGCTCTGCCAAGAGAAGAACATCTGTAATTCTTCCCCCATCAGTAGATGAGCATCACACCTGCCTCCCAGCGAGGCTTGTGAAGACTAAGGTTAATTATTATAGATGACCTAGCAGCCTCAGGGTAAATTTTTGATGAAGGGTGGATATTTATTATCCTTTTACTGCATGCCTAACTCATTGTGTTTGTCTTTTCTTAAGCTAAACTGTCAAAAGGATTCCCTCTTCCTAATCTGGCCAATGTTACTTTGACAAGACCTCATATCACAATCGTAGAGGTGAGATTCTGACACTCTTACGAAATAGTTATTCCTATTTTTTTCTTGGGGGGATGGAGAAGAGAGGAGGGAGGAAGATATCTTTACACCTTCTGGATTTCATAGGAAATTTCCTCGATCTGCAGTTAGTTAAGTACAGTGGCCAAAAAAAAAAAAAAAAAAAACGGCCCTGGTTTTAAAATGAGAACTGTAATAGCACTAAAATCCCCTCAGAAAAAAAAAAAAGTGCTCCTTTCTTTGACGGGGTAGAAAATAAAACTGAGTTATTATACATATGCTCTGAGTGATTAAACACGCAACTTGCTCGGCTTTGCAGGTTCTAACTCAGTGTGAAAACAAACTTGCCTTTTAAAATTTTGTTCAAGCTTGGGTAATCAAATGAAATTACAGTTACCCCTCCATGCACTCCCGCTGAATTCAGCAGAATAGCTGAAACGTAAGAGAAGTGAATTTGATTTCTGTGCACAGTATGATTAGCTTTTGTTAAAGACCAGTGGTAATGGCCGAGGCTATTAACCAAAGGTAGTTACTAAACACCCTCTGCCTGATGATGATTTTTCTCCAAGTCATGCAGCATTCTGCACATCTTGCAGCATTCTAGCCCTTAGTTTGAAACACTGTGTTGCTAGAAAATTAGAGGGTACAGGGAATTGCTGACAAATGAATTTGCAGAAAGTGGGTGAGGCAGCTAAACTCCATTTGTCTTCCAACTTCTCAGTCACTTTCTGCTCTCCAGAGACAGCCCCAGATCCTTGCTTGTGATCAGCACAGAGCACAGCTCGGGGAAGGAAGAATTTAATCATTCCTTGCATCCCACGTATCTAGTAGCAGCTCAATTCCCTAACAAACAGAACCTGCAGACCACTTGCAGTTGCCAAAGCTACCAACAATCTTAAGGGCTAAATATGAACCAAAATTTTTGATGGTTTTGTGAGGCCCGTTCCCCACCTCTTCATCAGAAACTAACAGGGAGAGAGGACACTGGAAAAATACTTTACCCTATCAGTATGATCTGGGTTCCCATTTAAAAGTTAATTCTATAGCCTCCACTTCCAGTCCAGTCTATTGGTTGTAGCCAGTAAAGAATAATGGAAAGAGACATCATACCAGACCATGATGCTCTCCAGTGGTTCTTTGCTCTGTTTGCATTGACAACAAGGGAAACGTTATGAAGGAGTTTAGATAAAATGGGTAACTCTAGATTGCTCGAATTAGGTAAAAGTAATCCCACCTTGGGGTGTTGGTAGTTCCCACATAGCTCAGAGGCGCCTTCCTGGGTAGGCTGTATGATCTTCAGATGTACCTTCTGTTGATAACACGGTGTAAAGTGGTAAGACCTGAGGCAAAAAAAGAGGTTTTTAGTATTGGGTTTTGTACTTTGAACTTCCCAGATGTGTTGCTTTCAAGTCTCAGCAATTTTCAGCGTATTTCTATGACATTTAACACTAGCATAGAATTGAAATAGGTGGTGGGAATGCTGTAACACACAGCACCTTGGTGACTGTTCTTCTCCCCTCAGGGATACCTGCTGATTTCTACTGATGTTCACTACAAACACTGAAGGAGGGGAGAGATCACTTGTTAACCACCAACTTCAAATCCATATCGTGACTCGGAGGGCCAGAAAGAGCCCGGTTCTGCTGAAATGTCAACCCAAACGCTGGCAAGAGCAAAGTCGTCCTGCCTTGTTGGAAGGGGAAGGGGGAGCCCAAAGGCTTACGGGATACGTGAGGCTGTGCAGAGGTCGGGAGGAAAACGTGGGACACATTTGGCATTATTTATTATGGGTTGTTGGGGTTTTTTGAACTGATGGAAAGCTGTGTGGCCTATCGTGGGTAAGATTAATGCCTCTCTTCAAATAAAATCTTGTTTATACGCTTCCAGAAAGGCGCACTTTGTTTTTTTCCTCCCCAAGAAGGAAAAACGTGTTGTCAAAATGTGGCTAGGATGGAGGTTCCGGTTGATCCAGGTCCAGACCACCCCTGCAGGCACTGAGGCCGCGGAGCTGGCCGCTTAGCTTGCCACGTAGCCACGTGGAGGAAAACAAATAAGTAAATAAATGCTGCTGTTTCTTCAGCACAATGGCCCCAAAGTAGTTGGGAGCAGGGCCCCAGGTGCGGGGAGCCCTGGAGGGAGCGATATTCTAATACTCACATTTTACTAATATTTTACTAAGCTCTTACCAAACACTCCAGCACGCGGCCGCGGTCGCAGCCGTTGGCCGGCGGCAGCCGCTGCCCGAGCGCCCGTTGCCGCCAGGGGGCGCGCGCGCAGGCGCAGAGCGGAGCGGAGCCG